>JBAMBS010001175.1:0-75000 GCA_037044455.1 Zygothrica quintamaculata | reverse complement strand
AATACGAGCCATAAAATGAGAAGGATAAAGATGTGAAAACAGCTAATATAGAAATAAGAAGACACTATGAGAAGAAAAAAGTTTTAGAATTGAATATTGAATATTTGATACATAAAGAATTGTGAAGAAAATCTAGGGTGAAGTTCAAGTTGAATGGAAAATTTTACTAGTTAAATTTGATTAAAATGCCTAAAGGAAAAACTTTAATTTATAATTTCTTTAGAGCAACTTTATAGGGTAGCTGCTTATCAACTTATATAGATGTATATATATATATATATATATATATGTATATATATATATTTGTTGTGTCTCGCCCCATTTGAATTCTATGCGGTAAATTAAATTTTGCATTGTCCTCGTATTTGGCATGAAAATTCAATGCGAGTGAAAAGTGCGACACATAATAATAGAAAAGCTTTGGTAAGGGTTTTAGTTTGCTTATGAGTGATGTGGTTGGGGGTGGGGGGGGGGCGGTGGTCTGGTTAGGTTGCATGGTCTAAATATAGCAGCAATGAAGATCGTTCAAAATAAAAGAGATGCAAATAAACAAAGGCGCGACGAAAAAAAATGGAAAGTTTTTGTTTATTTTTGTTGTTGCATTTTATATAGATGCATATGAGTGTGTGTTGTGTGTGTGTTGTATGCATTGCATATATGTATATGTTTTGCAACTTTTTCAGCCTATTTTGCATATTTTGCTCAGAGTTTTCTATAGAGCTTTGTGCGTTTGGTTTTCCTTTTGCCCAGCGGGCAGAAAGGGAAAGCGCAGTCGGAGCTGAGATTTTTTTGCAATTATTTTATTTCCATTTCTAGCTCTGTGTGTGTGTGTGTGTGTCTGTATGTGTTTGTGTATGCACTATGCTGAAATATGAATATGCATATGAATAGTATTCTTTTGCTTCTTTCCTCTCATTTCTTTTTTTTTTAATTTTTGTGTTCTTTTTCTCTATATGTCTGCGCAGGTTTTTTTTGTTTTGTTTTGTTTTTCTTTTTAGCTATAGTTTTAGTCTAGATGATATAATATTTACTAAGGTTCTTCATAAGCCGTTGACTTTATGCAACGGTGAGTCTAGAATATAAGTTGCATTTTCATTTCAATTAAATAAAAAAAAAAAACATTTTTTGTGATACTTTCTCTTGACTTTCATCAATTTTTGACTACTTTGAAAGTTCTTTCGTATAATTGAAAACTTCATAAATAAAATTTAATTTGAGAAAATTCTATATACAATTTGCCAATTGGAATGGAAAGAATTTCCAATTTAAGCTTTATATGAAAACCTTTGTGTCTTGTTTAGTTATAGAAAAATCTGCTTATCAATCAGTTTCAATTCGCTTGTCATTATTTTAAAGCCATAATCCTTAAAGGCAAGCTACAGAAAGAAATGAAGAGAGAGAGAGAGAGAGAGAGAGGGGGGAGAAAGAGAGAGAAATGGCATAGTAGACAGATCCTTCCTTGGGGAATGGCTCCATTATGCCTACTCCCTGGATTAGTGAGTGCTCCATTAACATTATTTGTGTGTTATGCTATATAAATTTGTACATACTTAAATATATGTATGTATATATATATATATATATGTAGAAATATATATTATATATGTATCAAATATATATTTCTCTTTGAATTGCAACATAAAATAAACTCTCAGCATTTCATTCAATAACATAATTCATTTCACAAATTCTCTTCAAAACGAGGTAATAAAAAATGTTTTATATACGCGAATCGTTGTCGTTGTTAATGTTGCTGCTGCTGCTGCTGCTGCTGTTGTTGTTGTTGTTGTTGTTGATGAAGCTGGTGTTGTTGTTGTTGTTGTCATCGTCTTTGGCCGTTTGATATCTACATTTGGGCCTAACTAAAATGTCTATAAAAAGGGCTCAAATGTCTACAATTTCCATTATGCAAAGATAAAAGCGAAAAGCTGCTTTTTGGATTGCCCCCTACTTACTCTACACCTCTCTCTCTTTACCACTCTACACCTCTCTTTGTCTCTTATTATATATGTTTGGTACTGTGCAATTCATCTCTGTGTGCGTATATATTTATTTTATGGGCCCTGGTCTTACTTCCCACTACCTAGTCCCGACCCACTTCCAACCCAGTCAAGTGAGGCATAAAAGTGTATGCTTTCCGGACATCATCCAAAAAATGAAATACCCTACCAACCCAGCCTATACGAAATTTAGCATCCCCTACATCCTGTACACCTTTAGGACAATCTGCTTGGTGGCTTCAACAAACGATGCGTGCAAGTTTTATGTTTCCATCATAAACGATAATATATATCACAGTACTAAGGACATTAAACAGAGCCCAATAGCCGGGGACAGCGATGGGTGAGCTGTGGCTCATGCGGCGTATACGCTACTGGAGACCAAAGTAGACTAGAATGAGAGCAAAAGAAAGAGAGAGAGAGAGAGAAAGAGAGAGAGAGAGAGAGAGGGAGCTGGAGAAAGGCAAACGAATTCTCTTCATTTCTCAGAAAAATAATAGAAAAAGAGAAAAGTTCGACTGCTGCTGCTGTTGGAGCTGCTGCTGTGGCCCAACGTCTTTGCAATAATCAATTTAAAATTTTGCACGCCCCGCCTGTCAGGGAGGACATTCAACAAATTTTCATTAAATGTTACAGCTAAAAAAGCAACAGCAACAGCAACAACAACAACAACAACAACAACATAAACACAAAACGTTGCACGAGCCAAATCCAATAAAATGAACGAGTTGAAATGTCGCACGGCTGCTGCCATAGGCGAGACACACACACATACATATATATCTGTATATATATATATACGATATATACCCTTTATTTATATATAGTAGAGGCGTGGCAGGGCTTAGCGTCAGTCGTTGTCGTTGTCGTTGTCGTTGTGATTTGAAGACATTTCTCTTTTTGCCAAACAGCAGCAACAACAACAACAACATCAACAATTGCAGACGTCACTGGAAACAGCCGAACAAAAAAGGGGAGAGAGCAAAAAGAAACAAAAAAAAAAAAGAAAAACAAAAAAGAAAAAACATAAAAAATGACATTTACGACAAAATTACATTTCCAAAATATATATATAAATATATAAATATATATATATATAAAACAAAGAACAGCAACGGAACGACACAAGTTGAAGTTTGCTTTGTTAAGGGAGTGAAGTGCAAGGGTGTTAGGGGTGGGGGCGTCATATGAAGGAATTGAACTTGGTAACACAAAAAACACACACACAAACAGTTAAGCCTTTAACGCCTTAACCCATGTGGAAGGGGATCAGTTACTGTGGGGCAGGGCTAGGGGATTGTGGCAAACAGTTAAAAAAGAAAAAAAAAAGAAAAAAAGTTTTGCTGCTAACTGATTTCGATGCCGTCACAAAACTAAACAGATGCTTGTTATTTATGTGCAACAAAAGTCGCAAGAGAAAGGTATAAAATTACATATATATAGGGTATAAGTTAGGGTACATGCGACTTGCTTTAATTCCCTACAAAAAAAAGGTTACTGACAGTAAGAAAAGAAGCTTAGAAGAAAGTCAAAATCAAGCAGCAAATATGTTTATATAAAACATATTTATTATAAGCTTGATAGAGAGAGAAAGAAAGAAAGAGAGAGAGCTTAGTAGAGATAGCAAAAGCTACAATGAACATTGCAAATTTTTAAAAAGAACTGTCTTCTATATTAAACAAACTTTGATAGTAGCATCTTCCTTAATGTGCCTACATTTTGTGTGTCCTTTAATAATCCAGAACTGTCTGTACTTCAACCGCTTTAATCAACTATTTAGCTCCTTTGTCAATTGATTGAAGCAATGCCACAACAATTGCTTTATCAATAAAGGTGGTTTCAATTCAGAGTTCCATTGTTGCTTTGAGGCAATTAAGCAATAAATTAGACAACAACAACTTGTAGTATTAAATTTAATAAGTTTAACGTTTGCCTGTAGCAGCAATTGTTCCTCTTGTACACAGCTAAATCCTTAAACTAGTTGTTATATATATATATATAGAATAAACAAATAGAAATAATTTGAAATTTTTCGCACATTCCTTTTGGCCTTCTGTTTTCAATTCTCTTTCTGTCCCTCTGTCTCTGTCTCTCCTACTCCGTTTGATTCCCTTCTCTATTTGCTGTTGGTTATTTATGCCACGTATTTATTTTAGGCACAACATAAAATTACATTTCAACGGGTTTCTGTTGGCCATTTTTGGCCTTTGCCACTAACGTTGCTGGCCAACTTTTTCCGCTTTTTTTTTTCATTTATTTTCGTTATATTTCTCTGTTCGTTTCTGGTGGCAGTTGAAAATTATTTTTGTTAATAAATTCAAATGCAAGCGGCAAAAGTGCACCAAAGTGTTGTGAGTGTCGGCAGCTGGCCAAAAAATCCAAAAAAAAAAAAAATA
This sequence comes from Zygothrica quintamaculata, assembly GCA_037044455.1. Classification (NCBI taxonomy): domain Eukaryota; kingdom Metazoa; phylum Arthropoda; class Insecta; order Diptera; family Drosophilidae; genus Zygothrica; species Zygothrica quintamaculata. The sequence goes on along the minus strand of JBAMBS010001175.1, from coordinate 70,604 downwards.
TATATATGCAGCACGACTCATTTAAGCCATCATTTAAGCCAGTTTTCTGTGGCAGTCACGTGCACATCATAAATTCGTTTCGTTTTTCTCTCTCTTTCTTTCTCCCTATCTTTTTCTCACTTAAAATAAAAATTTACAATTTTAGTTTTAATGAAAATTGTTCGCTATAATTGTAAATTTTATTTTATACACAAAGCTATATATATATATATATATATATTTACTGTGAAAGTTTTATTGAAATTTTAATGCAGTTTCCCATCCGTTTTCCATACGAAATTTCCATTTAACGCCATTACCGAAAAATGCGAACGCACAAAAGTAGGCAATGAATTTTTATTACCGCACACAAAAAATGCCAATTAAATGAGCAAATGACAAACATTACTGTAAAAGGGTGTTTGACTATTGAATGGGTATAATAACAATGTGCAATGCATAGTTGCCAAATCTAATTAGAAGCACAATTCATGAACTTCTTCCTGCAAGTCTATTGTACTCTCATCCCGAACAAATTTGCCATACCGAAACGCATATTAAGGACATTTCAGTTTATAGCAGTTTGATTAAACTTTGCATTTAAATCGATTTAAACCATGCCAAATATTTTTATTTAAATTAAAATGCTTGTAGTAATTGCTAAAAGAAACAATTCCAATCACATTTAACACTTATGTATATTTAATATTAATTATTAAAAAAAAGTACCATTTCGATTGCAATCTTTTCCCTTTTAATAAAATTTTATATACAAAAATCTTTGTTGCTTTTGTATGTTGCATAATGTGTGCTTCGTTTATATTAAACATGTGTTCACACAAGTATGATATAACACCAAATTGTTGCCAATAAAAGAAGTGACAAAGTATTCTAAAGAAATCCTTTCAATGAACCTAAAAAGGCATCCCTTTGATCTATCAACTCACATCTGGACATATCCAAGTTGCAAAGAGCAAAAGTTGTTTTTGGCTTAAATACGATATAAAACTTTATTGAAATTTGTTAAATTCAAATTTGAATTGTTTCTGTTATTAATAATAACTATAATATTTATATATTTTATATATTATATGCTTAGTTTTTCTAATTAAAAAAGAAAATTTGTCTTTTGTTATAACGGACAACTTTAGTGTTAATAAACAATTAGAAATATTAGGCAATAGAGGATATTGTATATTGCCTTTGTATGTACTCTTCTCTATGTATATATGTATTTATATATATATAAATTTTTATATACATTCACAGACAGCGTGAGAGACTCGTATCCTGTGCTGTGCATGTTCATTCGTCAGCGTCGACGATGCTTAAATTAAAATCTTTAAGCGGCTTTATGGTAACAAGGCACCCGTTTTGTTGGCCATGTAATCCCATGCAAGGCAATAAATCTTTGTGCCAGAGCAAAACGGAAACCAGCTGCAGCTTTTCTTTTTATCCATTTCGTTTGTTTCTTTCTCTGTCTGTTTCTTTTACTTTCTTTCTTTCATTCATTCGTTCGTTTCTTTTTTCTATATATGCCTCGCTGGCCTATTGTTCATATTGAAACAGTCTTTTGCTCTGTGTTAGCTCAACATTCAAGCCGCAGAAATTGCAGAAAACAACAAGAACAACAACAGCAAAAGCAACAGCAACAACAATTCTGATGCGGCTTAGCTTAGGGGTTTTGAAACGCTCCTTCTTTAGGTCCACTCCAACATACCCTAGTCCCGACCTCTACAAGATACCAACACTTGAGACTGATACAAAACGCAAAATTTAATTATAATTTCTGGTTTGCTTTTGCTTGCCTTTCAATTTGCTTTCCCTTTTCCCTTTAGCCTCTCCATACAATATTTATGAAATTTTCTTTCTCTACTTTTCAATTCGACTTAACATTGGGCTTTCCATTTGCCACTTGCCACTTTTCATTTGCCACTTGCCACTTGCCATTTGCCATTTGCCATTTGCCATTTGTCCTGCCTGCCAATTAGACTTACTGTACTGTTTAGATGTAAAGGAAACTGTTGTCACAATTCCAAAAGGACATTGCAGTACTGACACATATACATTTATCCTTTGCTGTATGTTTATTGCAGTTTTATTAACAACTTTGCGGTTGCTCATTAAAAATACTTCAACAAACAAATATGTAATGCATTATCCAAATAACCTTGACTAAAGCTACATCCAAGCTACAGAAATGTTCATTGATATGTTGCAAGGAATTTTGATACATTTATATTTAAATATTTTTTTTATATTCAAAATATCAAAATATTTCTTAAATTTTTCTCACTATTTTTCGACAATTTTAAATGCTTTTGGTTAAAGGAGTAAAATATTTCTGATTTCATATACAAAATTACTCAAATTCTTTACAAATATTTATGTGACAATAAAGTGCATTTTAAAGTGTTTATTTCTTTATCAATTTGTTTTTGTTATTCTCAACTATGTTATAATAAATAAATTGTTTTACAGGACCTTTTATTAGCTTTGCGGGAATTTGTTTTATTTTTCATTTATTAGTTATGTGTTGTTTGGCAAACATTTGAAATATTTCTTTTGACATTGCAATGCAGGATACTTCCAAATATAAGGATAAGTTCTCGTTTCTCAAGAAAACACAGATTAGTTTAAAAAATGAGTTGCTCAATAAAACATATGCAATATTCTGAAGATAAAAACAAGCGAATTTCATGTACAGAAATCATAACACTTGCATCGCTATTTATTGACATTTTGCAGCACTCAAATTTAAAAATTTCATTGAATTCTCAGATAAAGCTTATATCAGATCTAAGAAACATGCCTTAAAATGTTAGAATATAGTCCAAAGAAGGCTGATCGGTTAAGGGAAGTCTTTATTTATAATAAGAGTAATTATGTGTTATATATATTGTCTTTTTAGGCATCTCTACATATATTTATGTCGAAGATAGGTTTTCTATAACATAGTAAATAATACGTAGATAACTAGTACATAGACTTCTATAACTTGTATTGCCTTATTTTTCATGGAATTTTCGCTTGAAATTTGATAGGAATACAAATTGTGGGGTAACGCCAAAACGGATGTTTGTCATTTGTCGCCTGTTGCAGGTTTATTTTTTTTTATTTTTAATTTACTTTATTTAAATAAGAATAAGAAGAAATGGTTTACCGCTAAATGTCAACAACATCAAAACGGGATATATGATAGGTCACAGTTCCAAGAATAACACAAACAATAATCAATAAAAATAAACCAAACTTGATATTGTTGCGTTGAGTTTGTTGTATATAATATCTGATACTGAAAGGATTTGAGTTTCAAATTTGGTTTCAAAGTTCCTTGAAAGAGAGTTTGAAAGATGAGAAGTGTCGCAGCGGAGTAGAATGTGACTTGTGGTGTCATTGTTAATATGTTTTTTGTTGTGCTCTAAAATTTCATTTTGCTATTTGCTACTATTTCAACATTGCTGTTAAACACTTGAGTTGTGCTCCTCCTCTAAGGACTTAGACTCTTAACGGTCTGCTAAGCTGCAAAAAAGGTGTATTTCAATTGAAGACTTGAAGCTGTAAACCATGTTCTTGATGGCATCGTTAGCGTATAATTAAAACCATAGACCCAGATTAAGATTGAAAGAAACTTGTATGCTTCTATGAAACTCTCTCTCTCTCTCTCTCTATATATGTATGTGTGTGTGTGTGTCTGTTCTCTCTTTTTATTTCTCTTTTCAGTTTTTATATTTCCATTTGGTTGTCGTTTTCTAAAATTTTCTGTTGCAACTACTGCAGTTGGCTGTTGGTTTTCTTTGCATTTATTTCTTTTTGGTTTTCTTTTAAGCTTTTCGAAATGTTGTTTTAATTAAAAATAATCGAGTTTTGTGTGCAAATTGCAACAAAATGAGTTGACAAAAAACATTGGCGCGTTGCATGCAACTTCCAAAAAAACAAGAGTACAACAAAAAAATATGAGAGGAGACTACACAGAAGTAGACCTTATCATAGCATCGTGTCTATGTTGTGTGTGTGTGTGTGTCTCCCGCCATTTTGTTCATTTTGTAAGATACTCTTCGTGCTGTTATGTGTATGTGTATGTGTGTGTGTGTGTGTGTGTGTGTGTGTGTGTGTGTGTGTGTGTGTGTGTGTGTGTGTGTAAAGCCAAACAAAATGAAAATGTCACTGCATATATAAAAGCAGGAAAAGCGTACGTGACTCGCATTGCCGGAAATTAAGCGGTGTCCCAACACGTCCAATGTGCACACAGCCCCAAGCACATACACACACGTGCGCACATATATAAATATACACAGAGACTAGGAGAAATTTTGTGGCAATTGGATGGAGATTCAGGCAGACAGGCTCTGTGCCTCAGGCATCGGCAATATGCAAGGAGATTCCAACAACGAAAATTGCAGCCGCAAAATGTCGCTTGTTTGTCAATAACAATGAAAATTTTCCAATAAAATCAAAAAGAAAAAACATCAAATAAAGCAAAAAAAAAGAAAAGATGACGTACGACAGGAAGACAAAAAACGCCAACCAAAAGAAAGGTAACAAAAAGAATGCAAGATGTCTGAAACGAAGGAGACGGAGGCAAAATGTAGCATACTTTTAAGCGCAAGGCTCAAATTTATCAAATTTAAAGGAACAATTTCAATAATTAAACAGTTGAATGAAACCATTATAACATTTATTGTTATTGTTAACAAAAATTAATCATACTTTAAGTTAATATGAATGAAATGCAGTTGGTGTACATGTGTGTGTGTGTGTGTGTGTGTATATTTTTATGTTATACTATCTTTGCTTCTAGCTTAAATTGTCACGAATAGCAACTATTCGAGTTGGTTTTTATATTGATGTTGTTGTTGGCTTAGTTAATTTCCAAATGGCAAGCATTATAACAGTACTGTCTATGCACTCACATACACATGCATGCACCCACACACATGCATAGACATTTGCTTTGCATAATGTTCTAAACTAGTCACGCATTTGTTTCTAGGCAACTTCAGCTTTTGTCTGCGTGTGTATATGTGTGTGTTGGCCACAAATTGATTGTGATTGCTATGGCATTGTTGTTTGCCACTCATCATGGTACGACAGGATCACCAGGACAATGCAAATTGAATTCAAATCGCTGCAAGGATAGACGACTTTACGACATAAGCGCTACCAATCATATCTACCCATATCTATATATGCTTCAGTTATGTTTCTCTGTTTCCACATAACGTCAAATTTGACTGCATCTAATTATCTGTCCAATAGCTATTGTTGTTATTGTTGTTGTTGCTGCTGTTGTTTTTGTTGCTTTATTAACTGAATGCGAGCTAAAGTACTTAAGCATACAACACGCACTTATAGGAAAATATTAAAGCATTGTTATAAGCTTCCATCTATTGTATGTATAGAATAGACTAGCAAATATAAACACACACATATACACACATATCTATTTCTCATTCAGAATCGATTCACAATTGAAATTTAATACAACAGCTAATAAAATTGCGGACAAGACTAACAAGACTATTGACTGTGCTTATAGAAAGCAATTTACAATATTATTTAAGATAAAACTAAAACTCTGTATTGCAATAAATATAAACTAATCCGATTATTTATAAAAAAATTTATAAAAATTTATTTAGGCAATATTTAAGTTAAGTCATTTAATAAAAACAAAGCCTAAAGCAATGAATATTCTATTATAATATTTGATTTGAAGCATAAACTACTTTAAATACTATTGGAGCCATAAATAAAAAATAATATACTATGAAAAGCCAATACAAAAATAAGGTCCTTAAAGCAATTCCTTTTATGCTACTTAAGATACAAAATAGTATAGAATTTCACAGAGTTATTTTCATAAAAAAAAACTTTTACATATTTTTAGCAAATACTTTAAGCCACCATAAAACTGCAAATTGACCATGAAAAGCTTTTAACAAATAACATATACATATATTTTTTTTTTATAATATATTTTCCATTGTTAAGTTCGATACATTATTCACTTTTTATGCATAAATTGTGGCCGGAATCATCATATGCAAAACTAGTAAAATATTTAAGGATTTGGCAAACATAATTTGAATAGGGTTTTCAATGCTTTAGGTTAATAAAACAAGTGGTATACGACAGATACAGTTAACAGTTAACACGAATTTGCCATACCCTTCATTACATGTATAGAAGTCATTGAACTTAAGGTATGCCTTGGGGCGTTCAAGTGTTTCCTTAAATATCTACTGATTGTTATAAAATCAGGAATAAACTTATGTATGTGCTCGTAAAGGGTTGCCGCTTTACGTTTGTTCTGCTTTACACAGCTTTATTATATCCTTTTATTTTTTTTTTCGTTCTTTCTTTATGCTGCTTTAAATGTTTTTAATGGGTTTAGGCTGATGGAAGTAAGAAAAATATAACAATTTTTTTTCTCTCTTTTTTTTGTTACAGTGTAATAAAACGTGGGCAATTATTTAGGCTTTTAACATGTCAGCCACGTGGCATTACACACACACACACACACACACACATACACATACACATACACAAATACAAATCGGAAACGGAAGCAACCACACACATATGTGTAGCATAATTGTATACGCTTCTCTCTCCTCTGTGTGTGTGTGTGTGTGTGTGTAGATTGTTGGGCATTTTATATGAATTGAATTTTGATTTGGGTTGCCATTAAAGAGAATTGGCAACAAAATGAAGCACATGCCTCAAAAATGTTGCCATCCGTTTGAATGCCTCAAATAGCGTTTAATGTTACATATGTTAAAAATGGCCATCAAAGGGACTATCAACACATATATGTGTATGTGTGTGTATTAGTTGACAAAGATGTGAATAGAAATGAAACGAAACGAAACGAAATGAAACGAAATGAACCAAATGTCAAATTGTAATAGAGGTTAACATTTTGTCTGATCCGAAATTCAAGACTTTTAATGACTTCTCCCAAATGATGTTAATGCTTTAGCTTTCGGTTAACAATTTATATTTGATGATTGATCCAACAAAAAAAGGGAACTAAAACAAGAAAAAAGGCAAAAGAAAGTAATACAGAGGGAGTTAGAGGGAGAGAGACAGAGAGAAGAAGTAAAGGTCAGGCAGTGTATTAAAATTCAGACATATATCAATTTCAGATTTGTTACGATTTATATTGAAACTTGACGTCAATCGAAGGTATTTTGGGTTGCTGCCAACATCCTATCAAAAGCACAAGCCAAAACCTAAGTATAAGAGAGCTTAAGTAAGCATTTCTTTGGTATAAAAATATCTACAACAATTAAATTTCAATATACCCTATAAAAGGTTCTCAGATATTTGCTGGAAGTATAGCAATAATCAGTTGAGATACTTCAACTAAGTTTCTTCCTTTTTTTCTTTTTGGAGTCTTGTTTATTTACAGGATATCTGAAAGGTGTGCTTTTATTTAGTTTGAATTTGATTTACTTTGTTACTTTAAATTGGATGTGGGTTCCCGTTTTGGTTTACTGTTTGCTTCAAGTCAATCAACGGTCTGATTGCTGAACTCGAACTAATTTGCTAAATTTAACAAAGCTCCAATGCCTATATATCCCCCTATAAATATACCGAAGGCAAGTAAAGTTAAGCCACCACCTTGGTTATGGGTTGCCAATTGGTAGTTGTATGAAAAGGTGGCAATATGGAGCATGGTATAAAGCGGGGAAAGCAGTAAGGGGCTGGGCAAGTTAATTACAATAATGAAGCTAATTTCATTGTACGAGTACTACTATGTTAAAAGGCAAAAAAGGAAAACCACAAATTAGTGCTGGAATAACGAGAGGACATAACATTACACAGGTTTCAGTCGAAAGTGCTCGTGGCAAGGGGGGGGGGGGGGGGAGAAGAGAGAGAGAGAGGTTGTTTTTTCTTTTTCTTTTTTTTTATCATGAAAAGCAACACACAACTTATCTCAATCTAAGACACATTTTTCAGCGTTCTCTGTTTTTTGTCACAAAAGATGCTACTCCTTCTGCTTTGTTTGCTGCTTTGGTTGCTGCTGTTGATGTTATTTCTGTTGCGGTTTTTTCAGGTCAACTAAAAATAATTTTGGTTTTCCTGTTTTTCTTGCATAATTTATAGTCAAAGCTCGACCTTTCATTACATTCTCTACTCCCACTCCTTTTCATTCCTTTTTGTTTTTTTTTTTTTTTGTTTAATTTTTTGCTTTTGTTTTTATACACCGCCTGCTTTGAGCAACATTTTCACTTTGTATTTAATTAGAGTGCGTCCCGGCATCTGTGGTTCGGTTTGAGTTTTGAGTTAGTACCAAAAGCTAACAGAAACCCAAAAACGACAGAGATAGAATGTATAGCAGTCTATATAAAGTAGACAGCAGAGACTTCAAAGTAGTATGAGTGGCTGACTCACTGAGAAAGATAGATAGAGAGAGAGAGAGAGAGAGAGAGAGAGAGAGAGAGAGAAATAAGCACTTTAGTGTCTGCCTAAGCATATTAGGAGCACTGCGTTACGCTGCGGTGAGAACTTGCAAAAGTTATTAACTGCCACTAATTACACATTTTGCTCTACGCTACGCATTTATATTTCATGGCAGTTACTTTTTCATACATACATATATATACACACATATATATACACATATATATATATATATATATATATATATATATATATATATATATATATATAAGCAGTAAATGAATCCTTCACATTTACTTCTTGTTGTCCTGTGCTCTGGCAATGCCATAAAAATGCTCGTAATGATTGCTACGTTTCGTTTATTTATTAACTTTTTTTTATTTATTTATTTATTTTTTGTTTTTTATTTTTATGTTGCTTACTGTTGCTATTGCTATTGTTGTTGTTCTTGCTGTTGTTGTATAAGTTCTCCCATCTTAATTACAGTGAATTATAAATATTAAAAAACGGAAGTCGTTCACAGTAATCAGACATTGGAGAGAAGTAGCAGCCAGTTTCCTGCCAGAGAAATCGAAAAATGGCTGCTTAATGAATAAGAGAAGGCAAACAGACTGGGTACAAAGCGGCAGGTAACATACACACACACACACATACACACACACACACAAAGTTCAGGTAAAAATAAAAAGAATATTACGAATGCGAGAAACGAGTAAAAGACGGAGACAGGAAAAAAAAGGATAAGCTTTTATAAAAATTTTATGCAGTTGATTGAAAATGGCTTCCGATTAAAGATAAGAGTAGTTCCGCTCTGATGTATAATTAACAGCTGGCTAACAGTTATATATGTATTAAAAACAAAGTACAAGAGACAGAGTGAGAGATACAGAGAGATAGGGAAATTAAATAATAATGCATAGTCTAAAGAGGATTAAGGTTTTGCTTTAGTAACTAAAACGAAACTAATAAAAAATGCAAAAAAAAAAAATTGTCATACAACAGCAACGCATTGTCAATTATATAAGCTAATTAATCAATGTTTAAGCTCCATTTCTTTAGTTTAATTAGTTTAATTTTAATCCCTTAACTTTAAAGGATACACACATATACAGACAAATGTGTATATGTATATATTTTTTCTCTTTAATTAATTTGTTCATATTGAACTTCTATGGCAAATTGTCTTAGCATCTTATTTCTTTCAAATGGATAGTGCATCGCATACAAAAATTTATCAAGCAATTCTGTAAGGTCTCTGTTAATGCATACAACTTAACATAACTAATCAAATTGGGCATTGCCCACTATAGTAGAGCGTAATACTGCTGACCAGAAGAATGCGTAGTCGACAGACGTCGGAAAAGAATATTATGAGCTCTATACGAGGCGTAGCCTCAATGTTATGCTGCGACATAGAGTAGAGCAGCTCCGTCGAAGTTCGGCGCAGTTCGGTGAAGCTCGGTTGATAAAGGCGAGGTTCAGTGCGACGAAGTTCGCTTAATTTATAAGGCCGAGGTGCAGTGCGGCGAAGTTAAGCGAAGTTTAGCGAAGTTCAGCGAAAATGCGTTGCAGTAGAATAGTATAGCAATATTTACTTAGCACTGCAAAAAAGAAATCTAACGGTTAACGTTTATCTCTCGCTCATACAAACGCAGATAAGCATAAATTTATAGCAATAGAAACAGATCTTGTTGATCTGCAACTTTAATCTTTAAGAAAAGCTCGAAGTGAAATCTCAAGGCAGTTCGTAGTCTGTCGCAGTACGGCGATAACTTGCATGCAGTTTGCACAGTTTTCGAGTCATATATAAATAGGTTTTATTAGATCAATTTGTTTTATCAAACTATGCGAACAACATAAGATCCTTTTTGTTGTTTCTTTAGCTTAATATTATTAAATTATGCTTGTGAAATATTTGAGAAAAAATGGTGGAAAGTCTAGAATTTAATAATAATAAATGGAAGCAACATATTTTAAGCACACACAGCGGTTGTTGACAGGCAACCGAAACTTTGTGTCACGTCACGAGCAAACCATTAGAAGAAAAGCTGCTTAAAAATTTAATAATACTTTCTTCTTTAAAAAAATAAAGTATATATATTTGTTTTATGTTTATAGCAAGCATCATATAATAAGTTATGTTTGTTTTATTTTTGTTTATTCCTTTTATATTCACAGTTATTTTTGTTTCTCTTATGCCTTATATGACTCAATATCTAACACTTACAACATTTTACACAGATGGCAGCGTCATGCTTACATCAAAATCTCATGTTACTCAAGCAAAATGCTAACGTTTCAAGTCAATACACGCACACACACATCCACACACACACACACACACACACACACACACACAAACACATACACATACATAGCAGGTGGTACGCAATTGAGTGCTAGAAATTGTGTAAGCCCTTACTCTAACTTGTTTTGTTTATAAGAAGCAATACCACAACTGAAATAACAACACCACCAACAACAACAACAACAACGACAAGAGCTATATATAAATTTTATATAATAGAGTCTATATATATATATATATATAAAGATGTGAGTATGAAAATAAATAACAATAACCCGTTGCAGAAATAAAATCAACTTTTAAAGTACCAAGCAGATGTCTTAAGAACGGGGCAGGATATAAAAAAAGGATGAAACCCAAACAAAGCAGTATGAAGGACTATAGAAAACAGGTCGTATACGGTATACGAGTATATAACAGAGGGCATAGAGATGAGAGATAGAGAGAGAGAGAGAGAGAGAGAGAGGGGGAGGGCATAACTGGGATAGTATTGCCATTAAGTGGCTGCACTCAACATGCTGCAGTCTAATGGGCAGCTGCGCTTGATTTGATTGAAAAAAATGTGACAGGAATTATGAAAAATGTTGATGTTGATGTTGATGATCATTAATATTGTTAATAATGATGATGTTTGTAAGAGGCATTACAACCTCTATAGAGGCAAAACAAAAAAAAAAAGCGCAGTAAGCACTTCTACAGGTAGATTTTACAGTAGTTTGTTGCTTATAGCTTGTAGGTTGAAGCTTGTGGGTTGATGCTAAGTTATGTGTGCTGAAGGTCTCTTCACCAGCTGCCAAGTAGTATTGCAGCATAATGTCCTGCAACAATGCTCTATGTGTGGCAGCACTACGCAGCCAGGACATGACAAGTTGCGACCAACAAAGAGCAACAACAACAACAACTTGTGAGCTCAACTTTGACATTTGTGCATGTAACTCAACAGCTCACACAACGCCCACACTTCAACTGCCTAACAAAGGGCGTTGGGCGGCAATTTAGGGCGTGGCCAACTCACAGGCAACTTGTTTGCCGTAAAATGATTTATGACAATGCGTTGAAAGTTTTCTAACTCTCTATGTATGTGTGAGTGTGTGTGTGTCTGTGTGTGTGTGTGTGTTAGTATTAGTGTGTCTAGAAGCTATTCGGCTTCTGGGTAACTGTCAATGACAGCTACATACACACACACACACACAAACATACAGACACACCCACACATAGGCATACGCACAAACAACGCAGCAACTACAAAAAAAGAAAATAAATAAATAAAATAAAAAGAAAAGCAGAGAAAAGCTACCCATACAACGTTTATCTGATTCGAAATTTGCAGCGGGGAAAATTGTTTAAAGCAAAGAATGAAAATAAACGAATGTCTATATATATAAAAGACAGATCCTTTTTATATATATTGTGTGTGTCTGTGTGTGTCTGTGTGTGTGTGTGTGTGTGTGTGTATGCGCGACTGCCAATAAGTTGTCAAGCAAAACGTTGGCGCACATGTCCTGGCAGAACAAGATGACAGCTGCAAGCAGCACCAGCAGCCGTGTGAAACATCCTTTAGGCCACTTACACGTACTCAAGAATTGGCAATCTACCGCTGTGCCTGCTACACACACACACACAAACACACAGACACATACGCGCATTCATACATTATGCGAAATGCAAGGATATGCGCCTGAGTGAGTGGTTGATTGTCTATCTCTGTGTGTATATATGTATGTGTGTGTGTGTGTGTGTGTGTGTGCTGCGGTTTACTCTAGTGTCCTGTTGGTATGTGTGGGCGTGGCTGTGCACGTCCCTCATTTGGCATGCCGACACAGCGACGCTGCACGTTGACGTTAATGTCCGCAAATGTTACCTGGCTGTCACAGCGGGCAACAGACACCCATACACACAACACACACACACACACACACACAAACATATAGACATGCCAATACACAGTAGAAAAGTAGAAACAAGAGTTCCAATAACCGCTAGCGGGAGTAAACAGTATTCATTCGGGCACCCATACCATTTTTACTATATTTGCTATTTGGCATTTCCATACCCATTGTCGTATTTGTCTTATGAACTGTCATGTTGACATTCATTGACGCTTGACATGTAATAAACGAAACAGGACGAAAAAAAAAGGACGAAACGAAACGAAACGAAACGCAATATAATGTAACGTAGCATAAGCAAACGCAACAAAACGCAATGAAATGAAATCAAATGAAAAATGCATAAAAATATGAATAAGAGACAGACAGATAGAGTGGGGAGAGAAGAAATAAAGGAGTGCTAGGGGGTTAAAAAGGTAGTTATAACAGGTTAAAATAATTTTCCCTTTGACCTGCTGCTCAATGTAAATATAATTTTTTATTTTAATAACTTTTTCTCTTTATGTCGATATATTCATAAATGATTGAATTTATTAAAGAGATCATTAAAACAATTTCGATTTCTGCGCAGTAAAAAAGCAATAAAAAAGGGTTCAATTGGGCGGAGGGAATAGGAGGAGAGAGGGAGTAAAATGCCAAAACAAGCAATAAGAAAATGTTAATATGAAATTCCAATATTGCATGAGAATATTTAATTTGTAAAAAAGATTTACAAAAATTAAAGAATTCATTAACATTGCCAAAAGGCTTAACAACATATTGCATTTAACATATACATTAACTGTTGCATTTCAACAGCTCAATAACATAACGATTTCATTATGTAAACTCTTTTAATGCAGCATTTTAATATGTATATAAATTATGCTTTTGCTTCAACTATTGTCATTTAGCAGCTATTATTAACAGCACTTTAACAGCATGAAATCAAGACTTGTATACAAGAACCACTTCATCTTTTAAAACATCTTATTAATAGTATGACTTTAAAAGTAATTATTTAACAGCTGTTAATTAACAGCAGTATTTACTTGCAGCAACATAACATTAAACACTTTAACAGCGTCACTTTAACAGCATTTGTTTGAACAGTAACTATTTAACAGCTGCTAAGTAACAGCAGTATACAATTGCAGCAACATAACATTAAACCCTTTAACAGCGTCACTTTAACAGCATTTGTTTTAACTGTAACTATTTAACAGCTGCTAAGTAACAGCAGTATTTAATTGCAGCAACATAACATTAAACCCTTTAACAGCGTCACTTTAACAGCATTTGCTTGAACATTAACAATTAAGCAGCTGTTAACTAACAGCAGAATACAATTGCAACAACATAACATTAAACACTTTAACAGCGTCACTTTAACAGCATTTGTTTTAACAGTAACTATTTAACAGCTGCTAAGTAACAGCAGTATTTAATTGCAGCAACATAACATTAAACCCTTTAACAGCGTCACTTTAACAGCATTTGCTTGAACAGTAACTATATAACAGCTGCTAAGTAACAGCAGTATTTAATTGCAGCAGAATAACATTAAACCCTTTAACAGCGTCACTTTAACAGCATTTGCTTGAACATTAACAATTAAGCAGCTGTTAACTAACAGCAGAATACAATTGCAGCAACATAACATTAAACACTTTAACAGCGTCACTTTAACAGCATTTGTTTTAACAGTAACTATTTAACAGCTGCTAAGTAACAGAAGTATTTAATTGCAGCAACATAACATTAAACCCTTTAACAGCGTCACTTTAACAGCATTTGCTTGAACAGTAACTATTTAACAGCTGTTAACTAACAGCAGAATACAATTGCAGCAACATAACATTAAACCCTTTAACAGCGTCACTTTAACAGCATTTGTTTTAACAGTAACTATATAACAGCTGCTAAGTAACAGCAGTATTTAATTGCAGCAGAATAACATTAAACCCTTTAACAGCGTCACTTTAACAGCATTTGCTTGAACATTAACAATTAAGCAGCTGTTAACTAACAGCAGAATACAATTGCAGCAACATAACATTAAACACTTTAACAGCGTCACTTTAACAGCATTTGTTTTAACAGTAACTATTTAACAGCTGCTAAGTAACAGAAGTATTTAATTGCAGCAACATAACATTAAACCCTTTAACAGCGTCACTTTAACAGCATTTGCTTGAACAGTAACTATTTAACAGCTGTTAACTAACAGCAGAATACAATTGCAGCAACATAACAATAAACCCTTTAACAGCGTCACTTTAACAGCATTTGTTTTAACAGTAACTATATAACAGCTGCTAAGTAACAGCAGTATTTAATTGCAGCAGAATAACATTAAACCCTTTAACAGCGTCACTTTAACAGCATTTGCTTGAACAGTAACAATTAAGCAGCTGTTAACTAACAGCAGAATACAATTGCAGCAACATAACCTTAAGCCCTTTAACAGCGTCACTTTAACAGCATTTGTTTTAACAGTAACTATTTAACAGCTGCTAAGTAACAGCAGTATTTAATTGCAGCAACATAACATTAAACCCTTTAACAGCGTCACTTTAACAGCATTTGCTTGAACAGTAACTATTTAACAGCTGTTAACTAACAGCAGAATACAATTGCAGCAACATAACATTAAACACTTTAACAGCGTCACTTTACAAGCATTTGTTTTAACAGTAATTATTTAACAGCTGCTAAGTAACAGCAGTATTTAATTGCAGCAGAATAACTTTAAACAGTTTAACAGCGTCACTTTACAAGCATTTGTTTTAACAGTAACTATTTAACAGCTGTTAATTAACAGCAGAATACAATTGCAGCAACATAACATTAAACCCTTTAACAGCGTCACTTTAACAACATTTGCTTGAACAGTAACAATTAAGCAGCTGTTAACTAACAGCAGAATACAATTGCAGCAACATAACATTAAACCCTTTAACAGCGTCACTTTAACAACATTTGCTTGAACAGTAACAATTAAGCAGCTGTTAACTAACAGCAGAATACAATTGCAGCAACATAACATTAAACCCTTTAACAGCGTCACTTTACCAGCATTTGTTTTAACAGTAATTATTTAACAGCTGCTAAGTAACAGCAGTATTTAATTGCAGCAGAATAACATTCAACAGTTTAACAGCGTCACTTAACAAGCATTTGTTTTAACAGTAACAATTAAGCAGCTGTTAACTAACAGCAGAATACAATTGCAGCAACATAACATTAAACACTTTAACAGCGTCACTTTACCAGCATTTGTTTTAACAGTAATTATTTAACAGCTGCTAAGTAACAGCAGTATTTAATTGCAGCAGAATAACATTCAACAGTTTAACAGCGTCACTTTACAAGCATTTGTTTTAACAGTAACAATTAAGCAGCTGTTAACTAACAGCAGAATACAATTGCAGCAACATAACATTAAACCCTTTAACAGCGTCACTTTAACAACATTTGCTTGAACAGTAACAATTAAGCAGCTGTTAACTAACAGCAGAATACAATTGCAGCAACATAACATTAAACCCTTTAACAGCGTCACTTTAACAGTGCTTTATAAATAAACTTAAATTGAATAACATCTTATAGATCTAAAAAGTAAAAGAAAATCAATCTTAGAAAGTCTCTTACTAATATGGCTTAACAGAGAGCTTAACAGAATTGAAAAGCAACTGTAAGCAAAGTTAGTTTCTACTTCTATGTAAATGGCAAGAAGTTTTGAATATATATTTTATATTTATTTTTAATAGAAACAAACGAAAGCTACTCAAAAGTAAATACTGTTGTGCAGCAGCAATTCAATCAAGAATTTAAGCAGCAATATGCAGTAGCAGCAAGCATATTAAATCGTTCTGCTAACACAAAAGCATTTTAAAATTTTTGGACCTGCCCAGAGACAGGATAAGGCCAAAAAAAAAAATAATAGGTTGCAGGTGGCAGGTGGCAGGTGGCAGGAGGCAACTGCCAGCTGGCTACAAAAACCCAAATAGAAGCACAACCAAAGCTAAGCCCAAAACCATATCCAAACCCAAAGCCAGTGCCAGTGACAGTCGCAGTCGCAGTCGCAGTAACAGTAACGGTGCCAATGGCTGTGGCAGTGGCAGTGGCAGTGGCAGCAGGAGAAAGTCGTAGCAAATTTTACAATGCAAACATAATGAGTTCGGGGAAATGCAAATAATTCGCAATGGAAATCATTATTGAGCAGTGAACCAACCAGTCAGACAGCCAGTCAGAGGAGTCGGTGGCGAAGGTGCTAACAAAAAGTATACTATACTATGGTATAGTATGGTATTTTACAGGACATGGCAGGACACGACAGGCTTTTTGGCTATGGCTGTGAATTTCAACTTTGGTCATCAGCAGCGAAGGGTCTATAGCTGCTGCTGCTGCTGCTGCTGGCAACATTTGTGAAAATTCATGGGCAAAACACTAAGTGGAAGTGCACTTTTGTTGCATTGAAGGATAATTTTTTATTTTATTTCTTTCTCTTTTCTGTATTATTTTTCTTGTTTCTTTCCTTTTTCTCTGACTTGGGAATTGCATGAGCTCAACTGAAATGTAAAAGAAAATGAATAAACAGTAAGTCGAGCACATAGCACTGCACAGTGACCAATGGTGTGTATGTATGTGTTGGTGTTACTACAACTTGTACTTATATTAAATGCAAAGGATAAGAAATCACACCAAGCTGCCAAAGTTGCACAAGTTGCGCCTTGTCGTGTGCGATAATCGTTAAGCGATTTCATTTTGTTACCTTATTTTCTCAACTCTCTCTCTCTCTCACTCTTTCACTATGTGTTTTTCGTTTTTTATAACAATTGTAATACTCATACTTCTTCTTCTTCTTATTTCTTTCTTTCTTTCTTTCTTTCTTTCTTTCTTTGTTTGTGCTGTTAAATGAAGTGTTTAAAATTTACGATTTTGTGTAAATTTATTGCACATGGAAGATAGATTAGACTGAGAGTCAGAAGTACAATGTATTAACACTTGTGGGGCGGCAGCCAAAATAAATGGCCCAGAATGTTGGCCAGAATCAGCTAAAACATCAGCAAATAAATTGAAAAGAATAAGAGACAACAAGAACAACAACAGCAAATGTATATATATACATATATATATATATAGAATAAGATAACAAAATGAAGTAGAAAACGGCTTCGATAGCAGCTTGGGGAATCAATCTGCACATGTGACTGAAGTACTCGTAACGCGACTGATTGGATGACACGAAATAAAAACCATATATATATATATATATATATACACATACAAACAGAGTATAACAGAGTCAGAGAGAGTGAGAGAATTTTGTTAATAGCAATAGCACTGGCTGCACCCAGCAATGGCAGTAACCGTCCACTCACACACTAAGCCAATTACGTAGCTGGAAGCCAAAAACAAAAGGACAATAAAGTGTCAGCTCGTAAATGCTGTATGTACAATGCACAAGGAGAGACAGCAAGAGTGAGAGAGAGCGAGGGAGGGAGAGAGGGACAGCGA
Source organism: Zygothrica quintamaculata (assembly GCA_037044455.1). Lineage (NCBI taxonomy): Eukaryota > Metazoa > Arthropoda > Insecta > Diptera > Drosophilidae > Zygothrica > Zygothrica quintamaculata. Next base: position 52,514 of record JBAMBS010001175.1, on the reverse strand, counting down.
GAAAATAAAAAGATATATAATAGTAGACTGAGTAGCAGTTGCTATGCTTGGAGTACCAAAATCTCAGCAAAGAGTAGCAAAGCAGCTTACCTAAGCAGAGTTACAACTGACAGCGTTGTCATCATGTTACGTATACGCAGAGTTTTCGCTTCGTTTTCAATAAACCGCAAAAAAAAGAATAGCCAAAAAAAAAAGAAGTAGAAAATCAAAACAAAAGGAAACAGAAACAACAAAAATCTTTTGCATACTTTTGTATGTAGTTAAAGCTTAAGCTGAAGTGGCAGCAACCACACAACAACTATAATACACACACACACACACACAAAATAACATACAACACACACAACGAGTACTCAGTATGGCACTTGATGAGCTTTCCAATTACATTTAACTGTTGTTGTCTGCCTGTCTGTTAACTGTTTGTTGGCACTGTATGCGCTCTGGTGCTTAGAAATTAACTGCGCTGCCTACTAGCTTTACCTTTAGCCACATACAACATACCACACACACACACACACACACACACACACCACACACACCATGTCGTAAAACAGTAGCAACATTTTTCCTAGTCCATTTTTTTCTTCTCCCCTCTCAAGTCAGTTTAACAAACATTTCAGCCTCCCTCCTCGCCCCCCACACTCCCATATTCCCACTACCCCATCCCTAATCATCAGTTACTCACATAAAAATTATCATAAGTTTACCATCCGTATGCGGTAAATGAAAATTTTGTTGTGATTCAGCGCAATTTGTGTAATGAAAACCAAGTGCCAGCACAGGACGAATACTTTCTATCCTATGCTCAGCATCCTGCTGTAAATATATACACATACATATATATATATATATATATATACATATATATACTCTAGAGTGTTGGATATAAAAGTGTATAAGAAAATTTAATGACTAGGCGTACAGGTGTCAGCAGGTGCAAGCCATAGAAGTAAATGGCTGACAAATCATTTGATGATAATGACGACAAACAAAACGACAGACAATTTCCCCAGCTCAGCTTGGAAATGTTAACAGAAATGTGCCTGATATTAAGAATTTTGTTATGTTGGCAACTCTGGCTAAAAATGAAACTTAAACAAAATTCTCTTTGCCTTAACAAAAAATTTTAATTATAACTTAAAAGTGTTTAGTTATTAACCAAGAAAAAAGTTTATATATATTTTCTTTTTAACTATGAAATTGGCAAAGAAATTTCTCAAGAGAGAAACACACATAAAAATTATATTGAAAATATATAGAAAGTAATCGATTTGAAAGGATTATTCAATGGTTAAGGGAGTCTTCAGAGTAAAGTATAAAATATGTATAAATTTTATATAGTGCTGATGCAAAATGTGTTTCAGGTTATATATATTAATATAAACATATATATATATATATATATATATTAGAAATCATCATTAAATTAATAATAAAATTTGCTGCAACTAAATGATGTTTAAAATTTCATTGTAATGGGTGCTGTATGAATCAAGTTAAGTATATGAAATATATTTATAATAAATATATATTTCCTCGATAACTCTTAATAACAAGAGATCGACAATTTTTTATGTATTGTATCAAAATATCGAATTTGCCATTTACTTTTTTATTTCATTATTTAATCTTATAAAATAAAGTATGTAACAGGTAGAAATAATCATCTGAGACACTATAAAATATATATATTCGTGATCAAGGTGACTAGCCTAGTCAATCTTGCTATATCCGTCTGTACGGTTGTATGAACGTCTATTTCTCTGAGACTTTAAGAGCTAGAGAAACCAAATTTGGAATCTAGGTTCCTTATATTCCTAGGCCATACGAAGTTAATTTAGATTTTTGAATTTCCTCCCTCGACCCCTTGAAGCACAATTATCATAGAGCCTATTCATAATTATTTATGGCATAATAATAATAACAAGTAAAAGTCGCGCGCTACATCATCTTACAGGGACTAAAGAAATGTTTGGAAAAGCGATACTAGTAGTTGGGCATACCCGACTACAATTTTCTTGTATTGTATTGTTTTGTTTTATTTATATTTTTATTTGCCTAAGCAAATTAATGAGGGAAGGAATACTGACGCAGACAACTCTACGGGATCTACACAATGGTAAGAATACCTCCAATAAAGCAAAGTAAGGGGAAAAGTAATAAAAGCTCTAATATAAAGACTTTAAAAAAGTCTACAAAAGAGCAAAAAAAAATTATGTAAAGGTAAACCAAAGTAACCTTAACACTAAACGGAATAACATAGACAATTATATAGAATTTGGATATAACCAATTGGGAATTCTAAAAGATTGATTCATCGCTTTTTTATATGTAGCCAATGCATTAAATGTCATATATCAATTTACATCCGATGACAATTTTTTGTTCATATTTCGCCTCCTTTGTTTTTAAGGAAAATGGGAGCTATTGGATTTCTGTAAAATCGAAAATCACATAACAGGTAGAAATAATCAACTTAAGCCTTACAAAGGGTATATATACTTGATCAGTCTAAAAGTCACACGCGTGTAGAACTGTGTTTGTGTATGTAGGCAAAGGGATTCTTGTAGTCAGGTATTCTCGACTACAGATTTCTTACTTGTTTTTAATCGAATAATCGAAAATTAATCATTAACAATATTATATTTCTATTATATATTATATCAAAATAATTAATTTTATAAGAAAGTTGGTCAAATTTTCTTCTTAATAAATTTTTCTTTATTACATATTCTTCAATATAATCCCCAAAATTGTTATCATTGAAAAAGGAAGATGTTTTCTGCATTATATAGATATACATAAATATATATATATATAGATATATTTATATAGGTAATCGTCTCTTAAAGAGATAAGAAAATTTATTTACGATGTGTTGAAGGTTTTATATTAAGCTATAAACCATCGGGGAGATCAAAAAATAAGGAAATAACAAATTCATTTCCAAAGAATGACCTATCCTACATATTATATTCGATTTATATAATGTGATATAAAAATCGATATATATAAAATTATATATATTGTGAAAAGAGGCTATTAAAAATACATATTTAATTGTCAATGAATGGAATGAATTAAATATAATATATTCCGAAAACTTATTGGTATTTTAATCAAAATTTCTCAGTCAAATTCGTGACTATTTTTAAAATTATATTAAAAAATACTTTGTAAAGAGTTGCCACAGTTTATAAGTAAAATTATTTTTAAATAATTATTAGAAAATGTAAGGAAAAATCCATCAAAATAATTTCTATAATTGAAGTTTAGTAAGCTTAGCATTTTATATAAAAATCTAACACGTCATTTTTGTCTACAGAAAGAAATGAGAAAAGTATCAAAAAATATTTTTTTAAAATTATTATAAATTTCATTTAGTTGTCACACTAGTTGCTAAACGTATCTGAAATTTTGAATTTTGTGCATTTAATAAAAAACAGTTTGAAGGACAAAAATTATCTGTAGTTTTTTCCTAAAATGTCGGCTGCCAAGATGAGATGTCCGTGTACCGCTGGGGAGGCTGGTGGCACAGGATTTTTGCCTGCAGCGCCTCCACCACCATCACGTCCTGCGTGCCCACCAGCGCCTCCTTGTCCTGCACCTCCAGTGTAAGTATAGTATATATATATATATATACATTTATATAAAGTATATTATAAATTATACACACACACAGTAAGCAGCGTTTAGTTAAATTTTGTAATTATGATCCATGTTCAATTGAGAATTGCCGCATTTATGGCGCACACGATGATCCATATCTGAAACCATTTGATCCAAAGGATTGCTCACGTGCTCGTCGCAATTTCGTAGATAAATCCTTAGGTGTGCCATTGGGTATAACTGGTGGTGTGGTGGCCATTAAGGCTGGTGTACCCAATATTGAATCGGTACGTTTCGCTGGCACATTGAAAGCATTTGCCACAACATATTTTACACGTCGATCGGATTGGACACCCGAATTGGTTGATCAGGTTGTGGCGGAGGGCCAGGTTTTATATAATGATTCTGAGACAATGGAATATCCCAATTCGAATATATATCCTGAGGTATACGATGAAAATGAACAGCTGGTGACACGTCATTTTAAGGTTAATGATATTGAATTTGCCGTTGAATTGGATGCACCATTTGAATTGTATGGAGTACAGAATAATGTAGGGCGTATTCGACGTGTACTCAATGCATATTTTAAGCGTCATAAGAGTGCTGTATTTTTTACACCAAATTGGTATTTACTAATCTGGAAGGATACGGGCATATGGATGGTGCTCGATTTAAATGGCCGTGAAAAGGATACATTGAAAACCAATCAGGATGGTGGCTTTCCCATGCTGTTGGCCATGCGTTCTCTGGACAATGTTATACATTTGATCAAGGAGGAGAGTAATCTGGATAAAACCGATAGATTCACGTTACGTGACATTTTGGTTGTTAGGCTGGTGACACCGGGTCCAAATGGACGCAGTCAGGAACGTGATTTTGGACCAAGAATGAGCGAATTTGATGTTATAGCTTCGGATTATGCATATCTTAAATCAAATCTACACTTAACGCTCAATCCGAAGGATGCATTACGTAATCGCAGTGCATTACCTGTAGCTGTTGCCACTGCATTGGCCTCCAAAATTGATCATCCAGCCACTTGGGATGAGAAGACCTATGATAAGGTGCTCTGTTATGGAGTAAATATGTGTAAAAACTGCTGGGAACCCTGCACAGATATCAATAAACCCATGGATCTGGATACCTTCCCACGCCAGATACGTATGGGACAATTTGTCGCAGAGGTCATGTTAACTCCCAATGCCTATGAGGGCTGGTGGAAGTGTGTACCCATGTACAAATATAATGATTTCCACTTGCAGCTGGAGAAGGCAGTGAGCGAAAATGATTACGTCATATTTCAGATTAACAATCAAATGTATTCCTTATGGAAGAAAGGTGATTTCATATACCTAATGGATCCCTATCGCCATCATATTGTGGGACGTATACTCGAGGAGGGTGAAGATCCCAAGAGCGCCTCAGTTCGCATGTTTGGTAATATAGATCGACTGCTAAGCGTCTTCCATCAGATACTACTCGAATCGAATCGTTCTGCCATATTCCATATACATACATTCAGAATCCGCAACGTAACGGAATGTCCACCTGGTACGGCACCTATGTTATTGCCAGCTGATCAGGATGTGGAGGTTGCTTCACTTAATGAGAATATACGCTTTGATGAGAACTATGACAAGTGTCTGGAGGAATTGGCTGCTATTAGTGATTTCGAAGAGGATTTGGCTTCCGAAATCGAACCCATCGAAGAGGTCAGCTCATCCGAAGAGATGGTCGAGGAGGAAGAAGGTGGCGAAGGACCTGGCGAAGCTGCCGAGGATGATGATGAGGATGCGGACGACTAAACGATTGTATTCAGATATTTATTATGTACACTCACACATATATATATATATATATATGTATATATTTGGATCTTTAAATTATTGATAAGTAATATAGCACAAATATAGCATAATATTGGCAAGTATTTTAATAAAATTTTCGATACTTCTGACTACCTATAGTTTCATTTGGTTCCTAACAATGACTACATGAGTCAGCATAATTATAATATAATTATATTTATGATATAATTAACATTATCATTAAACAAAACTCTGATGCAAGTGCTTGAAATACAATTTGTTGCCGCAAACAAAATTTCTGATTGAAATTGAAATTGAAATATAACAAGCAATTAATTGCATTCAATTTACCAACAATTAAGCCGCTTATATAATACTAAAGTATGTGTAATTAAATGTGATTTTATATATTATAATTAAAAGAGAAAAAAAAATGATGCCTCTTGAAGAACTTCTATGGAAACTTAAAACATTTAAAAATAGAAAAGATATGAAAATTATCACCTACAACACAGCGAATGACAGATGGCGTTACCTTCTATGTTTCCCTATACTCTCGCACACACACACACACACACATACACACATACACATAGTGACAAGCTCTTTGTTTCCCCGCCCTTTACCACACACACATACACACAGTTACACACTATGCTCAACCGGTTCTCCACTCATTGTTAACAAGCGAAAAAACATTTTGAATTAAATGTCACGTTGTCTCGTGTAAGTTCGCTTGTTCAGCAGCAGCAGCAGCAGCAGCAGCAGCAGCAGTAGCAGCAACTCTGAAGACGACTAAAATAGTATATATACTATATATGTATATATATAGTACTCGTTATACACTCTTTGAGCACAATGAAAAGAGAGAAAGAGGGGGACTTCTATGATATTGCTACCTAACGTTTTTGGATGCAACTGTTTTGGGGTTTGGGTTTGGGGTTGGATTGAAGGGTTTTAAGTGTTCTATCAGACACAAGTCCACGCCTCGTTCGTGTATGTCATTAAAAGAAAATAAAAAAGGGAAAGAACACAAAAACAAAAAAAAAATCGCGAAAACGAAAGAAAAAGAAAGCAGAACAAAAAGAAGAAAAAAATAAGGGGCTGCTGCTGCTGCTGCTGGAGGCTTATACTGTCTGGCTAGGACTAGTGCAATTCCAGGTGGTAGCTACTTTACACACACGAATACACACGCATACACACACACATACAGAGAGACATCAGTCAGTCACTTAAACACTGGCATCTTCTACAGCCTTCACCTGGGCACCTGACGTTATTCGCGTCTCGTTGCAATGTGGCATTGTTGTTGCCTGTTGGTTGTTGCCTGTTGGTTGTTGCTTGTTGGTCGCCTGACATTTCCATAGCTAGCTATATAACAACAACAGCAACAACAACAAGTACGCAAATATGCAATGCTGTACTACGCCTTTTACTGCCTGCGCCTGCCTGCCAGCTTGCCCTTCAATGTGTCGCTCATGTGCAGCATTCAACTCATTCTTGCAACGTTTTGAATTCACATTTCAAGTGACATTTTACAAAAGTCGACAGCGCGAAATTAATGGAAATTTAAAAATTGCATTTTTCGACATCAACAAATTGCGAGTTTGCACATGTACATGTGAGTGTACACGTGTGTGTGTGTGTTTGTGTGTGTGTGTGTAGCAAGTGTAAGCTCTGACAATGTGGTCTTGTCAGGTGATGCGGTGGTTATACCTGCCAAGTTGAGGCCTTTCCAAATGATAATAGAGACGACAACTGGGGCGATGCTTAAGACACATGACACATACACATACCAATACCAATGCACGCAGATACACCAACACACGACAGAAGTGACAAACGTAACGCGACACAGAAGAAAACAAATGTTTTCTCTTCTTTCTGATTGTTTCTTATTGAAATTTTGTTGTTCTTGTTGCTGTTCCCATTTGAAGCTTGAAATACTTCTTGGAATTTACTTTTTTAACATCAATTTGTTAGGTTATGTTTGTGTATGTGTGTATGCATGCATGTGTGTGTGTGTGTGTGTGGTGAGAAAAGTTGGAAGCGAAGTTTTGCTTGTTATTTGAATGGTAAATTTGTGCCGTTGAATTTGGAATTTATATACACAATAAGTGGCTAAAAGCTTTTGAGATTACACTAAAGCTTTAAGCAAACAATTGTTTTAAGTATTTAAGATGTATTTTTTTTTAGTTTTCACTTATCTTTCTAGCCATTAAATAGTGTATATTCAAGTAGAAAGGAGCTTTAAAAGCACATTGAACAAGCTCACAATAAGATCTTACTGATAAGAGATCAAATAAGGAGCTTTGGAACTACATTGAACAAGTTCACTAAATAATCTTACTGATTACTGATTAATTGAGGAGCTTTGAAAGCACTATAGGTAAGCCAACTAAGGCAAGTTATATGAGTTAAAAGCACAACCCGCTGATTTCTCTTCTTGTATACAAAATGTTTAAAACTTTAATTTATTTGCTGAATATATTTATATAACATTTTTTCTTTCGAATATCAAATTTTTTTTTTTATATTATTAAAAGCTTTAAGCACACATTAGGCAGCTTTCATTGATAATTTTTGCTGCGCTTAATGCAAGTATATTAAATTGAAGTTTGCTGAAAAACATAACAAAGCCTTTGTCATAGGCTTAAAAGGTTATTTATGAAAGCACATTGAAGTTATGTTTAATACGGATTAAGCTGCAAATATTAGACATTCTCTCTTTCTCTCTTTGATGCATAAATTTAAGTGATTTCTATTTGTTTAATTCCTCTCAATTTGAGCTTTGCAAACCCCTGAAAAGCTTTTAGGACCTGTATGAACATAAAGCCTAATAAACTAAATTCCATTTTAACTATAGTCTTTAGTTAATTATAGACCGAAACCTTAGCCTAAGTTAAGTGATGTTATGTTAAAGTTGAACCCATTTTAAACAGCTTTCAATAAACAAGTGCTACTAGTGTTACCTTTCGACACGCTTTTGACAGCTTTTCACAACTTTCAACAAGGTTGATTAAGCTTCAAACCAATTGATTGACATATCGCTTACATATCCCATAAATGTCGCATCAAACTTACCTGCAATGAAATCAAGAGAAAGAGAAAAAATTATTAATAAAGTTTTGTAAAAACTCATATAAAATTTAAATACTTTTAAGCTATTTACAGGATATGCAATTGTTATCCTATTTTTTTACTATTTTATATAATAAACGTTTATTTAATTAAAAAAAAAAGGAAGAATAAAGAGTAAATTTAATTTTGCAAAGAATTTTATTTTCTATCTTTTTGCTTTCCTTCGCATTCTTGGTCTCTTTTCGTTTATTGCACTTTATGCAAATAAAATAAACAATTAAAATTTCATCAAAAAGCCCATTATAAAAAATAAACACACACACACGCACACCCACACATACATATATACATTTGAAACGCTTTCGAATATTAATATTTAATTTGCACGCTGAAAAAGTGTTGAAGCAATTAATTTGTAGTAGTTTAAGTAAGTATTTAATGCATATATAATGAATATAATATATATTTATATATATATATATATATATATATATATATGTATTTGCTTTTATCCACAGGGTGACCAGAACAAGGTAATTACTGAGTGACGGCCGTATGATGATGATGATGATGAGCCACGTGCAGGACGTCAATTTGATTGGATTTGGTTTGCACTAGAATTAAAGGTGTGCAGTCTACGCTGTGAGTGTGTGTTGTGTGTGTGTGTGTCAGTATAACGGCGTCATATGTCAACGGTGTAGAGGAAATGAAACATAGAAAAAGCACCAGACCGTACCACTAGAAGGCAAACAAAAGGACGCAGCTTTGCAGCATATAAAACGCAGGACATCGGCCAGTATCCACTGGCCACTAGCCAGTAGCCGGTAGCCAGTGCATGGCTACTCACCTCTAACTGTACCTTGTGTTATGCACACAAACAATCACACATACGTATACAAATATATTGCGAAAGAGATATGGTCAGACAAGGGGGCGTCATCGTCGTCGTTTTTGTTGTTTTCTCTATTTGTATTTGGCGCAATTTTCGTGCTAAGTGCACATGATAAATTAATGATTGAAGGCTGTTTGGGGGGAATACAAAACTATAGTAAAAGCAGCTGATGGAATGATAAAAAGAGATAGAGAGAGAGAGAGAGAGAGACGGAATGGGGGTAGAGGCAATACATTGTCCAGGGAGGCGTATGACAAAGTGATTAATTGTCAGACAACGTTCGTTGTTCGCAACGAGTCCTTGCGTTTGGATTTCTAAATTGGGAGCCTATCGCTATCGCCACCCATCTACTGCTACTATTGTATAGCTCACTGTTTCCCCGCCCTAGAAAACATTTGTAGTATGAGTAATGGCCAGTTTTGAGTGACTAACTACCAGTTAAAGCCGACGGCAGGCACCAAGCACCAGGCATCAGGCGTTTGGGACTTGAGTTTTCATGTTAATAAAACAAACGACAAGCGAAACGCAGCCAGTTGCACAGCAGTTAAGTACAACAACATATACATACATACGCAGAGGGACAAACAATCATACACACATACACATAGACACACATATATATACACACATATATATGCGATAGCAGCTCAAAGTCAAATTAGTGCACTTGGGCGTAAAATATGAACTTTTGACTAATTGATTAAGCGGCTTTACGCCCACCTACAACACACACAACACACATGCCAATATGTATTTGTGGGTGTGCCACATATTTGACTTGTGTGTGTGTGTGTGTTGCAGGCATTTGATATACAAGAGCCAAAAGGCAAAAGCTACAAATCGATAACTGCATGCAAATTTTTTAATCTTTAGCAAAAATTTTCAACTTGACTTTCTTAGGAAAAAAGAAAAATAAAAAACCAAAAAAAAATGAAATTTTGGATTTACCAATTTGAAAGATAATGCAAAATTCTCTTCTTGCTAAAAATTATGAAATATATTCTTAAACTTAATAATTGAGGAAATTCAACAATCTAAAATTGTAATTAAGATTTATCGGATATCCTAGGAATATAAAAGTCTCAAGTCACATGGATGGATCGACTTGGGTAGTCGTCGTGATCAAGAATATATATACTTCTTTATAGGTTATCCGATGATTATTTCAACCTGTTAGTTGCAGCAATCCAATAAATCCCTTTTTTGCCATACCCAATAGGTAAAGGCATTCAAAAATAAAAGCTCTAATTGCATCAAACAAAACTCAGAAATGTAAATGGATATCGAAATTTCTCTCTCTCGAAATGTAATTATTTTAAATAAATGTTTTAGGGGTAAAACTTAATATAATAAACTAATAAATTAAATTTTATACTAAACCAATGACAGTAATTTATATAATTGTACAGCTATATATGATATAATATATATATATATATTATAGATAATTACTGTTATCTGTAACTTCTATGCAATTCTCCTGTGGCAACAAAAGTTGCCTCTGTGTCTGTGTATAACCAATTAGCAATTAGTGTAAATAAATGAGAACTCAGTGAAAAGAGTTGCATATGCAGCTGGACAGCAACCTGACACATGCAATATGCTGCAGGCAGAATGTGGCATGCAACGTGACATCAATAGCAGATAAAACAATTCGTAAATTGCAAATTATTTTAACAATTAAATTTTGTCCACAAATTTGATTAAGGGGCGTGACCCTGCCACCACAATACACTTGCAGCAAATGAAGTCAAGTTGCAGCAACAATAGCAACAACAATAAAAGCTCGAAATATAAAAAATGCAAAAACAAATTTTTTTTATCTTCAAACATGCCGCAAGCAATGTAAGCAAATATTTGAATTTTGTTGTTGCCTGTGTTTAGCTGCCACGCCCACAAGCACAACGCAAATATGAATGTTATACGTATATATATATAAATGTATGTATATGTCTTTGTATATGTGTATATATATTGTTTATATTTTATTTATTTAAATTTTTATTTTCTTAAGAGTTAAACAAAAAGCAGAGGAGCAGCAGGCTGTAACTACATTGTCTATTGTCCATTAAAAACTCTTTCAACTCCCACATATGTACACACACACACACACACAGAGAGAGACAGAAACACTTACACATACACATATGTATATACCTACTGTTAACGGTATTTGCATGTAATTAAATTTTCCACTTGGCAAAGGGAAACTGCAGCTGCTTTTCCCTATTTGTACAGTGGAACTTCATTCGCAGCTTTTGGTCATTCAACCGGACACAGAGCCAAAAGCGGGACAGGTCAGCATCAAGAGGATAGGGGCACAAAGATTTGGAGACACTATGTGTAGCAGCTGCAACAAATACACACACACACACGCATATATAGGATATGCAGGACTATGAGAGAAACATGTTCAAGCCATTGTTCAATGGAATTATCTCTCTGTGTGTGTTGTAGCAGTGTTCATCAAACAGTCCACGCCGTTGTTCTGCTCATTGGCATTGTTCTTTTGCTAGTTATCCTTGTTGCTGTTGTTGTTGCAACAGTAGACATCCTCGCCAGCATTGGTTCTGGTCAATCAGTCGTAACGTGGTACACTTGAAAAGCGGAGACTATGCACAAGTTTTGTCATTAACTTTGTAATGCCCACAAAATGATGCAAATGAGCAGACATCATACAGACCGAGGGAGCATAAAAGAAAGAGAGAGAGTGTGCATAGATAGCATGGTACATCAAGAACATCAAAATGTCAGGATGTGATTGTAAATTGGTTTGCCGACTCAGTGCCAAATGTTCAGATACAATGTGATCCATTGTATATAGTTACACACAAATATATATATATATATATATCAAAATGCAGTATAAAGGCTTTAAGCTTTTCCAACCAATACTCATTGCTTTGCCTACTGAAGTTTGATCTTTTGAGAACATTTCGCTTTCAATATTCATAATGAGGACACTCGATTGAACTATCAAGTTGCGCTCCATTGTTATTAATGTAATTTGGATACTTAATTGTTTAGTTTGTAACTCTTCTTCTTTGCTATTTACATTTCCATTTGAAAGGTAATTGTTTCAAACAGATAAGCATTAAATATTGAGATTTTAAAGATGATCTTCTCTTAAAAGTTAGTGCCCAATCCAATAGAAGAAATAGCAGAATATGGCACAACGTCCAGCAGCTGTTACAATAGGTCTTAAAGCGAGTAGTGAGAGATGTTGATTATTTTAAGCAGAAGTAGGAGTAGGAGAGAGTAGGAGTCAGAGCACAAAAGTGAAATTAATTGCCAATCTTCGTCATAATTCCTTTATTAAAAACAAAGGAGGCCAAAATTTAACCAGGAATTGTCAATAAATGTAAATTTAAATATGAAATTTAAAGCAATGGCAACATTGAAAAACCAATGAATAAATTTCTTAGAATTCCCAATTGGTTATACCCAAATTCTATATAATTGTCTATGTTATTCCGTCTAGTGTTAAGGTTACTTTGGTTTACCTTTACATAATTTTTTTTTTGATCTTTTGTAGACTTTTTTAAAGTCTTTATATTAGAGCTTTTATTACTTTTCCCCGTACTCTGCTTCATTGGACGTATTCTTACCAATGTCTAGATCCCGTAGTTACCGTCAGTATTCCTTCCCTCATTAATTTGCTTAGGCAAATAAAAAAAAAAAAATAAAACAATATAAGAAAATTGTAGTCGGGTGTACTATTATACCTTTTGCAAATATTTCTTTAGTCGTCACTCTAAGATAAAGTTGGTGTTGAATAGGCTCTCTCTGATAATTATGCTTCAAGGGGGGTGTCGAGGGAGGCAATTTAAAAATCTAAAATAACCCATGTATGGCATAGAACTATAAGGAAACTAGATTCCAGATTTGGTTTCTAAAGTCTCAAAGAAACAGACGTTGAAACAAACAGACAGATGGACGGGCAGACAATCGGAAAGGCCTAATTTTAATTTAAAAAGTCTGAAAAATAAAATAAGAATAAATTTTTAAAAGTTTAAATTTAATTATTTTAAACTCAAGTTAAATGAATACAGATTTAACTCTAATCTTTTTATATGGTACACAAATTGTTCAAATTATTGAGTTTCTACTGTACTTGTATCCATAAGAGAGTTGAATTTTACCCTAAAGTTGCGTTTCTTATGTTTTCTTAGTATTGTTATCTAGATGGATAAAAATGGGATAAAAATAAGAGTTAAGGGATAATCAAATCTTTATATAAAGAAATTTCCATCAACTGTTGTTAATATATATATTTATAAATCCTTTATATATATATATTGTATGTGTTTATATGTTGGCAATAAAAAGAGTTTTCTGGATTTTCAACCTTTGATTTTATTATTGATTCTATTTATTGCCGCTTTTCCAACTTACATAAGCCCAAAAGGATTCGTTTTTACCATAAAATGCAATCAAAGCCAAACAAAAAGTAGCTTATTAAACTGCAGCTGATACTGCAACTACTTTCTCTCACACTCCCTCTATATATATATATATATATATATGTATATATATATGTATATATATATATATATGTATGTATATATATATATGTATATCCTTTGACCCTCTTATTTTTGAGGGTAGAGAGTAAAATGGCAGCCAACAAATACAATTTTCAATTATCGAAGGATCTGCAATTTTTTTTTCCTCCTACTGAGAGCTCGGACAACAACTATGGCAACGTCAACGATAACAACAACAAATGCAAATCAATTTAACAACAACCAGAGTAGCAACCGGTGAGGCAGAGATTGAGGCTGAGGTAGCGGCAAAGGCAGAGGCAATCAAGGAAAACGGCTAAAACTAAACAATGGCCAACAAGAGGTACAACAAAGCCAACAAAAGGAGCCACAGTAAAGAGCAGCCAATAAAAATAAGCCAAAATATAAACAAAATTGAAGCGGCAACCGCAAAAAACATACAAATATACATTTATATATATGTGTATGTATGCATATATATGTGTGTGCACGTGTACGTGTGTGTGTGTGTCTGTGTGTGTGTGTGTGTATGAAGTGCAGGGGCAATAACAGTGGCAGTGGCAGTGGCAGGTTCGCTAGGTCAGCAAGCAATTCTCAGTCACAGTATAATACAAACACACACATGCATACATAGATACATACATACATACATATGTATATATCCCATATACGTTCATACACATATACAATTTCTACACACATTTACCATTTAGCGAATGAACTTTTTATGATGCCAAGTCAAAGCACTGGAAGCTAATATAAGCCAAACAATTTTTGCCAATTGCCAACCACCAATTTAGTCGGTGGTTCTATGCAGTGGGTGTATATATATACACACATACATATATATATACATATATGTATAGAATGGGTGGCTGGTTAGTTGATTTCAGTATATTGCTATTGGGTATTGGGTTATAGAGGTTGAATTGTGGCGATCTGAAATCGAATTCAATTTCAAGTGAAATCATTTACCAAAACTCATTCAAATAAAGCAAAATTTTCTATTAAATCCAAATTGTTGCAAGCGCACAGCAACAACAACGAAACTCAAACGAAAGCAAGAGAAAACGCATAAAAATCAAATAACTAAGAATTGATTTATATGTAATATATGCGACTAACAAATACCCTGTATTATATTGTAGAATAATATTTGCCTAACTTCGCTTTAAGCAGCCATTTTATTGCTGCAAAACAGAAGTAAAAACATAAAAATCATTTTAATGAACAAATATATATATATATATCAAATCTTTGTAGTTTTAACTACTTCATTCCACCTTTTACACTGCATTTCTAGAACTTTTCTAAGCGATTGCTGAGACAATTTCAAATAAACTGAAATAAAACTGATGCAATTTTCTTTGAAAAAAAGAAAAATAATAAATAAATAACTAAAAAAATAAAAAAAAATTTTATACAATTTTAAAAATAATAATTACATAATTTCTATAAAAAAATAAAAGTAATAAAAAAAAGTTATATCAAAAAATCAGATGCAGTTTTCTATATATCAAATAAATTCCAACTATAGTCTAAAAAGGAAAAATTTTTTTTATCCAAAGTTTCTTTAAGTTTGCAGAACTATCAATAGAACTATATATATATTATCTTTTAAATATATACTATATCTACATATATATATATATATATATATATATATATATATCGAATATCTATATAGAATATCTTAAATCAAAGTTGAAGTTATTGCTGTCGAAAATTCGAAATGAAATTGATGTATGAATTCTATAGGCACTTTTGCACTGACTGCACACAGAGACACACCCAGCAATAAACATAGAAACACACAGGCAAAGAAACATATACACATACACATATGTATATATACAGACATACTAGACACTTAATGAATGAGGTGTAGAAAGAAATGTAAACAGATACTTAACCTCCAACGAAGAAAGGCTGCAAATGAAATAAAAATCAACATGAGTGCCAGTCGAATGAATGGAGTAGCAGCAACGTTGAATATGTATGAGTAATAATATAAACACACACACACACACACACACGATGCATATATATACAACACATTAACACACAAATAGACAGAGAACATAAAGTAAGTAAAATAAAATGAAAGAAGAAAGAAAAATGTTGGCAAATAATATATATAAAAAAAAAAAGAAACAGCTAAGCGTTTATTTTGCTGCGTTTCCCTTGAAGCAACACTTGGAGTAGGTGTGTTTAGATAAGTGTACGTGTGTGTTGTAACATTTATATATATAGAATATATAGTATATATATATATAATTAAGTGCCCTCGCAAGCGCAACAAAGTCACGTAATTCTATTTAAGATTATTTAATAAAAGCGTATGAAGACAACGGTTAATTAACATTTTCATTCGCGTACAATGCGGCGTATGCGCAATAAGCATTTACATATATTACAACTCAACATTTTCTGTCTGTTCTCTATCTTTCTGTCTGTCTATCTGTCTATCTGTCTGTCTGACTGACTGTCTGTCTCTTATACGTACAGTTCCTGTGTGTATTTTGTGTAAATTTGGTTTATTTATTTACGCAATGAAGCGTCAATTTACCTGAGCTCATTTGCTTCAATGTTTGTACAAAAAGGATAAATTAATTAAGTTTCCATTCAAGCAATTCCACAAAACAAACCAAAATATCAAATAAAAATAAAAAAGAATTAAAAAAAATTAAAAACCAATTTTTAAAACCAAACGCTTAAAACTTTTTTATTGCATTCTGACCAAAAAAAGCAACAAATGCAATTAACAAAAAAAAAAAAAACAAAAAGAAAATAAAAAGGTTAAAACCAAATAAAATAGTTGCAAAACTGCTGAAAAATTTATTAGACATTTAACAGGTAATTAATGTGTTATAAATTTAAAGTTAATCAGGCCACGCAAGGATTAAGTTATTAAATTAATTGTTTAATTAATGGAAAAAAAATAAATGTTATATAAATTAAAGCCACGATTTATATAATCAAGGCAAAAACTGGTATTAGCTTGGATATATGAGCTATAAGCTGAGCTAAGTCAAGTGGATTGATGGGGCAACTGAACAGATTAAGTCAAAGGAGATAGCAAGCTCCTTTTCTAACATGTTAAAGATCAATAAAACATCTTGATTATATATATAACGATATCTTAGAATAATGTTACTATTAGGTGAATGATATAACAGCAGATTTCAGCATTTGATTATAAAAGCATAGTTAGCTTGGTACATATATATATATATATATATATATATACAGTATTAAATACACCTAAGTTGAACTAATCCTTTGCCAATAGCATGAATATTCACTCATATTAATGAATAATATTCATATCAGTTTTATATGTGGTACTTAACAGGCTGACAGGCTAATCCAAAGCGGAACTACAATGTTGTATTTCCTTTCAATTGCAATTCGAATATTATATATGATACGATATGATATACATATTTATATATTTCTATATATATTCATATATATGTATACATTTTTTATGCACATATCAGATATATAATCTTTATACATATCATAATTTATGCTCACATGAATGACCAAAAATTTTGTGCCATATCCTGTTGGCCAATTACAAAAATAAATGAAAAATATGCAAATTTATCAACTTGAAAAAAATATAAAAAAAAATATAAAATATACAAAAAAAAAAAACATACAAAAATAAAATTAATCCCAAAATGGTGTAGAAAAAATATATTTGAAAGCAGAGAGAAAAAAAATATGAAAAATTTTTCGCATTGCGACCGCAAAACGACAAAAGGCAATTTATATGCATAAAATATGTGCGATTTTTAATGATGTCGCACAAATATTTAATGGTCGCTTTAAAAAGCCAAACAAATAAAAACCAAAAAACAAAAAATTCCAATAAGAAAAACAACATGAAACATGTATAACAAAACAAAAATTAATGCAATAAAACAAAATAATAAAATCAAATGAATCAAATCGAATCCAAATGTATCCAATCCAATCGAATCGAATTGCATCCAAACGAAATTAAATGAAATGCAATGTGATAGTTAGGCTCAAAGAAGCATTAATCAAATGAATTATAAAAAGTTTATGATAAAAGCAATTTATATGCATTCATTTCATTTCATTATGCTGCAATTTTATGCAGCTCCAAAATGAATACAATAAAATCCTATAGAAAATAATAATAACTGGGCAAATATGGTAAAGAGTTTTGTATCCTTCTATAGAAAATGATATATGTTCAATTTGTCCCTAACTAGAAGCCTTAAATACGTTCTTCAAGCAACTACAATCTCCACTTAAATCATTATCTTGTGTTCGGATTTTTTCAATTAAAGTTTGTCTTTGTTTTCGCCAATCTCAGTCATAGCATATATCAATGCTTTAGTTTTGCTAAAAAAATTCAAATAAATTAAAATTAAATTAATTATGAAACACTTAAAAAAAAATAGTAATAATAATTATATTAAAAATAAAATAATAATAAAAATATTAATAAAGAATAAGAATAAGAATAAGAATGATAATAAGAATAAATAATAATAAACAATAATATTGTTTACATTCATTAAAAATATAAAAATAAAAACTTTGCTAATAAAAAATATAATAATGAAGAAAATAAAATTTAATATATAATAAAATATTATAATAATAATAAAAATAATAATAATTTATAATAAAAATAAAAATAACTATTTACAATAATAAAGAACTAATAATAATAAAATATAAGAGCTATACTAAAAATAAAAAAACTAACAATATTATTAAAATTATATAAAAAAAACTATTTTAAATAATACCAAAAAAAAAATTTAATAAGTAATAAATAAATAAAATAAAATAGTTATCATAATAATAAATAAACTTAATAAAATACGAGATTTATAATAAAAACGAAAATAAAATAATAATAATAGCATTAAAATAATATTAAAAAATAATTGTAAATACTACAAAAAAAAAAAAAAATAAATAGAAATAATAAAAAAATTAATAAAATAGTAATAATAATTAAAGTAAAAATAATAATAATAAAAAATTTAATTATAAAAATAAAATAATAAATAAAATAATTTAATATATATAATAGAATAATAATAAAAATAATCATTTTAATACGTGATTCAGTTTAAAAATATTAGTACATAAAAAGTCAAAAGTGTTTTTTCTACAATAAATATTTCATACCCTAACCAAAATGCCATTAAACACACGTGTTTTATACTTAATGATAAATTTATTTAATATAAACTATAAATATACAATAATATTAATTTTTAGCAATTAACTTCTGAAATGAAGTCTGTGTGCTGTATTCTATAGATTTCAGCATTAATACTGTAAATTCATCGTAAAATAGTCGAAAAATTCTTGTTATGTAGTTCGATGTCTTGTCATATAAGCACACATATGTTAGTGTGTATATGTATATGTATATGACATAAGCTATAGGGATAAGGTATTTAAAAGAATGAGAATGTAACATTGAAGCCAAAACAATGCTTTGGCTAAGCCAAGCGTCAAGTAACCAAAAAAAAAAAAAACAAACTTGGCCAACTTACAGTACGAAACTATTGTGAAGAGGTTGCACTATGAATGTGATGTGGCAGTTGAATGAAATAGATAGGAAGTGCAACAGAGAGGCAGTAGATTAGTTTTGTGGGTATTTAGAGTGCAATCAAGTCAACTGCAACAACATCAAGAACTGCAACAGCAGCAACAACTGCAAGACAAGCGAAGGGCCTAGAACTTTATGTTTGATTGGCAATTTTCTATAATATCAAACAAATATTTGTATGTGTGTGTGTGTGTGTAGTTATTTACTATTTTCTAGGCAAGGTAAACATAGATATATTTATGTGTATATATATATATATATGTGTGTGTGCATGTTCATTGTGTGTGTACATTGGTTTGTTTGCCACTTGATTGCGGTTTTAGACTTTTCCACTTGTTAAGTTTCATTTTGCAGACGAGTTTCTGGCGAATGAAGTCGCGTCGCATCGCGTCGAGTTGAGTTGAGTCGAGTCGAGTCGAGTTGAGTTGCCTCTTCAGGCTTTAATTTAGAACGATGAACGAAGCGGATTCTCATGCAATAAACAACAACAACAATAACAATAACAACATGCAACATGCAACATGCATCTGGCAAAAGCCAAAAACAAAACAAAAAAAAAAAAAACAAAATACAAAATGAAAATAAAATGGAATGATAGATAGTTAGACGTCGCTCGATAGGCCAAGCAGACAGACAGACAGGCAGACAGACAGACAGACGGACAGACAGACAGACAGTCGGTTTGAAGAGGCAGGCAATGAGCGTATAAAACAAATTGCATATCGTTGCAGAGACCTCAGCAACTGCAACTGAAACAACAGCAACAACAAACAGCAATAAAATAAATGAAAATGCGCTTGGAGAAAAAAAACGCACAGCATAAAAAAAAACATTTCAAGTGCATTGTTGTTGTTGTTGCTTTGGTTTTGCTGCAATCACATTGTAGCCTGGCCCAGACCCAGACAACTGTCTATTTAAACAGTTGGCAAAACCAAGGCAAGGGCACGAACAGAGGCAGGGGCAGTGCCAAAGGGGGTGCAAATATATAAACGGGCCTGGGGTAAAGTATCTGCGTACTGCGGCCCAAAACCTAACGAGCCATGCAATTGTTTTCAGGCCTTAAATAACTGTATTGGCCATTTGTTGTTGCTGTTGTTGCTGTTGCTGTTGTTGCTGTTGTTGCTGCTGTTGAAGAAAAGGGCAGAAAAGTGTAGAAGGAGTTGCCAGTGCCTATTACCATACATTTCGCTTTGGCTTAAATGGGTGGGAGTGAAGCCAAATGGGCTAAACTGTTCGACTGCTAAAGTAACTGGAAAATTGTTCATGGAAAATGTTATAGCATGTAATTGTTGTTGTTAATGTTGTAATTGATGTTATTGTTGTTGTCACATTTTTAAATTTATCACGCGCTTTAGCTAGTATTTAATGGTTGGACGAGCTCCAAAATTACTTAGCCAAAGGTGACAATAGAATATAAAAGAAACATCTACATATATATATATATATATATAGTATAGAATCTAACGGATATTTAAAGAGTATTTATATGATCATTAATTTAAATAAGTTGTTCCTTGTATGTGTGTGTGTGTGTGGTGTGTATGTGTGCGTAAGTTGTTAAACAAGTTAAGAATAACATAGAGAGGGAGAGGCAGAGGCAGAGGTAGATGCAGATGGTCAACTGGCGTCATAAATTATATGGCAATCATTTTTCAGTTAACCAAAAGACTTCCTGCTTTAGCTATATATAACTATATATATATATATATATATATATACAGTGAATACTCTCCTAATGGATAGCCACCTTTGGGTATGCTCTGAACGTGCCAGAGCAGTCTTTGGCTAAGAGATAGAATCTGATTCATACTTAAGAATGGGAAAAGAGTCATTTTTGAAGGAGTGTTCGACACTTACAGCTGTGCGTTATTAGAGTTTTCACTGTAAGATTAAAGTTATATAAAGTTTAATAAAGTTGTTTGAAGGGTTCTATAAAGCTAATTACTTGATAGCATCAAAAAGATATTCATTTATCGTTTGCCAATTTTGAGATATAATTTTTTCTATTTTTTCCTTAGGTTTTTTTTGTTTTTGTTACAAACCGGAAAAGTTGGAAGTATTTACCATGATTTGGTCATTATTAAAGCCATATAAGCTAAAGAAATTGGTAAGACTGTAAAAGGCCTGAATTATGCAGCACCCACATGCCATTTTCAGTTGAATTCACCAACATCATTTATGACGCCCAAAACAGGAAACAAAATCAACGCATTCCACATAAAGCCACAAAATTACTGCAAATGCAACTTCCTTTTCAAAAACTTTCCTCCCACTACATATATACACACACACACACACACACACACACACAAAATACAACATACGATGTCAATTGCAGACTTAAAATTAAGCATCAAAAATTGCAATTGCAACAAACAAGAAAAAAGAAACAAACAAAGAAGAAATGAATCACTCGAATGGAATGTGAAATCAATTAAATGGAAATCAGCTGTAACAGACAGAGAGATAGATAGATAGACAGAGAGAGAGAGAGAGAAAACTGCAAGAAAATAGCAAAGCAAATAGATAAGACCAAAGCAAAAAAAAAAGAGAAACGATTATATGCCGCACAGTTGGTCTGTTGCTTAGTTACAGACACACAAAGCGATAGATGCAGAGACCAAGAATAGAGCGATAATGCCATAAAATACTAGACAAGTAGCAGCAGCAGCAGCAGCAGCAGACACTGATAAACAGAGATAGAGATAAGCAGATATATATATATATATATATATATATAGGAACACAGATAAAGAAAGAGTATAATAAGGAAAGAGAGAGAGAAGGTTGTGTAGTGAAGTGTAGAGTTGGAGCGAAAGAGTACGAGTCAAAGCCAAAGAATGAAACCGGTGGAAGAGCCATGTCCGCTTTGCAGGTGCATTGACTATCCGGCTAACTGACTGGTTGATTGTCTGGCTGCTTAGCTGACTGGCTGGCTGGTTGGCTAACTGGCCAAATCTGGCACAAAGGCCAGACTAAACGCATTCCAAATGGGAATCTCAACTGCGTTAACTGGCTAAGCCACCACTGAGAGCCCGCGGCGAGCTAAGCGGATGCATTTGACGATGGCGCAAACGGAACACAAAAAAAAGGAAAAATACATATCTACCTATATAAATGTATATGTATATATATATAGATAAAAAAAAATTACTAAAAAAGAAGCAAATTGTGGCGCAGCACTAAAAAAAAATGCACAAAAGTGAAAATGTGGCAAAATCTGCTGCTGCAACGTCAGAGGCAAGGGACAATGGCATGGCGACATGAAAAGAAGAGGCAAGAGGTAAAAGAGAGGCTTAGAGATAAAGCAAAAGTACATCTTTAGAGCCAAAGCCAATGAAGCGAGTCAAAGCCGCTTGTGGGTCTAACGGTACATCTGTATGTATGTGTTATGTGTGAATTTATGTAGTCGGTAATAGAGTATGATTGTATGTGTGTGATTGTGCTCGATTGCGTATGGTTATGTACGGTAGTGTGTGACATTGTATGATACTGTATGTTATCTTATGGGTATGTAGTTGTATGATGGTGTAAACGTATGATAGTGTATGATGTTGTATGGATGTGTATACTGTTGTCGATGATACTATATGGTGATTTATGTTGAAGTATGATAGTGCATTACATAGTATGATATTATACATTCTATTGGATGATATCGTATGTGATTGTTTATGATTGTGTTTGATATTGTATTGGTAGATGTATGATTGTGTATGATCATGTATGACTATGCTTGATGAAGTATTACAGTGTATGATCGTGAATGACTATGCATGATGATGTATGATGGTGTATGACAGTATACAGTATTGTATGTATAGTATGTATAGATGTATGATAGTCCATGATAATATATGGTTGTGCATGATGGTGCATGATGGTGCATGACGGTGTATGATATTGTATAAAACTTTTTGTCTAGGTGTGTGATAGTGTATGTTGTTGTATACTACTGTATTATATTGTATGCTAGTGTATGATGTTGTCTAGGTGTACGATAGTGTATAGTATTTGTATAGTATGACACTGTTTGAAGTTGTATCTCAAGGAATTTGATGGTATATGTTGGAGAATAATAGTGTAAGATAGTGTATGATAGTGTATGACAGTGTTACGCTGTAAGCATGGTGCATCATTTAACTGATAATATGGCAATTTTCACTTGTAAATTATGCTATCCGATTCTGTATGATAATGTTTGATAGTGCATGATTTTCTCTATTATTGTATGATAGAGTATAGTTGTCCTTGGGAATGTATAAGTGTGTGTATGTTATATTGTATATAAAAGTGCATGATGATAATGTATGGCACCGTATGATTATATACTGTTAAGTATGGAAGTGCATGATTAAGTATAGTAATGGCTGTATATAAGGTTGGATATGGTAGTGTCTCACTGAGTATGGCAGTTTATATGATTATGTGTAGGGCTGTATATGGTTGCGTATGGCAATGTAAACGGTTGATTGTGTATAAATGTGTGTAATTGTGAGAGTGTGTGTGTGTGTGCGTTGAACAAGCTGCGACTTTCAAGACCACAAAACAAGATTCCCTAACAATTGCCATTAGAAATGTTCGACTCTTGCGTTTGGATATGGCAACAGCAGCAGCACCAGCAGCAGCTACAACAGCAATAACAACAAAGATCAAGTGACAACAAAATGTTAAAAGTAAAAAAGTAAGAAAAGAAGAAAAAGGAAGAAAAAAAAAAGTTGTCGAGACGTTTGTAATGTTTGCCTGCAATGTCTGTGCCAGACTTCGAACATAGTCTGCCTTGTCGCACTACGGGGCGTATGAGAGTGTGCCATTAGCCTTGTCTGTCGCTGTTCAGTCTGTCTCCTTGTATGTCTGTCTGTCTGTCTGTCTGTCTGTCTGTCTGGCTGGCTGTCTATGTATCTATCTGGCTAGCAGGTCGTGGAGTATACAATGGCATGTAACACTCCGTTCACACTGCTCCTTGTTGCACCATTCGCTTCCTGGGTGCGCCATGGCAATTTCATTTGATTTGATGCGTAAGCGAAATGTTCAACTTTTTAAAAAGACATTTTTAAAGTTGCCTTTTCTGCAGGGCGTTAGTCGTTTGGCATGTGGCATGTAGTATGTAGCATGTAGCATGTAGTATGTAACATGTAGTATGTATTATGTCGCATGTAGCAGGTGGCATGTGGCATGTGGCATGTGGCGTCTGATGTTTAGTGCATGCTATCCGGTGTTTGACGTCTGTTGCCACCTTCATTCAGGTTGTTGGGTCACTTTTGAATCCGTGCAGCGACGAGCTAAATTAAATAGCTGTAACTTTTCACTAGCTTAAATGATTATTAGCTACGGTTATGGCCATATGTATTTAGGCCAATTTCTTTAAAGTTATGTTAAAGAATAATATGTCGTATGAATCTTTTAAAGATTATTGCCTACTGTTTGTGCTTATGCCTACTTATAGACTTAACAGTCAATTAACAGAGATAGCATTTGACAATGTTTCCAGTTATAAGCATAACATTTCATTAACAGAGTTATAATACGTCCGTGTTTAGAATGTTAACAGTCTATTAACATTGAAGTAATAAACTACTGTTAGTATTTCTGTGAAAGTATAAGTATTACTTTAAGTAATATTTCTTACTGTTAATATCTTTACTAACTCTGTTAATTAACAGCATGAGGACTGTTAAATGAGCTGTAAGTAAGTTGCATCTGTATGTAAATTACTCAAAATGTTTATAGATTGCTATGTTAAGTGCACATTGTGCTAACAGTACTTTTAACTGATTTACTGTTATGTTATATATTAACAGTGCTGCTCATGCTGTTAGAAACATTCAAGTGTCAAAGAGCAACAAAATTTTAGTTGTAAAATTTGAATTGCAAAAATAAATAAACAAATTTATTGCGGCTTGTCAACTCATCAAAACTAGTTAGTGGCACATACCCATTCTTTAGGCAACTAGACTAAACATTCAACTATTCATTCAACCACTCATCAAATTTACGAATATTCGTTATGCAAAATCTCTAAACTTCTGGCATAAATGAGAGTTGAGTGGCAAATTCAACATGTAATTTATTTTAATTAACTAACTTGGCAAAGACAAGCAGTGTTTCAGTTAGAGCGAAGAGTGAAGTGGGTGGCAGTGGTATGTGGCATGTGGCAAGTGGCAAGTGGCATGTGGCATGTAGCAACTACCATGTACAGTATGTATAATATGGTATGTTGAGTACCTGTATATACATACATATATGGATGTATTTGTGGTTAGTAAAGCTTAGAGCTAATCAGCATGGCGTCCTGACATTAAATTCATTTCATGACGTCAAACGTTGATAATAATTCAATTAAAAATTTAACAAACATCAAATTAACGGCATAATTAGCGCAATTCACGAAATATTTAATGGGATTATGAGAGCAAAATTTAATTTAAGACAACAGCCTGACAGGCCTAAACATCAACCAAAGTGATGATGATAACAGAGTGTTAGCCCCTAAAAATAATATATATATAAAAAAAAACAAATTTCAGCTAATCTTTAGGTTCATGACTAGCATATACCCTAGTTAACAATATAAGAAATATGCATTGGTATAAGACCTAAGTAAAGGAGTAATGAACATAACGGTTAACATTATATCTAAATAAAAATTTCTGATCCATAAGCGATCAACTGCTTCTCTTCTCTTATAGTGTAGCTTCCATAGAAACGATTAAGCCTATTTTGCAGGGTATTTTTAAGAGCTGGTAGCAGTGAAAAGCAATGGAAAGGGGGAAGGGGGAAGGGGTTGGTGGCAACGCGACAGACAAATTATGAAGCTGGCAATAAACTTCCGCACAAAATTAGCGCAACTTCCTGGCAAGCCCTGACAAGAGTCGCCCACAACGACAACGACAACAACGACGATGATGACGACGACAACGACAACGACAACGACAACAAGATGCAAACATTGGCAAGGGAAAGCCAGCTTAAGTGGATAGGGAAGACGGGGGGTTGAGCGCGTCAGGGAGTAGCCACATTAGCTGACAAGAGATGGCAGCGCTAATGCTGACTGTCTGGCGTTGCCAGTTAGTAGCGTTATTTTTTGGGGTATTTCTTTTTTTAAATTTTTGTTTCTGTTTTTTTTTTTTCCTTTTGGGATTTGTATTGGAAAATTTACCTCAACAAATTTGAACTTGACGAATTTTGCGAGAGTTTTTTTCGACTTTTTTTTTTTTGGTTCTTAGTTTTCGTTGTGGCACAAGCTATGCGTTTGTTTAGACGTCTCTGGGGAGTGGCACACACAGAAAAATATTTATATGAATTCTGTTTTTTCTTTCCTCTTTTCACACATATATTTATATATGCAAAAATAAGTGGCAAGGCTGGCAGACGACCTCAAACACACAGACAAACAATCTTTAAGACAATTTTTCTTTTTGTTATTTTCTATATATAATATTTCTTTCTCTTTTCCTCTCGTTATCTGATATTTAGCTGCAATTAATGCAATGTCACAGCTATTTATAGATTTTGATTGAAAAAAGGCAAAAACAATAATAACAGCAGCAGCAACAACAACAACAACAACAACAACAACAACAACAGCAACAACATAAATAAACAGCAAAGCAGACGCCAAATCAGCAGCCGTCGCAGTTCGCAGCAGCCGCTGCCGCCAGCGTATTTTCAGCGACAATAACAAAACGTCTGAAAAAATCGATAAATTTGTCGACGCCGACAGCGCAGCCGGTAGACAGTAAGAGTGCCAGACATTGCCGGTTGTGCAATTGTTGTTGTTGTCGCTGTTGTTGTTGAATTTTTATTTACTATGTTTTTTTTTATGTTGCTGTTGCTGTTGCTGTTGTTGTTGTTGTTGTTGCTGTCATCAACATTGCAACAATCCACGTTGCCAATGAAATTGAAGAGAGAAAAAATGTTTTAAATGTTTAAGCTCTTTTTCGAATGTAACAAATAAATAAATATTTTTTTTTCTTTTTGTTTCTTTCTTTTACACATCGAAATAAAAAAGATCGAAAGGAAAAGGAGGGAAAAATATATCGATAAATATGTTTCTCATGTGATTTTACGCGCCAGCTAATGCGCTCTCACTCTGGCAAACATTTGCTCACTCTTTCACTCACTTACACGTTTTGTTGTCTGAGCAGGGCTTAAGTTGCGCGGAGGGTTGCTGTTGTTGTTGTTGTTGTAATTGCAATTGTATTAGTAGTCGGAGTACTAGTAGTAGTGGGTGGATGCCGGCAATTGTTATAAGTGACAAAAAAGAGCACAAAAAAAAAAATATTGACGATAATTTTTTGCGCGCCCGAAATCAAAAGTTTTGTTTGGATCTTTTTTATATGTCTCTCGTTGGGTTCGTCTCGTCGGCACGAGCAACGAAGTTCAACTAATTGCCGAACATAAAATGCCGGTTGAAACTGAACGAAGCTAAAGCTGAAGTTGTGTCGAGTCTCTGTTTTTGGCGTCGCTGTAAAAGTCGACGTTAACGTCAACAACAACGTCGCATATGCAGTCGCTGTCGCTGTCGCTATAGCAGTCGCAATGCCAGTTACTCTTGTTGCTGGTGTTACTCTCAATGCCCTGCGGGCGTTGCATTTGCAATATAGAGGCCTTTACCGGCAGCCTTTTTACTGTTATTGAGTATAAAATGTCGACTGCGACTGCGACTGCGACTGCGACAGAGACTGAGACAGAGCCTGCTCTCTACGTATGCAATTCGAGTAAGTTCGCTGCTGCTGCTGCTGCTGCCGGTGCTGTTGATATTTGGCTAGACAAAAGCAATCACAGACAGAGCCGCTGTCAGCGTTTGCTACTTTGTTCAATGCTCTGACTTGCCATGCAAGTTTGGTCTGGCCGAGGTAATGCTCCGCTCTGCTCTACTCTGCTCTGCTCTACTCTGCTCTGCTTATCCGGTTAGATTTTGCAAGCACATTTTGCCGGTTGCATACGCAGTTGCAGTTGCAGTCGCAGTCGCTGTCGCTGTTAACGTTCTCTGCCAGGAGCGTCGACTCTTTGAAGCGTAGCTTTTGCTATTGCTATTTGTTATTGTTCTTGTTGTTACTGTTGTTGTTGTTGTTGTTGCTGTTATTCATATTGCTCCACACGTATTGTAAAATGCCAGTTATCTGTTCTGTCTGACGCCGTTTCTTTGTAGTCTGTGCACGAGTTGGCAG
This sequence comes from Zygothrica quintamaculata, assembly GCA_037044455.1. Classification (NCBI taxonomy): domain Eukaryota; kingdom Metazoa; phylum Arthropoda; class Insecta; order Diptera; family Drosophilidae; genus Zygothrica; species Zygothrica quintamaculata. The sequence goes on along the minus strand of JBAMBS010001175.1, from coordinate 23,829 downwards.
AGCGGCAACTTCGAGATAACCCCAAAACAGCATTGGAGTACTTGCAGCATTGGAGCATTGAAACATTGAAGCTCAACTGACTTTACATATATATATATATATATATACATATGAGCATACGAATCGAGTAGTAACTTTACGGGAGAAGCTCTCTGAAAGTTTCTGTGGCTTACAACTTCATATCGTGGATGTTTGTAAAGAACAATGCAAAAATCTCTCCATATATCTCTTTGTGTGCATGTATGTTTGTGTGTGCCTGAGTGTGTGTGTGTGTGAGTGTGTGTGTGAGTGTGTAAATGTCTGCTGCGGTTGCATCATGTGGCTTAACTAGAATACCAGTTGCCAGTTAGCATTATCAATCTTCAAAAGGTTTTCCACTAATTTTTTCTTTTTTTTCAATTATTTTTTTGTTTTTGTTTTTTATGTTCATTTTGGTCAAAATGTTGGTTAATGTGGTTGTTACATGCTCCAAATGGTTAGAAAGCACTCACACACACACTCACACACATACAAAATGTTGTTTATGTTTACGCTAGGTATAAGCTTAAAAAGAATGTAACGGTTTTCCTAAGCATATCGCAAACAAAATCTATATACAACAGTAATATCTCAAGCGATCCGTAAACAAAAACTTTCTATAAACCAGGAAGAACTCTAATAAATATATATATATATATATATATAAATATATACAGTATATACCGGTTATAAGCAAAACTTATAATGCAGAAAAATGTTTGCTTATATTCGATATTTCCTTTTAAGCAATCATAAGTAATATGCCAATACGTTGTATTTAAATGATTATTATAAAATAAACCAAACATTTAGAAGTTTATTTAAATGCTGTTCATTAGCTATAATAATATTAATATTATATATATAATTTGTTTAAAACCGATAAAATTTATATAAACTGATTCCATATCAGCGATTTTTTTGTTTGTTTATACACAATATTTTCTTATAAGCAATTGCTTCCATTTATGAGACTAAATTTAGTTCTAAATTGTTTCATGATGTTTAAAAATAAAACAATTTTGCATTTAAGCAATATTTGCTTATAAACTGTACACCTTATAACCGATATATATTTATATATATATATATATATATATAAATCTTGATTATTAACTAATAATTTAAACTGTAGATTTAATCCCATTAGGCCCCATCTTCTCTAACCTTAAACTGCACAAAAAAGGCTATGCAAGGCGGAAGGAAACAATTCCAATCCAATAGTGTATATTTTGAAATCATCGAGTACCCATTGATAATAAGCAATATTTCCAGCAATTCATTCTTAAACTTAAGACACTAGTTAAAAAAATCGATAATTTTCGATTTCTTTTAATCGATAATATTATTTTTTTGAAAGTTTAAACAAAGGTGAAAATATTCGCTGATTTATTGTAAGGATACAAGCATGGAGATGCTTCGGAATGTGTGTGTGTGTGTGTGTGTACATTTATACAGTGAAAACTCACTAAGGTGAACCGCTTTCGTAAGTAAATTTTTGCCCACTCTAAAAGATTCTTCACCTAAGGAAATAAGCCTGATTTATATAAAAGAATGCTTTGAGAGTAAGTGGCCGTATAAGAAGTGTCTCTACCTTTAAGTGATATACCTTAATAGAGTTTTCACTGTAGAATCATGACAATGTTTCATCTAATAAAACACATAAGAGCTGAATGTAGAAAGGTCACAAATTTTCATATGAATCTCTTTTGCAGAAAGACTTCAACTAAGGAATTTTCAGACCTATCTTAAAATGTCACAGATTTAATAAGATTTATATATATATATATGTTGAACATATATTATATATATATATATATATGTATAAGTTACATACAACTTAAATATATCATAGTTTAATTATTTATATTAACCTCGAGTAAGTGACAAATTTGTAGGAACTAAAAATGAGCTGAAAGTCTGAGCTTTAAGTGCTTAAGGTAATGTAAGAATAATAGTGGAAAGTGAAGGGGAAAGGAAGAGGAAAGGAAGGGAAAAGGGCAAGAGCAAAGGCAAGGGGAAAGGGTGTATAAAGGTTCATGAGATTTGGTAGAAAAGTTGTACAACAGTTTTATTGTGATACTCAAGTGGTAGAATATAAAAAAGTTTTGCCTTAGACATTTTGGCCAGATCTATAGACGTAATGTGTGTTGGCCATTAGTTATTAACAACGACTAAGAGCCAGTTGTAAAGCAGTTTTCGATTACTTCTTGCTTGTTTCTGTATGTTGCTTCAATGTTGTGTCTGTTGTTGTTCTTGTTGTTGTTGTTGTTGTTGTGCCTGTTGTGCCTGTTGTTGTTGCGTGTGCAATAAAAAAAAAAAAAAAGAAAAAAAATCTTCAACAAATTCAAGACACAAGAACACAAAATTTACTAACTAAAAGTGACGGGAGAACAGCAAAAAAAACTAAATAAATAAATAAATAAAAATAAACCAAAGGAAAAAGCCCCAAAAAAGAGGAAAGAAAAAAATTAAAGACACCAAACAAAGTTTCACTTGCAGTAGGCATCGGCGGTTAAATGGCGTGGGAATGATGGCAGAGCGAGAGAGGGGGAGTTGTGAGGAAGAGGGGGTTGCTGAATTGTTTTTGGTTTAGTTCAAGAATTGTGGCTTAATTGTTGTAAAAAGTTTTCTTTGATTTGCACAGTTTAGTTTTCGTTTCTCTTCTCTTTTCTTTAGTTGTTGTTGTTGTTGTTGTTGTTGTTGTTGTTGTTGCTTATTTTTTGCTAAGATTTCTGCGACAATGCAGTGCAATGGAGTGCGCATCGTTGAGTCACTTAGTGCATTATTAATTAAGCATGAAAATTGTTTGGTTAAACTAGAAAAGCAAAACGAAACGAAAGGGAGGAAAACTCATGTAGTTACAGTAACAACAGTTCAAAGTCTATGCGACTAAAAAAAATGTTGTACATGTCGTCAACAGCAGTAAAGAAACAAACAAACAAACAACAACAACGACAACAACAATAACAGAACATCAGCATGAAGATGAAGAAGAAAATAAGTTTATGAAAAACCCAGCTAAAACTCTGTGAGATAAGTGAGGAATAGTAGGTAATAGTGAGAGAAGTGAGCAGCTCAGTGTAAGCTGGAAAGGGGGGGAGGGGGGGGAAGAAGTGTACAACAGAAAGCCGCAAAAGTTTTCAAAGTCTTTTTGGCTTCATTTTCATACGAAAAGAAAATCAAGGCAAAAATTAATGCGCGTGTAAACGAAGGCAACAACAACAACAACAAAGGCCCGAAAAGCCAAGTTGAGGCAAACTTGCTGAAGGAAAAACTAATCCCAAAAAAAAAATACAAAAAAAAATACAAAAAAAATTACAAAAAAATATAATAAATAAATAAAAGCAAAGAAAAACGTTAAAGAAAAGACAAAAGCAAAGGACAAAAACAGCAGAAAAAATAATAAACAAGAAAAAAAAAAAAACACAAAAAGTAAGAAAAAAAAGTAAGAAAAAAGTAAGAAAAAAATTACCTAACAAAAATGTAGCTAACGAGTAGATAGAAATAAATAAATACAAAGCAAAAGCAAAAGCAAAAGGGAGCTGGTGGTGAAGGGAGAAGGCAAACAACTATTTTTTTTTTCTCTTCGTATAAGCCAAAAATGCTAGCGAAGGCCGTTGCCCAAAGCTTGGAGCTATAACACAAAAGTACCGTTAAGGCGCTGCGAAATGGCCAAAAGCGAATAGTTTCGACTGCCTTCACATTGCGTACCTCTTCCGCTCTCTATCTACACTTCATTCACACACACACACACACACACACACACACACACATACACATAGAGACAAACTCTCTTTGCTACTGGCATTCTATCTAGCTTTATGTCTATCTTTTGCAGTCTCTTTTTCTTTTTTTTGCTTAGCGCCTTTAAGATACATTTGTATCTTCTAGTTGCAAAAGCAAAAGCAGAAAAAAAATAAAAATAAATACAAAAAATAAAAAGTAAACCTGACTGCGACTGTGACTTCGACAACAACAATAACAATTGGAATGCTGCTTGACAAGTGGCAGCGTCACAGCGTTAACACTGGCAGCAACAACAACAGCAACAGCAGTAGCGTGTTGCAGCTTGGCAAGCTGGCAGAAGCTGTATGTATGTGTGTGTGTGTGTGTGTGTGTGTGTGTGTGTGTGTGTTACAGCAAGGGTACAGGGAGGTGCAGCACTGCTGCAGGTTGCAAGCGTCACTGGCGAAGCGTGGCGAAAGCTCTTTCAACCAAGAATCTGAATCTGTATCTGGATTTGTCTGTTGGCAATTTCCTAGTGTGTTATAAATATATGTATGTGTGTGTGTGTGTGTGTGTGTGTTTCCATTTTTGCTATGCGCTATGATTTCTAAACTTTTAATGCTGCAAATACCAATGCATAGTATATGCACGTATACAGTACTTGCGCGTACTGAAAGATACATTTTATGCACTTTGCAGATACTTTTTTTACTTTTTTATTTTTTCTTTTTTTTTTGAAGGCACTTTTTGGGCATGTTTATAGCTAGTTTAGGGTCAGCTCTTGTAATCCCCATTGATGTTGTTATTGCTGCTGGAGATGTTGCTGCTTGTGGCACATATGCGGGTAGCAGCAGCAACAACAGCAGCAACAACAGAAGCAGCAACAGCAGTAGTTCTTTTATGTAAATCAGTAAGCTCCATAAAAAGCTGCCGCCTTGTCGCAAATTCTAAGCTAAAAGCAACACCCAAAGAGGCCTCATTTCACACACATACATTTATATAATGAAAGCTAGACACACACACTCACATACACACACAATCACAAAAGGGTGGCCTCAAAGCACTTTGGCTAAAAATTGCTGACGCTCCGCTACAGCAACAGAAACGGCAACAGCAACACTTGCTCACATCCATTTTCCGGCCAACAACACGCCTCTTCTTCTTCCTCTTCAGCTACACCTCTTCATCTGCTTGCTATCACCTCATTACTTTCGTCTTCATCATTCTACCTTTCCTTTACACTGAAAGTTAGCGGTCTAATCCACATGGGCCGATAGGCAGCCAGCGCCAGCGCCAACGGCAACGGCAACAAGCATCGAGCGACGCATTTTATGAGCCTACCTACTGACATCAAGGTTAACACACTTACACACACACACACACACACATACACACACATACATAGATGCGTCTGTTATTACGTCCGGAGGAGGCATTTGTTACCACTTCCCCTACCCCAACGACCCGCTTTAGCTTTAGCTATCCGCTGCTGCCGCGCTTAGGCATAAGCCAGTGGCTTAGTTTCCAGGGGTCGTTGTGTTACCCAAAGACTGGGGTAAAAAATTTGTTCTTAGCTGTGGTAGTTGGGGAGGGGAAAGGTGTCTACATGTATATAAATATATATAGATAACTTTTTAAAGTCTCGTGTGATAAATGATGAAATAATCTCTAGAAAATATAAAAAGGAAATGAAAAAGTTTTTTTGTTTTTTGAAAAATGAAAAAAAAAGGAAATTAATTAAAATAAATATTGGATAAAAGATTTTGTGAAATAAATTGAAATAAAATTATAAATAATATAGAATATATAATAAAAAATAAAAATGAGAAAAATATAATAAAAAAATAATACTAATAAAAGATAATAAAATAATAAGAAAAATAAAAATAAATAAAAAATAAATATAAAATAAATAAAAAATAAATAAAAGAAAAAAAATTATAAAATAAAATAATATAAAAACAAAAATAATATAGAATAAATATAGAAAAAAAATATAATAAAACGAAGAACAATAAAATAAAAAAAAAATGCAAAAAAAATAATAAATAAAATAAAATAACTAACATAAAAAAATTAATAAAAAAGAATATAATAGTTAATCACTTAAAAACCAAACAGAAAACTCTCTAAAAAAATATCAAAAATATTGAAACCTTAAAGGTTTGTCTGTCAGATAGAATAGAATATAGTTAAAGGTCAAAAGGTGAAGCGATTACTGAAAGAAAAATATTTGCGTTAACTAAAGCTTAAAGTATTACAATAACTGCAGCAAGAGAGAGACAGAACGTAGGCTGAGACTCTCAGATAAAGACTATATATTATTATAAAGTATGCCTTAAGTGCTTAACTTTATACTTAAGTAAGCAAATCCGGCCAGAAGAGCTTCTTCTGCAAGCATAAATTCTTGTAGAATTTGAAGTTTTTCTATGCAATTTATTGATTCAAAGCAGTTGTTAAGACCCCAAACAAATTATGGGCAAGCGGCTGTGCACAACAAATGGGCACAAGCTCTATAAGCATTTATGTACACACACACACACACACACACACACACACACATATATACTTTTATATATAGTTAGTATTAAAGGTCATGTAAATATGTTTAGGTATGTGTGTGTGGTATGCTACGCATATAAACTCATTTCGTGCAATTTCACCTTTTCTAATTTTCATGTTTAGTGGTTTTGCTTAACCATGTCGTCAGTAGCAGGACTAAGTGCAGCAGTAAGAGGTGAAGAGAGAGAATAGCAGAAAGGTAGAGAAGAAGACGAATAAGCAGTGGCAGAAACTGTTGTTGTTGTTGTTGCTGGTGCTGGTGCTGGTGTTGGTGTTGGTGTTGGTGTTGCAATGGTGGCATTAGTAAAAGTCTAAAGCAACGTTTGCCCACAAAACAGCAGAGGCCGCAAATTTCCAAAAATGGCGACATTGTTGAGCGCTGACAGCAAAGAGCAAAGCCAAAGCAGATACAAGAGATGGAAGATGGAAGATGAGAAACCAGCAGGAAGATGATGTAGCTAAAGAATATATATTTATATATAAGTATATATAGGAAAAGAAAGAGTTAGATAGAGAGAGAGAGAGAGAGAGAGAGAGAGAGGTCGTAGGAATGTTGTGTAGCAGCAAAAGCAGCAGCAGCAGAAACTGTGGCATTCCTGGCACGCTCAATCATGCTCAGCCATGTGGCATCCACACCAGCAGCAGCGCAACCAACCAGCTAGTAAAATGCCTGGCTAAGCAATGTCATCATCAACATCAGCAGCAACGTTTTAGCCACATTGTTGCTGCTGTTGCTGTTGCTGTTGTTGTTGTCGCTGTTGGCCAAAACAAAAGCCTTCGGGCCAGAGGCAAATGCTCCAAGTGGCCAATGAAAAATATCAACAAGCAAAGGCAAAATCCACTAGACCAAAAGGATTTAACACATACACACGGCTTACCCCTTCCCGTAAACCCCTTTCCAACCATCACATGGCAACCCCTTTGCCAACCTCTGCAACTCATAAAAGGAAAACTATTAGGCGACCCCACAACAACATGCAATCATTGTGTATATCTGTGTCTCCATGTGTGTTTATTTGTATGTATTAATGCGTGTCTATATGTGTGTGCGTGTGTGTATTTGCCTTGAGGCATGGGCACAGGCAGGAAACACTTGCAGGGCACTAGTTGCCTCTAATAAATGGATTTTTGGGGCTATCTGCTAACCAATGTCCTGCCACTATACAAAAGGTGTATGTATGTATATATGAGTGTGTGTGTGTGTGTGTGTATGTGTGTTATTGCTGGGCTAGCGAAACTTTAAACATGATTAATGTCGTCTCAACGTGGCTAAAGTTTTCTTCATATATTTTTATGGTTTGCATTAAAATTGCATGAAATAACATGCAGCCAAAGGCAAGCCAGAGACAGACAGACAGATAGACAGACAGAGAGAATGAAAGACAGACAAAAAGATAGAAAGAGTCAGAAACAGTATGTGCAGCATATATATTTGTATATATGTATTGAGGCTACTTTGGGCTAAAACATCGATTGTAGCCAAAGTTATGAGCACAATTTTCAAAAACGAATTCCAAAATCTCCAATCAAATTGCCTTAATAGGAAACAGGGGGGCAAACAGGTCCCTAAAGGCAAAACATGTACAGGAAGGAGAGGGGAAGAGTGAGTGCAAGAGTTATATTGCCTACTGAGTGCGTGTGCTATAGTGTCCTGTAGTATCCTGATTGTATATGCCACAGTCTGTACTTATATATATTATTGCTGTTGCTGTTGCTGTTGTTGTTGTAGGCTGCGTGTCAAGCTTCAAGGGTGCCTGGCAATTAGCTTTGACAAATGAGCGGTTGGCATTTGGTTTTATGGATAATGGACCTCTACATGGACAAGGACATGCAGATAGAGTTAAAGTTGGAGTTGGAGTTGTACGTGAATACATATATAAACATATATATACCACATGAAGAGCTATTTGAAGCATCCAATTCACATCCTTTTAAGGCAAACTAATTCATCTGCCTTAGACTCCTTCATAGTCCTTTTGCGTCTATTTTGTTTTTGGGCTACAAAATTTGTAGGAGAAAAAAAAAAAACTCAATATAAGATTTATTTTGCTTCCTTTTTTTATTCTCTCAAATTATTTATGCGAGAAACGCAATTGATGGGCAATTCACTTTCAGTGCCAAATAGTTGAGTGAATATTGTGTTCGTTGTTGAATAATGTCTAAGTTCGTGTTAAAGGTCAAATTTACAAACAACTTTGACTAATAGATAGTTGGAGTTGGGGGGAAATCTATTACATAAAAGCTTTGCCATGTCAAAGGTTAAGGGGAACCCTTTTTATATGTTTTAAATATATCCCACGCATTATTTCTTAACAGTTTCAAAGTTCTCTCAATCCATCTTAGATTTCCCTTTAACATTTTCTCATGTTTTCTGCAGCTTCTATTTGAATTGCTTTATGTGTCTTCTATCTTCTTGCTTATATCTTCTTTTCATTCATTCTATTTTACTTTTAATTTGTCTCTAAAGTTCCCCCCATTAGTTTCATTAGTTTCAAAATAAATCATTAACATTTTCCACAAGTTTTCTAAGATCACTCTTAACCTTTTCTGAATCTGCGTAAAAGATTCCCTTCGTCAATCTTCCCCAAGACTTCGTACAAGCTTTTCTTCCAGAATTCACCGACTTTAAACAGTGTTTCTTCTATTCGTTATGTTTTGTTGATTATGATTCAATTATCTCATAATCTTCTCTTAATAATTCCGTAATCTTTCATCAACAAACTTTAAGCATTCTTTTAGTTTTTCTTCAGTCTCTTTCATAACCATATCTAATCTTATTATTTCTTATCATTACTTTATTCTATGTAAATAGAATTCCGCAACGTTTCACTGGCTACACTTTCTTTATTGACATTCACTACAAAATGAACTATTTTTTCATTTTGGTTTCTTTTGCCCAATGCTTAAAAGTTTTAACATATTTATCACATATTCCTTAAGTTTGCACATGCTGCAACGTTTCACTGGCTGCTTTAAATATTTTATATATTTTTGTAATGTTACTTTATATAACTTTCTTCTTTTATAGCTTACCATAACAAACATGTGACTGTAATATGGACTTACCTAAAAGAGAGAGAGAGAGAAAGAAAGAAAGAGAAAGTGAGTTATATATTATTATAATTGTTTCATGCGTATAAAAATTTTACTGCAAAATGGTGAAAATTTACAAACTGTTTGTGAGTGACTTTAATAATTTAAGCTGCCATCTGTTAACAGTTACATCTATATCATTCCATTCACAGCCCAACCCCCCATTCCCCATTCCCCCTCCCCTGCAACCATTTGTATACATTCAAGGCTAAAATTCACGGAAAAGCAAATATTACGCATAAAAATAAACCGAATCAGCAACAATTTTATGCCATAAGCGATGACATTAAGAGCACAAAAAGAAAAGAAAACTTGCTTACACACACACATACAAGGGGAGAGAGCTTGATGGAGCGAGAGTTGGGGGAATGGAGCAGGGGTAAAATCAGATAGACATTATGCATATGTGTGACCACAAAGTGTCCAAGAGTCTTTCGCTGAAAAACAACGCAGCTCTCTTGGACTCATTAAACTTTCATGGCCGAAGCTCATCTGGTTTTTCAAGTATTATCATGAAGCCAGCACGTATGGAATGTGTACAAGTGTGTGGTGTACGATTGTGTGTATGTGTGTGTGTGTGTGTGAGTCTGTCATATATAAGAGTTTATGTAGCAATGCGCCAGGCAAATGGAGAGCAATTGCCAATTGCTATATAACTCAACAAAGCAGCCTGAGACTTGTGCTTCAAGTGAAGAGGAAAGGGCAAAATAAAGCAGAAGCTAAAGGAGAAGGAGTATGATATGAATTTGGATGTAGAAAGAGGGAGTTCTGATGTAAAAAGGTCCTTGGCTGCTGTCGCTGTTCATGTGGAAATGCCAATCGAAGGATAACAGAATGGCCCACAGCAGCCACAAAGATGCCCAGCCAGCTATAAGAAAGGGCCCCAAAAGATATCAGCAGCAGTTACAGATACATTTTGCAGATACATAGCCATAGCATACTTACTATATATATATATATATATACAAATATACAAATATACAGATACTAAGATACACAGATATACAAATACAGTTACAAAATGCGAGCTGCGAATACCATTGGGGACGCATTTGAAAAGGCGCACATTTTTATGACTTGACTGGCGCCCAGTGTCTTTCAACATTGCGCAAATTTTACGAGTCACACACGGAGTCAAGCATGAAATGTGGGCGTGTCAAAATCTAACTGTCTGCACGTGCCCTTAGCTAGGTATTAGAAAGGTGTAGGTGTATTGATGTGTGCGTGTGTGTTTGTGTGTGTGTGTGTGTGTGTGTGTAGCTCGTTAGAAAGTTTCCTCAGATGCTTAAAGACAAACTTTGACTATGAACAATTTATGCAAACGCCTTCAACAACTACAAATTAGAGGCGAAACCTTTTTAATTGATTTGAGAAGTGGAAAGTTTGTAATCTAACGCCCAATACGCCACCCAAAAAGTATGCAACGCATTTAAGTATGCAACAGGCAGTGGTAAAAGAAGAAGACAAAGTAAAATAAGAAGAAGAAGAAGAAGTTTACAAGTGCATTTCAATGGCATTGCATTTTTAATAGACTTCAAAATGTGAAAATAGTTGAACTAACAAATGCAGGACATGTTCAGGATTGCCTCATAACTTCCACAAAGAAATGAAACGCATAAAGGAAAATGGAAAATGGAAAATGGCAAGATGGCAAATGTAAAAAATAGAATAGTGAAATAGAGAAGCGTATGCTGACAAGTGAGAAGCATCTGTTGACAAGCACAAAGTGTCTTGAGACATAAAGCACATTATAATCTTTAACTAACAAATGCAGAACATGTCGCAGAATCGCCTCATAACTTTGACACTAACAAGCTAAAGTAACATTCGCTCCAAGGGGTAGGTGATGGTGCAGTGGAGTGTCTGGCGACAAGCGACAAGCGACAAGCGACAAGCACATTATTATTATCATCTCATCAGCAGAAGAGGCTATAAAAAAAAATAAAGGCAAACATAGCACAAAAGTTTCGTCTTTAAGTGCAATTGCACTGACAAGTGTAAATTTTATTATACTCAATTGTCAATTTGCAGCCGTTCGCCCAACTTTCAACTTGCAACTTCCAATTCTGCCTGATAATACCCCTTCCCTTCCTTCTTACATCATCGTCCTGCCTCCCTTGCCCTTCCTCGATGCGTCCACCCTCTCAATCACTAGTCAACGCACAGTTAATGTATGGAATTTTAACGAGTGCAACGCAGCTGCTGCTACCAAATGCAATTTCCATTCTACTGAATGCAACTGCATCTGTTTCCCAATAAATGAGAAATTGCAATGCTCTCATTGAATGAATGATAAATGCATAAAATGAATGATGAAACGCATAAACGGAAATTCTAGATTTTTTAATTTTTCACTACTGAAAAATTTAATTATAAATTAACCAAATCAAAAAAAAAAGTACAATTTAATTTAATGTAAATTATAAATAAATAAATATAAATGAATATTAAAAAGTAAAAATAAATAAACATTAATATAAATTAAAATAAAATCATATTATTAATTTAAATAAATATAAATATAAAAATACAAATAAAGTAAATATATAAATAAGAATAAATAATAATAAATAAATATTAATCATAGAAAATATATATAATAAAAATAAATAAATATAAACGTACATAAATAAATAAAATAATAAATATAAATAAACAAAATAATAGAAGTATTTCTTGAAAAAATATTTATATAAATTTTAAATATAGTAATGATTTCTTAAATATAAAAATAAATATAATTAAATTATAATAAACCTAAATAATAATTTAATAAATATAAATATAAAAATAAATATAAAAAAATTATAACAAATATAAATAAAAATTGATTTAATATATATAAATATTTATTAATTATTTAAAAAAATAAATTCAGTATTAAGTAGAATATCAAAAATGTTTTCTATCGTAATAATTCCACTTGTTGTTCTCATAATCATCCAATGATTTTCTTTATTTTTTTATTCATCCCTATCATTCCCTATCATTTGTTTTTACATTCACATTGTTAATTTCTGGACTCGCAGATGGAACATAGCGCTTAATCCTAGCAAATGCATAAACGTGTGCTATACTTTACTCAGAGGTGACGTGCCAGCGGTCCAACTTAATAATATTGAGTTGGCCAGAGAAGCCAAAGCTAAGTACCTTGGAGTTACGCTGGATAAACAACTTAACTTTCAAGCGCATATTAAGGCTGCAGTAGTAAACTGCAATATAAAGCTATCTCGTCTAAATTGGATGCTTGCGAAAAAAACCAAACTTTCCCTGCGATGCAAAAGGGCAGTTTACAATGCCGTTATTATACCGACATGGTGTTATGGAATCCAAATTTGGGGAATGGCTGCCCCATCTAACAGAAAAAACAATCCAGACGCTTCAGAATAAAGCTCTTCGTACTATCACTGGATGCGACTGGTACGTCAGAGATAGTACTCTACACAAAGATCTCAAAATTGATACTGTGGAGTTGCAAATAAACCGGCATACCAGCAGATACAATGATAGGTTAATTGCACACAGGAACAGACTTGCCAGACCATTGGCAAATGAGCGAACAATAACCCGCTTAAAGAGAAGACAATTTTTAGACTTTATATTATAACGAAAAATAAAAAAAACTTTTATATTATTTAATTACTAATAGTTATTAAGCTTTGCCCATAAGACAAAGCGTGGTCTCTTTTAATATAAGTTAAATTTAATGTTAAGGTCTATTTTGCTGACTGTGTTCATTAAATATATAAATTATAGTACTAAAATAAAAAAAAAAAAAAAAAAAACATTGTTAATTTCCATTACATGTCAGACGCCCGTAAGTATGCTATTTATTTGCTATATTTTGAGGCTTAAGTTAACTTTTATAGAATTTGCTCACTTTTTGTTTTCACATGGTTTTCCGAAACATTGAACATAACAACGTTCTGTCGGACAGTCAATTTCCTTTTTCTCTATATATATATTTTTTTTTTGCTCTCCGATTGGCATAATATTTTAGCTTAACATTATTTAGTATAAATATTTGGTATGCTTTGATGCCGAAAACCAAATACAATTTCTATTTCTATTTCTGTTTCTCCCTCTCTTTCTATTTCTATTTCTTTTTCAGTTTCTATTTCAATTTCAATTCCATTAGCTGTACGAAAATACAATTGATAATGCACGACAGTTGCTATTTCTGTTGCTGCAGCTGTTAAGGATGAAGCAACAAAAAAAAAAAAAGGAAAGAAGAAAAGCAGCCAATGACATATAGAATTTTGTTGGTAATTTAGCAGAAAGGGCTAAAGGACTAGCCAAAGCAGTAACAGCAGCAGGATATATAGAAAGGTTAGAGCATCAGTAGAAAACGGGAGAGGGAAGAGGGGCTACTCAAAAAACACAATGCCAGCTGGCACACACGAAAAATCAACAACCCAAGTCGCTGGACTGCAGTTCAGCATTCAACATTCGCACCAAATGACGGAAGTGTTGATAAAAGAGTCACAAAGGCAGCAAAAAAAAAAAAGGAAAAATAAAGAGATGAGTATAAAAAAAAAAGAAAAGAACTTAAAAATAGAAAAATAGAAAATGTTGAAAGCGAGACAAGCTTTACATATATGACATGACATGAACCAAATGTTTCCTGCAAACAATGAGGCTGGCAAACAGGACACAGCAGAGTAGAATGGAACAGGACAAGCTATAGTACAGGTATAGCTGGTTAAATGACCAGAACACTTACACACACACACACACACACACACATAGAAATAGAAAAGAAAAACATTTCATAATCAGTTATTAAGCCATGGATAATCATTTAGAAGCGACAAACTCATCAAGTTTTAATATTATTGTTCAATAATCGTTAGCAACAATATAGAAGGGCATGTCTCTAGGTCTAATATCTCAAAACTATTCTATATATATATATATATATATATTATATATGTGTGTGTATGTGGGTGTGTGTGTGTATTGGCCTTTTTCATCTTATCGCAAATGACATGTGAGTCACAAAAAGTAGTAGTAAAGTTTATGCACTATTTGTGCACTTTATGCGCTCCTTCTTTAGCTTCGATAATGATAATGATGATGATGATGATGATGATGATGATGATGATGATGATGATGATGATGTTGATGATTGTTAGCTTTGTGCACAGCTCTTAACTTCTCTTTCGTTTTCTTTTTTCAACTGTCTTCTACTCACTATTGTCTGTGCAAATTATTCAATTGAAATACTGTTTGTTTTGTGTGTGTGTGTGTTCTCTTCAGGCTCTCCCTTGTCTATGCTTTTGCTTCTAAAATTTCCTAGTTTTGTTGCTTTTTTTTTTTTGTTAGCAGGCGTCATCTGGCTGGCCACATAACAAACAGAATCGCAGTGTACACCTCACCGGATCCAACTGGAAACCTGTTCTCCTATATAAACATTGTCAAAGCACAAAAGAAAAGAAAAATAGAGAGGGGGAGAGAGAGAGATAGATAGAGAGCGAGAAACAAAAAAGAAATATCAAATTACACACAGATACACAGTAAAGGCGGCAAATGGAGGGCGTGACGCCTGATACTAGTCCTGGGTGGCGACTGATACACTGATGCTCCTAGCGGTTATGCTTGTGTTATTTGTTTTTCGTGTTGCACGTGGCAAATGCATTGGCTCGGAATTGACATCTCGGTTAAGCTAACAATATTTGAATAGTAGTCCAGGAAATGCATGGCTGGTCTGACTTTGGTTACCTTTTGCAAATCTGGCTAATGGCAGTCAAACAAAGACATACAAGCACACATACACACACACACACACACACAAACACACAAACACACATATGCAAGCATGGAGAGGAACAATAAGCCAGCGAGACAGAAATATTGCAAATAGCCTTGAGATAACTTCAGCTGTACAATTGTTTTTCGACACGCCCTAAAGAACTGATTATGGGCTGCCATAAAAATGTTTGCTATAAAAACTGTTTAAGTTTTTACAATAAAAAAATTGTATATAAAAAACAATAACATAACTCAATACAAGAAACTACACAATCTAAAGAAAACCTAAAACAAAAGTCTTGAATACCTGCTATAAAGCAAAGTAAGGGAAAATTAATATAAGCTCTAATATAAAGACTTGATAAAGTCTTCAAAAGAAACAAAATAAATCGTGCAAAGGTAAACCCAAGTAAGCCTAACATTAAACGGGATAAAAATAGGTTATTATATCGTTTAGATCTAACCAATTGGGAATTATAAGTAATTAATTTTTTGCTTTTTCTCAGAGACTATAAGAACTAGAGCAACCAAATTTGGAATCTAGAGTTATTCGTAAGCTATTCGAGTCTATGTTTAATTTTTAGATTTCCTCCGCTGGCACAATTTAATTAAATATTAGATAATTCTTGATCTACATTATGAACTTCGTTGAGATTATATAAAAAACATGGAAGTAATTCACTATTAAGTGTAGCGTTTTAAAGCTCGGAGGGATAGAACCGTGTATGTGTGTGTTTAATTGTGTATTGGTATGTGTATGTATAAAAATAATAGTTCTAAAAATAAACATTGTGAGGTATCCATCAATTTGCAGTTAATATCTTTTATTGATTGAGTAATGTAACAGTATGACATGAACATAGATAGTCCATTAAATAATGACATCGTATTTATAAATCGATTTGAACTAATTTTAGTCAAAGACAAAGACTAGAGAACTTCATAACTAGCGGAACTATAACTTTTTTTCTTTGCTTTAGTTCTAGGTACTTAAGAAATTCTAAGAATTTCTGGACGATTTCTAGGCAAGTCAAAAAGGAGTGACAAGAGAGATAAAGGAAAAAGAAAAGAAAGTGGGGAAAAAATACTGAGAATTTTAATAAGGTAAACGTTGAAGTCAACGCGCTCACCTGCAAAATATGTGACTTTTTGGGTGGCAAGTAGCAAGTGGCAAAGGCAAGCGGCAAATGGCAGTTGCAAATGCTTGTGGTAAAGTGGATGAAAAACTCAAATTGCTTCCACGAAAAGCAAATTATTTATAGCAGTGCAGTGAAATGCAGAAAATCAACAGCAATGCCAATTTCGATATGCGAATAAAAAATATACACGCAAAAATATGACAATTTCAAATTGATTTAATAATTCAACAATTTTGTAAATTGCTTAGCCTTAACACAAAAAAATAAAAATAAAAACAACAACAAACACAAAAAAAAAATAAAATAAAATAAAATTAAAAAGAAAAAAAAAAACAAATGAAAAATGAGAAAAAAATATATGTAAGAAACACAATTCAAATACTGACAGCAGCTGCGTTTGATGAGCCACAAAAGCCGTAAAAAGTCCAATAAATATAAAAAAAAGTGCAAAAAAAAATCCAAAAGGAAATTTTTGTCATATTAAAATTGGGTTTCGCTTTTGGTTTATTTATATATATACATATATATTGTGTTTCAAACCAAAGGACACATAAAAAGGAAAATCACCGGACGTTCAATATTAATATATATATATATATATATATATATATATATACAAAAAAGAAGAAGAAGAAATTGTCATTAAAAATTAACGTTTATTTATAAAGGCAAAAAGATGCCACCGCAAGCGGCTTTGAAATGTGAAAAAAAGAAGCGGAAAAAATAAGAAAATTCAAAATATAAATAAATATTTTAAGCAAAACACAACTTAATAAACAAGAAATAATGCAATACTGGGGTGTATCCGACGAAAGGTGGACCTATACCACACTCAAACACTAACAACAATTTTTATGTATAAATTTGAGTTTTCTTTGCAAACTCTAAGAAATTTTCAATTTAGTTCAGTCAGATCGTCTGATCATGAATATATATATATATATATATGTATACATTGTTTCCCCTCTGCTTCCATAGACATCACTCTTACCCTTTTTTTGGGCAGGGTCAACAAAATTGTCAACGAGCTTAAAAATAAATTAAACATGCAAGAAAAAAAGGGCAATGCGGTTCTTGAGAAAAGAGTTTGAGTGACAGCAACAGAATGTGTTTAAGATATAGAATGAAAGAGAAGGAAAGAAATAAAGGGAGAAAGAGAAAGAGAAAAGAGAAAGAATAGAATAAATACGAAATAAAAGGTATAATAATAAGTAAGCAGCTTTTGACAAATGAGCGAAGCGGAAATCTCTCAACCGTTGGGCCTCTTTCAGCTTTCATTTACCTTCGCAGTGAACGGTTATGGTTAAGGTTATGGTTACGGTTCACAACTTATCTTATAATGGTATTAAATAGGTTCGTTGGGTCAAAAGGTCAATGCATAATTTGTGTGATTTACTTCCCCTCCCCTCCCAGAAAAACTCATCAAGACAAAGAAATAAATAAATATAAAACAATGTGAAGGGATCAACCCCAACCCTCAGCCAGACAAAAAGAGCAACAATTCGACAGATGAAATTAATTAGTGAATTTTGGGTAAGGAGATTTGTAATCAGTTCACAAATAAACAACAACACTTCTAAGCCAAATACAAATAAGGAATTAACACAAACGGCTACGCGCCAAAAGAAGCGTGTAGCACTCTTATCTCAAGATTTCCCTTTCTCTCTCTCTCTTTTGTGTCTTTATACTTGATGTTCTTTGTGAATATTTAAATTATTTAACTTTAATCCTTTTCATCAATTAATTTACTTTAGGCTATTTGTTTAACAATTGCTTCTCTGTACTCTCTCTCTCTCTCTCTCTCTCTCTCTACTCATTGCCTTTCAGATCATTGGCTTTGTCTCAATTGATCCTTGCTGCAGATCCTCTAATAATTAATCCCTAGCTTACAAACATTTACTACACTTTCAAGTAAGTTTTCCTTTACTTTTTTACTTAATTTTAATTTCTTTTTAGTTGCTTTCCTTAAACTTTAGTAGCATCCGTTAGTCGTTCTTTTCGCTCTTTGATTTGATAAACTTTCACTTGTTGTGCCTGCTTTGTGTTTTCGCATTAATTTTAACACAAATTTGCATTTCATTAAGAACTAAAAAGAGATTTTCTGTTTACGCGCGCACACACACGCACACACACACACATACACACACACACACACAAGACACACTTCAAGGGAATGCAGTGTCAGTGGTAAGGGGTAGGGGTAGGGTAGAGTGGGGCAGTTCTCTATCTTCTTTTTCTTCTTGAATGAAAAGTAAATTTACAAAACGTGCTGATGTTAACCCCCCCCCCAAACCCTCCTCTTAACACTCAGTGCCTTGTTTCAACTCAAGTAAAGGGTTAAAAGGTTAAAAAAGAAAGAAAAAAAGAAAGAAAAACAAAAAATAACGAAATGGGTGGATAACAACGCCAAATAAAAAGTGATGCAAAGTCGACTGGCAAAAATGACAACATGTCGCTGGAGCTTGAGGGAAACTTGGGGACGGCAAAAGCAAGAGTGGAGGAGCGAGAGGGGTAGGGGTATAGGCAGGCTTCTAAATGCACAACAAGTTTAAATTTGCGTATAAGGTAAGCAGCGTGTAGAGTGGTAGAGAGAGAGAGAGAGGGGAAGAATGGAGCTAAAGGTTAGGTAAAGGTATATGTTTAAGGATTGTAAGGCTTTGCCGTGTGCGCACAAAAGCGCGCTTCATTATTTTGTTTCCGTTGCCTTTTGTGGAATCACCACACACACACACACACACACAAACATACACAAACAAACGCATAAACTCACACACACAAATGTATATATATATATATATATAGAGAGCAAGTAGATGAGAAGTAGAGATGTTAAGCCCAGAGCTTTGTGAATGTGCCTCAGTTGTGCGTATGTAATTTAGTGTAAATTACTTTGAGAAACCCTCGCAATTTTAGTTTTTGACAGTAATTGACACACATACACACACACACACACACACACATACACATACACACACACATACACATACACACATGTATAAAGACTAACTGCGGTACGTCTGCGTCTGGTAGCATAATTTTTAATTGTATTTGCTCGTCGCGTTATAAATGACGCGCTTCCATTGTGCTTCCATATAAGGAGAAAGCAAAGAAACAACAAAACACACAGAGAGAGAGAGACAGAGAGAGGGAAAAAAAAGAAAAGGTTTCTTTGTCGTCCTTTTTGGTTTCTTCGTTTTTCGTCATTTAGTTCTCATGCAGCCCCGCCCACTTCTACACATCATTTGTGCTGCTGCTGCTCCTGTGGCTGTTCCTCCTCTTCAGCCTCTTTATTCATTTTCTACTTTGGCTTTTAAGGGTATTTCATGAACCGGAAATGGCAAGGACTGTTTTTCCTTTCTACTATTTTTTTTCCTCTTTTTTCGTATTTTTTTTTTTTTGCTTTTTGTTCTCTTGCTTTGTGCATTTTCTTTGCTATATTCTTATTATTTATATATATATATATATATATATATATATATATATATATATATATATATATATATTTGGGTCGCGCCTAACAAGAATTCATTACATTTTCGGTTGATATTTGCTCTAGTGAGCATGATGAATTCTATACGAAAGGGTGCTGGGTGGTGGAAGATGCGGAGGGGGAGAGGGGCATTGGGTTGTTGAAGGAAATGTGGAATATGATGGGTGTAATTCATAAATTAAAGTCTGGGTCTGAGGTAATTTGTAAGAGAAATGAGTAATTTTCAAGACGACTGCTTAAGTTTGTGCCTTTTTCTTCGTTTTTTGTGTTGCACTCCTTCAAAAAGGAAATAAAGTACAATTTGGTGTGTGAATAAATATATGTGTGTATGCGTATGTGTGTGTTTAGTCGTACAACAAATCTTAACTTATTCATAAGATACTTTAGCAGGCGTCAAGTCACAACACCAAAAAGATTCAATTTTCAACAATTTATTTCAAGCCAAAAAAAAGATTTTTCAAAGAGAGCAAAGTAAAGTGAGAAGAGAAGGTTATGTGTTCTCAGAGTTTAGCTAAGATATCTCACTGCATATCATCTTTACCCCCTTTGCCATTAAAAAAGGATAAGGGGAGCTAATGGAAATGTGCAAAAAGTATCTAACAGGTTAAAATAATCATCTGAGACCCAAAAACTATATATGTTCTTGATCAGGACGACTACCCGAGTTGATTCTTGCCCTGTCCGTCCGCCCGTTTGTATGAACGCCTGTTTCTTTGAGACTTTACTATTCCAAGAATATACTTGGCAATTTTAGATTGTTGAATTTCCTCCTTTGACCCCGACTTGAAGTACAATTATCAGAGAAGCATTTCAATAGTAAGTATCCCATAATAGAGCGCAGGAATATAGTTTTTTTTGTTATTGATTTTTTAGTTTTTATTCGCCTAAGCAAATTATTGATGGAAGGAATAGCGACGCAAACGACAACATGATTAAGATCATAGTAAGAATACCTCCAATAAAGCAAAGTAAGGGGAAATGTAATAAAAGCTCTAATATAAAGACTTTAATAAAGTCTACAAAAGAGCAAAAAAAACTATGTAAAGGTAAACCAAAGTAACCTTAACACTAACGGGATAACTATAGCTACTTATATATAGCTTGGATATAACCAATTGGGAATTCTAAGAAATTTATTGATTGTTTTTCTATGTTGCCATTGCTTTAATTGTCATATTTCACTTTACATTTGATGAATTCTAGCCTTCTTTGCTTTTGAAAAAGGAAAATGGGAGCTATTGGATATGTACAAATTCGAAAAGTATGTAACAAGTAAAATAATCATATGAGACCATATAGTGTATATAATTTTTAAATCAGAACGACTTGCTGAGTCGATCTAGCCCTGTCCGTCTGTCTGCCTGTTTGCCCGTCCGTCCGTATGAACGCCTGTTTCTTAGTGACTATTAGAGCTAAAGCAATTGAATTTCAAATATAGATTGTTTACAATTTTATGTTTAATTTTTGAATTTCTTCCCAAGCCCCCGCAATGCGGAATAAAACGATTATTGAGCACAATTTTCAACCGATACAACTTCTTTTTTGCACACATAGTAATTACATCATTCTTCATCTATGTTGTGAATCTTATTAAGATTGAATGAAAACACAAAAGGTATACAACATTAAGTATTGTGCTATTGTACGTGGGGGAGGGGGGCTGATAGGCGCGTGCAGTATCTTTAAATGAGTGTTCAATTGTGTGTATGTGACTGTATGTAGGCAAAGGGGTTCTCGTAGTCGGGTACACTCAACTATAGATTTGTTGTTCTTGTTTAAATCTTTACTGCAAGCAAAACTCTTTGGTAAATGCTGCATTATTTTTATGGCAACATCAAAAGGATAACTTAAACATTTGTTGCACTTTCAAGGATTATACTAGCTGATGCTTAGCATTACAAGCTGCTCTAAGTGCGGTGTTTAGCTTTAGTTATAGAGTGTATTTTAAGGATTTAGCATGAGCTTAACTAACTTAGTCAGAGATTAGTAGCCAACTCGATCTTTACAGTTGAGCGAAAAATGTACAAAAAATTAACTTTAACTTAGGTAAGTTTTCACTTAGGAAAGTTCTTATTGTTAGGGTATAATAAGCCTAACTCTAAGTATCGATAAATGCACTATCGATAGGTGTGTAAAAATCTCTGTTAAGAACTATCGATAGACATGTTAAGGTATACGGCAGCAGAGAACTTGCACGCAATAAACAAATATTTATATCCGAAGAATCCTTATAATCGTCTTATATCTATTAAAATGAATTGTTATCGTTATGTGTGTTATCGATAGGTTATACTAGATATACGCCTGTAATATTTTGTTGATTGTATAAGGTAAAAAAATGGTTCTCCTTCTGTTTCATTCTATTTAAAAATTTAGTTAATAAAAATGTATTTTAAAATGTTTTTACTTTCTCCTTCAATTCCACTATCTCTCTTGGTCTCTCTCGCTCTATTTTACCACACTTACTCACGGCCTTTAGATAATTGTGTCTCTTTTAAATTTGTATTTAAATAACAATATCATGTGGCAAGCAATTTGCAGTTATTTGCACTAATTAAAACAAAGTACGCAACCAACTTTAATTACTCGCATAATCAAGTGCAAAAAAAGCTTGTTCCACATGATATTGTTATTTAAATACAAATTTAAAAGAGACACAATTATCTAAAGGCCGTGAGTAAGTGTGGTAAAATAGAGCGAGAGAGACCAAGAGAGATAGTGGAATTGAAGGAGAAAGTAAAAACATTTTAAAATACATTTTTATTAACTAAATTTTTAAATAGAATGAAACAGAAGGAGAACCATTTTTTTACCTTATACAATCAACAAAATATTACAGGCGTATATCTAGTATAACCTATCGATAACACACATAACGATAACAATTCATTTTAATAGATATAAGACGATTATAAGGATTCTTCGGATATAAATATTTGTTTATTGCGTGCAAGTTCTCTGCTGCCGTATACCTTAACATGTCTATCGATAGTTCTTAACAGAGATTTTTACACACCTATCGATAGTGCATTTATCGATACTTAGAGTTAGGCTTATTATACCCTAACAATAAGAACTTTCCTAAGTGAAAACTTACCTAAGTTAAAGTTAATTTTTTGTACATTTTTCGCTCAACTGTAAAGATCGAGTTGGCTACTAATCTCTGACTAAGTTAGTT
Organism: Zygothrica quintamaculata; assembly: GCA_037044455.1. Classification (NCBI taxonomy): domain Eukaryota; kingdom Metazoa; phylum Arthropoda; class Insecta; order Diptera; family Drosophilidae; genus Zygothrica; species Zygothrica quintamaculata. Next base: position 869 of record JBAMBS010001175.1, on the reverse strand, counting down.
AAGCTCATGCTAAATCCTTAAAATACACTCTATAACTAAAGCTAAACACCGCACTTAGAGCAGCTTGTAATGCTAAGCATCAGCTAGTATAATCCTTGAAAGTGCAACAAATGTTTAAGTTATCCTTTTGATGTTGCCATAAAAATAATGCAGCATTTACCAAAGAGTTTTGCTTGCAGTAAAGTCTATGGAAGCAGAGGGGAAACAATGTATACATATATATATATATATATATTCATGATCAGAGATCACACTAATAAAATTTCTTAGAGTTTGCAAGAAAACTCTTATACATAAAAATTAGTGTTTGAGTGTGGTACTTTACCAGTATTGTATCATCTCTTGTTTATTAAGTTGTGTTTTGCTTAAAATATTTATTTATATTTTGAATTTTCTTCCTTTTTCCGCTTCTTTTTTTCACATTTCAAAGCCGCTTGCGGTGGCATCTTTTTGCCTTTATAAATAAACGTTAATTTTTAATGACAATTTCTTCTTCTTCTTTTTTGTATATATATATATATATATATTAATATTGAACGTCCGGTGATTTTCCTTTTTATGTGTCCTTTGGCTTAAAACACAATATATATGTATATATATAAATAAACCAAAAGCGAAACCCAATTTTAATATGACAAAAATTTCCTTTTGGATTTTTTTTTGCACTTTTTTTTATATTTATTGGACTTTTTACGGCTTTTGTGGCTCATCAAACGCAGCTGCTGTCAGTATTTGAATTGTGTTTCTTACATATATTTTTTTCTCATTTTTCATTTGTTTTTTTTTTTCTTTTTAATTTTATTTTATTTTATTTTTTTTTTTTGTGTTTGTTGTTGTTTTTATTTTTATTTTTTTGTGTTAGGGCTAAG
>JBAMBS010001174.1:0-24930 GCA_037044455.1 Zygothrica quintamaculata | reverse complement strand
GATTAAATCAACAGCTATCAGTTTGAGTTGGTTAAAAGTTATAAGTTACAGATGGTTAAACAATTACTGCAAAGCATTTCACTTAACTGATTTAATCTGCTTGAATCTACTTGATACTAACAATATGTTATAAATTGCTTAATTTCTAAATAAACTAATAAAAATATTATTAATTATTTCAAACTTAATATATTACCATATGTTTCTTACTGCTAGATCTATCGATATAAAGGCATAATTGGAGTTTTACCAAGTACTTTGAGTAGTACATTAATGACTGATAACGCCATTTTGTATAAAAACAGAATAGACAGAGAGAGAGAGAGAGAGAGCGTAAAAAATAGATGAAAAGAGCAGTAGGGAGTTGAGGATCGCATATTAAATTACCAGATATTACCTAATTGCAATGTTTGCACCATTTTGGTGGCATTTTTCTGTCCTGTTTCATTTTCGAGATTGGTTATCGCGCCCAAGTGCCAAATGGCAATGCAGGGCTTGGGTTTACCTCCATATCAAAACAAAGAACAATATCCAAATGCTCAGACACCTATTACAGTTAAGTCTACTGTAGTGTATCCCTGACTATTTCTATCAATAATAGCGATCGTGTCGCCATTATAGAGAATAGAAAAATATATTTCAACAATGGGCAACCCGGCAGATGAGTTGAGTGCATTTTTGAAAGGCGATCGCTTGATTTGAGGTATTGGCCTGTCAGAACCTAGTCAGTCAGTTAGTAAATGAAAGTGAAAAGGAAATTAGAACTATCAGTATATATCAGTATACATATATATATACTTTTGCTGGCCAAATAAACTAATCTATTTATATGTTTTCTGTAATATAAAACTCGTTTGCCTCCTGCCTCCTGCCTTGTCCCTGCTGCCTTTTGCCTTGTGCCTTGGCGTGTAAATTTTTGTGGCACTTGAAGATTAACAAAAAAAAGAATGTAAAAGGAACAGTCTAATCAAGTAGCTGCTCTCTATTGTTGCAATGAGATCCATTAAGATTGTCAACGTAATGCGAGAAGGAATGATTCAGCACTAATACTCTTACAGCTTTAAATTTTTCCCCAATAATTTGAATTACATACATAAAAAAAAAAATTATAAAATTGTTCCAAAATTAAAGCGAATGTTTTTTTAAACTTATTTTTTATCAAGATAATTATATTTAGTTTTAAATTCATATGATATCAGCAAATTGTACTCGAATAGTATTCAAGTGAAGTCTGCCATTTTATATTGGGTTAGTTGAATTTGTAGACGATTTGCAGGGTTCAAGTAAATGTCCAATTAACTTGGATTCTATCCTGGTGTAACTCCTACTGCTACCCCTACACCTAGCTACACCTGTTTATGTCTTGGCATAGAACCTTTGCAGTACCTTTTTAGCCTCAGACAGCCCAGACTTGTAGTTGGCGTACTGCCAGGTGAGTATTGGTTGGCTGAGACGCGGGTATCTGGTGACAACAGGCAGGGCCAACTATTAGATACAGATACAAATACTGACATATAGATACAGAGACTAGATACAGTTGTGGGAGCAAAGAGGGTTGTAAAATTTTTGTTGGTGCTGGTGATGGCGCTGAAAGGGGAGGGGAAGGCTTGGTTGAGCTTTGTAATAATGTCGGTGTAACTACGGCCAAGAAAAACGCCAACATAAGCGGCCAAGGTATTATTTTTAAGCTCTTCCTTTCATTGTCTGCCCTCCCAGACAAAAGCGAAGACCAAGATGTAGATGTAGTCGAAGACTAACACGAAGACGAAGAGGAAGATGAAGACGAAGACGAAGACGAAGACGAAGACGAAGACGAAGACGAAGACGAAGACGAAGACGAAGACGAAGACGAAGACGAAGACGAAGACGAAGACGAAGACGAAGACGAAGACGAAGACGAAGACGAAGACGAAGACGAAGAGGAAGACGAAGAGGAAGACGAAGACAAAGATGTTGACGCTAACGTTGGTTGGTTGTTTGGTTGCTTGTTCGGTTGGTGGTTTCGATTATTGTTGGATTGTTTCGCTTGTTGGGATGTTAGGAATATTGAATATATTGGGTATATTGAGTACGTTGGTGATGTTGGGGATGTTAGGGATGTTGGGGAGGGCAGATCGAACTAAATAATTGTGTATTTACGTGTACTTTGTGTATAGTTTTTGGACCTGGATTGGTGCAATGTAATTTAAAACCTGCGCTCTGCTACAACTGGAAGTGAATTAAAAATACGAAGACGAGACGAGTAATCAGAGACAAAGAAATAAGCAAAACAAAACAAAACAAATAATAATGCTAATGTTAAGTATACTTGACTGTGAGATACCCTAAGTATTCAGACTAATAAGCCAATACTGAGATAATTTAATAATCAATTAATTTCATCAATATGAAATTTTAGAAGCAAAAATTTTAAATTTGTCTTAAAAAAACTATGGTATAAATAACTATAGAATCAGATATGGATATTGAATAGTAATCAATACTATATCGGCAGTTGTATAACTAATTTTCCGTAACTGTATCAAAGCAGCATACAGAAATAGTATAATAATAATCAAAATATAAATATAAATGAAAAAAATGAAATATGTCAATGAATTCCAAATCCCTGACAAGTCCAGCGACTTAGTGTGGTCCAGAGCTGGGAGACCGGATGATGGTAATAGCTAAGTGGAAACGTGTAAACGTGGGACGCCATCGCTATTGCCGTTGCCGTTGCCGTTGCCGCTGCCGTTGCCGTTGCCGTTGCCGCTGCCGTTGCCGTTGCCGTTGCCGTTGCCGTTGCCGTTGCCGTTGCCGTTGCCGTTGCCGTTGCCGTTGCCGTTGCCGTTGCCGTTGCCGTTGCCGTTGCCGTTGCCGTCGCCATTGCCAATGCCGTCAGCGTTAGCCACAACGTTAGCATCAGCGTCACATTGACGGACAGAGCTTAAGTTTGCCTGGGCCCTAGGCCCGACCACATTTACGTCTTCCCCTTCATAATTTTTATCTCTTCTCAATGTTGTTGTTACTTGAGTTTTGGATGAGGAAAAATGTGTGCTCTAATTGACAGTTTTTAGATTTTAATCTTTAGCGCAGCAGCCAGTCGGTCAGCCGGTTGGTCACTCAGCCAGTCAGTAAGCAACCAAAAGGTGGAGCCCCTTGAGTTGAATTTGACTCCTCGATTCATTTGTTAATGCATTTTCAACGGTTTGGACGCCCATGCGTAGTCAGCTTCAGATTCAGCATCAGCATCAGAAGCAAAAGCAAAGCAACAGCAGCAACGGCTTATGGCCACCAACAAAGACAGGCGAATGTAAGTGTTAGTGTGAATGTGACTGTGTGTTGGTGTGTGTGTGTGTGTGTGTGTTGCATGTGTGTGTGGGTATGTGTGTGTGTTGCGTTTGCGTATTCATACTCGTTTATTCATTCATGCATCCCATATGCTCTTTGTCAATTAAGCAATCAGCAGGAAGTTTGCCGCGCACTTTGCCTTATCACACTGAAAGCTTGAGATCTGAGGGCGTAGGTTGGGAGTGGAATGGCGTATTCTATTGTGTTGTGCTGAAAACGGATAACCATGAACTAAGGCAGACTTCACCAGCATCACACCCCCCACCTTCTACCTTCCACCTTCCACCTTGCATCTTCCACCTAACCCCTTTGTTTTTAAAACTGTTTGGGCATCAAATCATATAAAAAGCCGGCTCTAAGCGTTCGAGAATGACGCCGCCCTCCTTTGACACTTGACGTTGTCGGCAGGCGATTTTCATTTTCGCTGTCTTTTTTATTTTTATTTTTTTAATACATATAAATATATATATTTTTCTTATAGTTTTTTTCAAAAAGAATCGAAAAAAAAATTTAACACAAGGAAATAAAAAGAATGTTGAGCCGCATATTAAATACCACCGCCTGAGCTCAAGTGTCAACAGAACCAGCAGTACGAGTACTGAGTGTGTATGTGTGCTGCCTCTCTGCCGCTTCATTACCCTCTCTCTGCCCCTGTGTCATGGGAGGGGCGTACCATAACGTCTACCGTCAATAAGCAAGCAATAAACAGTGACCGCCCGCAGAGTAATTGAATATTTGGAGTGTAAAAACCGCACCCGGTTTGCCTTTTGCACATGTGTGTATGTATACTTATATATGTATTTGTGTGTGAGGTGCGCTAGGATGAGCATAAGGATATACAAGTCAAATAGTCCACAATGTTTACAAATGGCACAAAAATAAGAATATAAATTATTTTTTAATTTTCCATTCCTAAATAATTTGATAAATAATTAACATTAAATTTTATTAGTTTTATATATACATATATATTCTTAATCCAATAATTTTACTCAACTTTTGAACTATATCTATACTTAATATATATAACTCTTTTATTGAGACATGTTTTCTGAGCTTTTGATTTCAATACAAGAAATTTTCTGGTTAGCTGCTTAAATTAGTTATTGATTCCTTTATTATTAACCTCTGAAGTATTACGATGAATGATAATTTTTTGATGCATTAGATAAAAATTAAATATAATTAATTCAAATAAAATTATACCAATAACAATAACAATAAAAAGGTAAATTATTATATGTTTGTTAATTGTTTAAATTTAATTTATAAAATATAATATATATATATATATATATATATTTATTTATTTATTTATTTTGATAAACAAAATGAATACATAATTATAAAAACAATAATTAAGGGACTTAGACTTAATTTTAAATCAGCTTTGCATTAAATTGATATTTTTTAAGTGTCTTGATTATTTCTTAATTAAAAGGGATTTATGCAATTAATTAATTTAATAAAGAAATTTAAAAATTTTATATGTATTTAATTATTATGTGTAATTATTAATAATGATTTGTGTTCCACTGTGCATTGCAATCACCTATTATAAATGTGGGCAGCTTTATAAAATAAGGCGTGCATTGGGGTGTGTTAGTGTGTGTTGTGGGGTGGAAAGGGGGATGGGGGAGGTTAAGTTGAACGCACAAATGTGTATGTGTGTGTGTGCGTTATTGTGAGTGTGCGAGTGCGATTGCGAGTGCAACAACAAAAGTCAACTGAGTTTATTATTAAAAAAATACAAGTACAATAAAAATATAATAATAATAATAAGCATCATAAAGACAAGCAGGCTGTACTCAATGCTCAATGCTCAATGCTCAATGCTCGGTGAGTACAAAGGCGATGGCAGCGACAATAACACGCCCAGCAGAGAAAGATGCAGAAGATGTAGGATGAGGAGAAGGAGTGGCGGAGGAGGAGTAGATGGAGAAGGAGGGTAAGGAAGAATTAGAGGTAGGGGCCAAAATGTATATGCCTGTGTACGTAACCGAAATGAGAGCGTACCAAGTGGCTGTGGAAACACAACGAGAAAGTGAAAGAGAGGTAGAGAGAGAGAGAGCCAAAGTAGGGTTGCCAACCACATGAATTGCTCATTTAGATTTAGAGAACCACTTAAGAATTTGTGGAGTGGCTCATAAGTGTGTATGTATATATGTGTCTGTGTGTGTCTTCGCGAAAACAAGGACATTTGCGTCTCGTCGAGTGGCCGACAAGTCACCGACACGATTCGAGTTGAGTCGCAAAAAAACAATGCAAAACAATTGACGATAACCATTTGACTATGACAAGTGGATGTGGCCCCTGATTCCTGGTCTGAATAGAGAGCAAGTGCCACCTGTACCTCGGCATCACCATCAACACTCGTATGAGTATTTGTCATGGCATTTGGCTCGTTTGCCGCTTGCCATTTGCCGTTTACCGGTTGCAGTTTGCCCAGCGGCTTAATGAACCATCATTATCATCATGATGATATGCATCTTCTTCTATTTGACATCAAACTTGTCGTTTATGTTGCCTTTGTTATGGGGTCTATAAGCAAGACAAGAGCAGCATGTCCAGACATGCGCAGACCTCTGCAAATAGTCTTAGAGCAAACGTAGGATTAGTTCGGGCTTAATGCGATAATCCCTAAGAAGCGATCATCACAGCCTTAACACATCGCGAGTACCTTACTTAATAAAAATTATAGCCTGACTTGATCTGCAGTAGGATCAGCTAAAACAATTGAAAAAAACAACTACTAATGCTCGCTAGATCATTAGACCCTAAAGTGTACAACCTAATGCAGAATTTCCCTCCACGCGTTCCTGCTCTGTGCGCGTCTTCTCTATTTGCTAATACCAAGCAATTATATGTATCTATGGTAATGCTTCCTATTGTAGTTGTAGTTAAGGAACTTTTTCATTATCTTAAATATTGATTATTTATAAATATTTAAATAAGTTAAGGTTACCTGATAAGTTTTTACATTAACTAAATATATACTCAATATAGCATCGAATATTGCAACCTAAGACCGAGCAACTCTCGTTTAGTAGAGTCATCTCTGTGGCGTGAGCATTAGAGCATTGGCCCAAGCTAATTGCTCAGCCATTGTCCAAACAATGACGCAGATCAAAACTTTCAACACTTGATTTAATTAGCGCGCTAATGAGCAATCCGATCGAACGGGCCGCTAATTTAAGTCGTGCCAAGATCAAAATAAAAAATTGAACAAGTCATGGTGTGAATTGCTAAGAACAACGCCGCTTGTACAAGGTATAAGCATAGAAGGGGGGAAGAGATAGCAATTAAAATACAACAAAAAGAGATAACTATTGAGATGGCCAGCAATAGTTTTGAGAGAAATAAAAAAACGTTGACGTCATGATATTGGCTAATCGAGAATAATTGCTTGATGATGTGCGGCACTGCAACAGGGCCATTGCCAGCAAATGATAGCAATAGTAGTAGGTTTTATTTGGTGGGGCAATTTATTTTATGGGGCAAACATATTTGATAGGGGACAGTGAATGAATGGAAATCAAATTTGTCAAAGGTATTAACGATAGAAACCATCAACGTTGTCCGTTCCATACCGGTTCTGTGTGTGTTTGTATATGAATGTGCATGTAAACACGGGGCTGTCAAACAATAACTGTTGACAGCTCGTAAATTAATAATTTTGCACAGACTCAATGGCCACAGAGACAGAGGCAAGCTGAGCAACCAACGCACGGAATAGACACAGGAACAGTAGCTTAACCAGTATAGGACCCAGAAACAGGGGCGCAAATTAGCCGCGTTTCCGCCTATGTCTATTGATCGACAACAACATCCATATCGACATCAACATTGGTGTTTGCCTGACACTTTGACTTCCTGTGGCCTTTTTCCAGCCCAACCCTCGTCTGTGGAAGCTACTTGGACGGAGAGATTATGACTCAGTTTTTGTCTGAGCCTCTCTCATTGTTTAGATACTTCTTTTTGTCTTTTTATCTTTTTCTCTTTTTTTTCCTTTTCCTTTTTTTTGTATTATATTAATTTCATACATAGCCTTTGCTCAAATTTTCAGTATATTTTGGTAAAACAAATTACAAATAAAAATCAAAACAACTTTCGTTACGCATTTCACTTTTTGTTCGTATATAGAGCACGGTACGATTTTTTTGATCCTTGCCGGTCAAAAGAATTTTAATTAATGGAAATAACGAAAAATAATGCCCTGTACATATTATGATTTTTTAATGTACTCCTACATGATATTCAGTATATTCAGGTCATTCACTCAAACATTAAAAGCTCCTTTAATAATCCTTAAAATTGCTTCAAATTTAACTTTACCATCAGTTTTACTATATATGGCATTTCATATATATAATATTTAACAATATAAAATTAAATAATTTATCAAATTTATTTATTATAATAAATCTCAGAATTTATTTATAGACTATGGTACATTAAATGTGTAGCCAGAGCAACTTTGATTGTTATGATATAAATTTGATCTTTATTAATTTTTACAATCAAAATAATTATAATGCATTTGTTAATATCAAACGTGTCTCCCTTTAAAATGTTGTTATTCATTATAATTTAATGAAAATAATAAATTTGACATGCAAATTCTTTTCCTTCAAAAAATCAATAAGTTATTTGTAAAAAATCGGAGAACATTATTAATATTGATAGGATAGTCTTTTGTATAAAAATAACGGAAGTAGAGCAATAAAATATGATAAAAATATCTTAATTTCAGTGGAGTTCAGCTTTAGGTCCAAACTAAAGATTAAGGACTTAAATAATCCTTCTGTGATTAATTGATTTGGGCACAAAAGTATGCTACATTATTATTATGGGCATGAAAAGACTAACTGACAATAGATATTCCATGTGATATGATAAATAACTTTCTTCGGTGGACAAACACAGGGCAATTTATAAAGATGACTTGTTGAACTTGGATAGAGATCGGAAGCTGCAGAGATAACTGAAAAAATGCCACATCATCGTATCAAAAGCAATGTCAAAACGTGAAGCAAGCTAATTTGCTGCAATGAAGCTTACAAAATGAGGCAGCAATAGAAAATTGAACCAATGTTAAGAGCGACAGCTGACAGGCGACGGGCGACGAGCGAAGCAAGTGGAATTGATTTTGACAGCTATTTATTGTTGCGATCGACAGGTCGACAGGTCCAAAGTTCAACAGCTCGAGAGATCAAAAGAGTAGGAAAAGAAGAGACTTGGCTATCGAAGGCAGTGGGTAAATAAAAAGTGTGGGAAATGCGTTTTCTCTGAAATTTCTCGTATACATCCGGAAAGAGAATCCCGGCTACAGACAATACAGCATTGTATGCTAGGGACGTTGCCGGTTGCATCTCTTGCAAGTGTGTCAACCTGTGTTTTTCATTCTTACCTGTAGTCTATATCCGAACTTCCCTTTCCCATTTTCAATTACTATTACCATTACCATCACTATTCCCATACCCATACACACACCAATACCCATACCCATAGCCATTTCCAATTCCATTCTCATTTTCATTCCCTTTGCCATTTCGCTTTGCCTGTTACAATTTTAATGCGTGTCTGTCCTTGATTCAAACAGCATAATAAAGCAAGTCCAGTGACTGACCCACAGATCCAGAAAACCCCTACTAAATGAGCTCTACACAGTTGCTCGGTTGGACGCATTAAAAGCATGCATGCGTACCTCGATACCTTATTTGTAAAGAAATATGTGCGATTAATAGAAAAGCATCCAAAACTGAGGCAACTAATGAATTTTCATAGCAATTCCTACGGGAATGCCGCTGCCTTTCAAAGTCGTGTCGCTGATGTTGCACTGAAATATACGACGGAAGCCACAAAATACGCAGCGACATAGAATCAAAGAAGAACACAAAGACAGACAGACACACAGACAAACAGCCAGGCATATAGTAATTTATATAGGGCCAAGTCCATCCCACAAAGCCACCAAAAAACCACCCGAAAACCCTCCCAGGAGTCCAACGCTCAACAAAAGGAAATACAAACCGCAGAGTGCCGTAGAGCACTGCAGAGCACTGGCCATGTCAGGAGGAGCCCCTTGCAAAAGCTATTCAAGCAAATGTTGTATAAATGTAATTCAATACTTTTTCAATCTTGTAGTAGTAGTTGTTTTCACTGTTGCTGCTTTTGTTTGTGGTGTTGTTGTTGCTGTTGTTGTTGTTGTTGTTGTTGTTGTCGTTGTCGTTGTCGTTGTCGTTGTCGTTGTCGTTGTCGTTGTCGTTGTCGTAGTCGTTGTCGTTGTCGTTGTCGTTGTCGTTGTCGTTGTCGTTGTCGTTGTCGTTGTCGTTGTCGTTGTCGTTGTCGTTGTCGTTGTCGTTGTCTTTGTCGTTGTCGTTGTCGTTGTAGTTGATGTAACAATTGTTATTCTTTAACGGTAACTAAGCTCGCACACAGCACACATGGAAAAAAGATAGAAAAGAAAAACTGTGGCCAGCACAGATACAACAATTTGGAAACATATTTTACCCTCCAATTACTTAAATACAATACTTACTTGGCTTACCATGAAGAGGGGGATCAAGGTGCGAAGAAGGTGAAGCAAAGGGTCAGACTGAAACACAAACACTAAAATCAATAACAAGCACATTTAATTCATATGATTATGCCACAATTATTATAACACAAAACTCATTATATAAATGAAAATTATATATTTTTTTTTTTTTTTTTTTTTATTATTATTATTAAGGAAGCCGAGGTCCTGAGACCTCTTTGTGTCCTTTTTATCAAAAAATTAAACCCAATTGGGCGCACCGGCTAACCACTAAGGTGTAGCTTATTAAATATAATTAAACATCAAATTTGCCTCCTTCTGGGCATTCGACTTATAAGGTTATGAGGATATAATATTAATTATATTTATAATATAATGTTTTGTGTTGGTGACCTTTTTTGTGTCTTAAGTTGTTTTTGGTTTACTGGCTCGAGGTCAGATGTTTATTTGTTTAAAATAAAACATAATTTTTATATATTTTTGTAACAATATTTCGAACCCACATCGGAGTTCGTCATCAGGCTTTTTTATAACACGTCCGTCTGTTTTAACGTGGAGTTATTTACTCCAAAAAAAAAAAAATATGTTTTATTTTAAACAAATAAACACCTGACCTCGAGCCGGTAAACCAAAAACAATTTATAATATAATAATAATATAATATATATATGTCTTATATCTTATCTCCAAAAATGTAAAAGTCAAAAACAATCTTACATATATGCTTAAAAAGTCGGCGTAGAGTCTAAGCTAAAGACACTAAATTCGGTATGATTACATCTCTAGATCTAAGATGTAACCACAAAATTGGTCAACTATTGTATTTCAATAATAAAAGGATCAACTGTACTTTGTATAATAAATACTTACACCTATCTTTATTATTTAATATTCTACTAAATATATCAAACCTAAAAGACCAAAATTAAACCAATTTATTTAGACAACTTATTATAATTTTTAAACCAAAATTAAGATAAATTTTATGATATATATAGATAAATAACAATAACATCTAAAAAAAAAATAAAATAAATTATAAACAATTCTTTTGAATTTAAATAGTATTTGATTTCATTTAATTTTGGATTATCTTTTAATTTGCGCATATTAACTTAAAGGCAAATAAAAAAATTTTTTAAATGTATTTTTTTTCCCGTAGGAATTGATGCTGTAATTTATATCAAATAAAGTCTGTTTAATCCTTGACTATATAATTGTATTCTATACGTAATGCTTACAAGTTTATAATATCAAGCAACATGAATAAGATGTAAGCTCTAGATTTCTTTCTATTTGGTAGTCACCTATACTAGTACTCTAATGTACTCATGCAGTATTCCGATTTTGTTCAGATTTATGTATCATCCGAAGGATGAGTGAATAAATGAATGAATGTTAATGTACCGTAGAACCACACCCACGCTTGAAATACTCTTTCTTTTTTTTTAACCTTTCACTTATTCAATTCAGGAAAAGAAATAGATTCATGGTTTCAAATCTAATACGTTGTTGAAGTTAACATATCTAACAGTATAAAGAAGCATAATTTTAACATATAAAAACTATTATATACACCTATATACATATATGAATATATAAGCAATTATTATTTTATTTATTATTAAAAATTTATATACGCGCTGGTTAGTAGTCAAACTAATGACACTTAGACAAGTTGTTTTAAATAACTTAACAAAAAAATATAAAATCGACTCTTTTATTTTTGTTTGCGTATTTTTGTGAATACTAATATGTGTAATACGAGTAAGGTAAAGATATACTGTAGTCAGGCGCACCCGTTTTACCTAATACGCTTTTTCTCTCCTGAGACTTTTGTGTTTTGTGCGCGCTAATAGATTTTCTATTACCTACAGAAGGCCTTCTCAACTTTCTCAGTACATTCATCACTTACCACTGCCGCCCTTTTGTCTAGCTAAATTGTAGCTTCAGACCGCGTTCACATGCATGACCGAATTTTCATTTTACGCTCGTCAAACAGCAGCGCCAACGGCAAGGGCAAACGCAAGGGCATCAAAATCCCAATGGAATCAACATCAACACAAAATTATTATTATTATCAATATTAAAAGAGTCGATGTCGAACAAACTGGCAAATCCGAGCTAGCCAAATACGTATAATATGCCACATGCCAGGCAGGTTACGAGCAACCCATGTCCGCCCCCTCATCCAATCCATTCAACCCAACACAACTCAACCCGGCAGGAGTCGTTTCTGTTACACATGTCAATATTAGATTTAAGATTTGGGCGAAAGTTAAATGGGTTACACAGAGCAGAGACGGAGTAAATTTAATAGTGAAAGCGACGACTACGACAACAACAATAACGACAAATTCGTCGACGGCAAAGATGTCGACAATGACGAGCACTAATATCAAAATTAGGATTGGTAGAGAGTCAGTAAGCAGGAGGCTGAATATACACTTGTGCATCGGTTGCAATTTCCGACAACTTTATATTTGGTTTGAGCATGTGGTAACTGAGGGTAAGCTGTGTGTTATTTGCGTGATTATTTATTGAAACAAATTGTAATTAAATGAATGTACTCATCGACAGCAGCAGGGACAACAGCGGGAACCACACCCGTAGGCACAAGCACAAGCAGAAACCGAAACAAAAGTGAAGACAGAAATATCCTTAGTCACCATGTTAGCCTGTATCGCCTGCAGGGCTGTGGTGAGCAGAAGTGATTTAACAGCCAGGGAGTCGTTTATATTGTACACGCAGATATTACAACTTATCCCCGATTATTATATCTGTCATATTTGTCTTATTAAATATTATTTAAAGGAGTTAATAGTGCTATATCAGGTTGAAGCATTGTTTTAAAAGTTGCTAATATCAAATCTTAAACATATAATTTATGAAAAAGAAACAAATTTTTAAGCCATTCATTACTTTCTTTAATCTAAATTTATATTAAAATTTACAAATATTTTTATTAATTTATATTTTATGAATACGTAAATATCTAACATGGTAGTCTAAAAAGAGAAAAAATTCAATCTCTTCATCGGCACGATTAATATTGAAAAAATATAAAATATATACACAATATATAATATAGGGTGGTCCACGAAAGATTTGCGTTTTAAAATCGCTATAAAAAACAACGAGTATATATTTTTCAAAATTATTTTTTTAACCATTTCGTAAACCGCAAACCTTCTACTAAATATCTGACACATTCACAATGACATTCGAAATGTCAAAGTCAAAATTATCGATAGTTCAAAAAGCAAACGCTAGATTGACCACCCTGTACAAACAATTACAAAATCTGTAGTCGAGTGAACCCGACTACGACAGCTCCTTTGCCTAAAAACACGAACAAACACACATACGCACACATTCATACAGTCTTAAACGCACTTTAAATCATTTCGCGCGCCTATTAGCCCACCGCGCTCTATAGCGCGAAACTTGGTAGTCAATATCTTCCGTGATTTTTGTTTAATCTTAACGAAATTCACATGGATCAAGAATGGTCTAATTATTATGTGTGCGAAAAAGAATCGCTTGATAATTGTGCTTATTAAGCGATTTTTTCATATTGCGGGGGTTCGGGGAGAAAATTAAAAAATCTAAAACAAAGTCGTATAGCGTACGAAAAAACGAATTTAGCTTTCAAATTTGGTTGCTGTAGCTCTTATACTCTTTGACAAATAGGCGTTCATACAGACGGACGGACGGACATGGCTGTCGTCCTTGTGAAGAATATATATACTTTATGGAGTCTCCGATAATTATTTCTACCTGTTACATACTTTTCGATTTTGCACAAATCGATTAGCTCCCTTTTAGTCTTTTTAAAGGCAATTTCATTATTTATTATCAACGTTTTTTTAAAAGTTACCTTATATACACTATTTTGTAAATTTTAATATTTAAATCTAGATTAGATTAAAATAAAACAAATCCACATTTTTTTTTGTTTTCCCGATTTCAGATATAGTTATATTTAATGGATTTCAAAATATTTTAAGTATTCTTTTCAAAATTTCATCACTCTTAAGCTTAACTAAAATCTATATTAATTTTTTAAATTATTTGCAATTTCTTTCACTATTTTATTAAATATTTAATAGATATTCTTATATAATTTAACATTATTTATATTAAGTTTCTAACCAGGAATTTTTTTAAAGAACTAGAATATTTAATTCTGTTAATTTTTTTTTTAAGAATAAATTTTCTTTAAAGGGTGAAAGGGAGGTAATGAATTTAATAATATTTATTTATTTATATATTTATAAAAATAAGGTATAGTATTAAATACTAAGCTTATTAATTAAACGAGCACTGGCTGCTGGAACCTTCGGCTCATTAATAATATTTATATTTCATAAATTGTAGATATTCTGAATTATATATTTGTACAGCTTTAAATCACCAGTATGAGGTAGTATAATTTTTAAATTCTCCGCGCAAATATGCTGCTACAGTTTTTGCGTTGCCAACCACTCTTGAACATCGATAAATAGTTACTATCGGTATAGTATACAGAAACTTAAAACATCTGTAGATGATTTGTTTTTGGCGCGTTTTTCCAGAATTGTTGTGCGTGTGGCGGGCGGAAAGAATAAACGAGATTCCGTGAAAAAAAAACTGTGGTGTAAATTTTACTGAAAGAACGTAAATAACTATTAAACAATAACCCTATTATGCCTGCCGGCATTGTTAAAACTCCAAAATCTAGAGGAGGTAATGATGGGAAAGCGAAATCTGCGGAACGCAATAATAATACATCTGGAAGCAGTGGCAAGAAATTTGTTCAGACGCGTCTGCCCTTTAAGTTAATAGCACCTGTAGCTAAAGGCTCAACATCAGCCACAGCACCAGTAAGTGTATCATCAGGATCACCCTCCACTTCAAGTTCTGTTGTGGTGGACTTGGATGAGCTGGACCGAGAGCGTGAGCCGCGTAAACGTAAGTTGTCTTATGACAGCGACAAGGACACTGAATCTGAACAGTTGCGTCGTTCTACTAGTAAAGAGAACTTGGAACTAGGCGTCAAATCTGTTGCACATAACAAGAAACCGAAAAATGTAGACTCCACTGTGGACGATGTTATTGAATTGATTGTCAACGAAGAAATAAACGACACGGATGATAGTAAACCTGCAGAAGATATCGTTAATCATCCGTTGCCGGTTCAGATAAAACTGCCGTTGAATAGCAAACGAACCAAACGGCGTAAATCTGTAAAGAAATCGGAATCGTTTGTACCCATTGCTAAGGTGCTGGCATCTGAGCGAAGTGACTCTAGTGATGACATAGAATCCATCGCCGAGAAGCTTAATCCAGTAAAACGACCAAAAGTAGTTCAGAAGAATCGAAAGGTGTCTGCAGAAATAAAAGCAATAAATGAATCGGACAAAGCAACTGATGTGGTGCTTCTCGAAAGCAGCGATGACGATGTGGCGAATGAAGATTTGCCGATCACCGAACAGTCTAGCACCGATATGGAAATGGATGTATGCGTTGATAAGGACGCAATAAAGAAAACATCACCAAAGAAAAATGAAGCCGAGGAGGAAGATAAATCTGAAAGTTCGATCGTCAGTCAAAATGCCATTGCCGTCATGGCCGGTAATGACAAAAATCTTACACCTAAACAACAACGCCTTAAGGCGCGAGAAGAAAAGGAACGAAAATTACAAGAGGAGCGTCGTTTAAAGCAGCAGGAAAAGGAACAGCGGGAGCAACAAAAGAAAGAAGAGCGGGAGCAAAAGGAAGAGCAGCGTCGCAAAGAGCGTGAGGATAAAGAGGAGGTAAAACGAAAGGAGCGCGAGGAAAAGGAACGAAAACGTCAAGCTGAGGTAGATACTAAGAACGAAGAAAAACGTAAACGTAATGAAGCTAAAGAGGAAATCCAGCGCAAAAAAGATGAAGAGCGTCGTCGCAAGGAACAGGAAAAAGAGGAAGCTGAACAAAAGAAAAAACGCGCCGCTGCTTCATTTACGAAATTTTTTGTGCCCAAACAGGCAAAGCAAGGTCCAAGTGGTGCACAGGAGCAAAAGCCAAACAGCTGCGAACAGCCAAGTGGTCAAAGCAGTCAGCTTGCTTTTCGTCCTTTCCAAATCAAGGACGACATGATCCTCGCACCTGTCATACGCACTACAATCGCCAGCAACACACGCAACCAACTGGACCAACTCTTTTATGTAGACGCCGATGATGAAGATGAGGATGTAAATGATAAAATTGGACGCAACAAGCGGCCAACTCGCGTCCAACTATACCTTAGCGAGCTGAGTCTTAAGAAACACAAACCGCAAAGGAGTAAGCGCGACATCAGACTCAAAAGACGTGCAAAGGACGAAGAGGATGATGATGACGTCCAGGTGGTTGGTAAGTATAGCAAGCATCGTATATACTACAAATGTGGTATTAATTTTTTATAAAAATCACTTGCAGATGATCTGGCCAATGCGGGCATGCCTATTATGGAAGAGAAACCCAAACAGCTTCCTTGGATACATGTCAAGTACTTGCATTTTGCAGATAACCGCCGTCCACCATACTATGGAACTTGGCGCAAGCGCAGTCAGTTAATTAGTGCACGCCGACCACTGGCACAGGATAAGGTTAATTAGAATTTCTGCGATTTGTAATTATTGTAATTGTAATAATTATTATTTAACTGCAGGCCATGTTTGATTATGAGGTAGACTCTGATTGTGAATGGGAGGAGGAGGAGCCGGGTGAGTCATTAAGCGCCAGCGAAGATGAAAAGGAGCGTGAGTCTGATGAAGAGTCAGAGGAGGAATACAATGAATGGTTTGTACCGCACGGTCATCTAAGTGACGAGGAGCTACAAAACGATGGTGAACGCGAGGATGGCAACACACGCGAAGCGCAGAAGGCTAAACTACAAGTACTGCAACAGGAATTTGCACAGGAAATGAAGAAACAAACCAAGAAGATAAAGCCACGCCTGCTAGGTCCCGTTTGGCTTGACGAAAATGGCAACAAATCGCTACTGTACCCAGAAGTCTTTACCGAGACTATTAATATGTACAAATGCTGGCAGTTGCAGCCGCTCGTTTTGGAGCCAACGGCTGAGGCAACGCATGAGGAAGAGCCTGCAGACGAGGGTAAAAGCAAACCAAGTATATTGCAATTGAATGAGCAGTTACTACAGCAGCTAATACGTCTCATCCATGGAAACAGCAAATCCAAGGCTTTTCTTATTTCGGAATATCTTGAGTATTTAAAAACACAACTTGCACCGGACTCACAAATGCATCTACCACCCAAGACGTTGTTGCGCGACAAGTTTGACGATCTTGCCAGTTGGACGCCAGTGGAGCTGGGCTGTGGCACTGAGGCAAAAAAATCTAAAAAGCCTAAAAAGCGTCTTTGCTGGGTAGTCAATAATAATGTATTGACCAAGTATCAGCTCGATGATCTTACACTTCAAAATCATTGGAATTACACTCTTACGCCTAAGATTAGCAAAATGGACACCTCTTTGAGCGAGGCTACGCCGCCGTCCTATGATGCAGCTGATATGACCGGTACGGCCAACCAAGAAAGTAAAGTAAAACAAGATGATTCCGCGACCACCACACCGAGCTCAACCACACCAATGACTGCACAGAGCACTAAAAAACGTGCTACGCTGCTCATGTCTGTGCCGCGGGATCAACCGATAAATGTACCCATTAAAAACGCCCTCATAAGTCAGTTCCTGCGTAAACAGAAGGACGAAAAGACCAGCAGCAAGTCCTTGTCTGATTCGCCGCAACCAACCAGCACTGACGACGTCGTTGAACTTTCGGACTAGTTTATTTTTTTCTTTATAATAATGTCCTTGTCGTAACCTCTATTTAGGTCATAAGTTCTCCTACCCTTAGCGTCTTCCCAAGTACAAGTTTACAACTTTCTTCTCTTATCTATGATTAACCAACATACTCTAATTACCGCAATATCTATTTGGTTTGCTTCCAATATGTTTCACCTTAACATTAATTATAACATAATCCTTTTTTTGTCTATTGCTACGTGCTTGTAGAAGCAACATATAAATTTTGTTTTATATTTATTTATAGTTCTTATTTGGGTTGCTTTCACTTAAATTCAGCCCATTATTAATTATATATTATATTATTTTTTTTATACACTAATATGTATTTCTACACCAATAAATAAACTTTCATTTATATTTATAATTATGATATGAATATTATATGATGCTAGAACATAATAACAAAAAGTAACAATTTGCAATAGATCATCATCATTAACTGAGGAATAAATAGAAATACTTTACAATAAATAAAAATATAAATGAAAACATCTAAAATATCCTATTACCTGCCAAGTATTAAAATTCTTAAACATTGTTATGAATCTCTGTGTATCTTACGATCATTATCAGATTTTTATTATTATTTTGGTAGATTATTGACAGTTCATAATTATGCAAAAGGTTTTCCTTTATGCCCTAGCTGGGATTCAAGCTCAGGATTCGTAATAAATTGTACTTGATTTTATTAGCTATATTATATATAAGGAAACTGCTAATTAAAATTTGAAGGTAAAGAAATGAAAGCACGAACGGCAGAATAATTTAAATGCATTTAAAAACTATTTTCCACAGTTAAATTTTCAATTTTTATTCAAGGATCGATATAATAATTTGTTTGTCAGGCTATTTTAATTTTAATTATTCAAGTTACATTGAATACGGCTGCAAATGCTTCAAATTAATAACTGGAGTCGGTAAATCCACCAGTGCTCTTCAGTATTATTCTTTATTATTTTTAAGGGAAAATCCCATTTGCATCCCAAAGTATAGATACTCAAATCTTGCCAATTGGGCTTTGTTGTTACTTAAACAACTGGCGACAAGATTTTAGCTATTGGGTTATCCGTGTTTCATTTATGGTGACGTAATGTGAAATATATTGGTCTAACCCATGGCTAAGCACACCAATCCTTTGGTCAGACATTCAATAAATCGTTTTTTTATACCCAAATGCCAATGGAAAATGGTGAATACATCGACTTCTGATATCTTTAAAGTTTAAAGCATCAACTATATTTTGTGTAACATATTTTCAGCATCCTGTCTCTATAGGATTTTCAGGCTCTCCTAACACCAAGAGGCGGACAGCTCTGTTGAATCTCTAATGAATTGCGAAACACAGTAACACCTACATTCAATATCATTTGTATTTTATCTCGTGTTCCGTGGAATCCTTTTAACTAGTAAGGATAATATCTGGATTTCCGAAACAATCTTGGACCTTTAAGCAGGGCTGTCAATTTTTCTGAATGACAAAAGTTGTTTTTGACGGTAGAGAAGAGCATACTAAACGCATGAAAAAGCCAAAAAAAAAAAACAAGAAGTCTGTAGTCGAGTGTACCCGACTACGAGAGCCCCTTTGCCTACATATACAGCTATACACACCAGTTCTGCACGTACTTAGCCATTACGCTTTTTAGCCGCCCGCGCTCTATAGCGCGGTGCCTAATCTTGTATAATTTTCGTGTTTATTGTTTAATCTTAACCAAAAATTACAATGTAGATCAGGAATAGTCTTATTAGTACGTGTGCAAAAAAGAATTTATATAAGTTGAAAATTGTGTCTTATAATCGATTTTTTTCGATTTGCGGGGGTCAGGGGAGGAAATTCGAAAATCTAAAACAAACTTGTATAGTGTACTAACATAGCAAATCCATATTTCAAATTTCATTGCTCTAGCTCTTATATTGAGCGCACTACTATACCCCCCCGGGCCAAGTAACGGCAGTTTTGCTGATGTATAACTTCCGAGATTTTTAGATCAATCTTACCCAGAATACATATCATCGATCAAAAATGGTCATAATTATGATTTTTGCCAAAAATAAATTTGATCGGTTGAAAATTGTGCTTAATAATCGAATTTTTCGAATTGCGGGGGTCAGGGGAGGAAATTGAAAAATCAAAAACACACTTGTACAGCGTACGAACATGATACGAATCTAGGTTTAAAATTTGGTTGCTCTAGCTCTTATAGTCTCTGAGAAACAGGCGTTCATGACGGACGGACGGACGGACAGACGGTCGACGGACGGACGGACAGACAGACGGACAGGGCTAGATCGAACTCAGTCTAGTCGTCCTGATTCAAGAATATATATACTTTATGGGGTCTCCGATGATTATTTCTATGTGTTACATACTTTTGGATTTTGCACATTTCCAATAGCTCCGCTTTGCTCTTTTTAGCCCCTTTGCCATTTTGTAAAAAAGAAGCAAAGCGGAGCTATTGGAAATGTGCAAAATCCAAAAGTATGTAACACATAGAAATAATCATCGGAGACCCCATAAAGTATATATATTCTGAATCAGGACGACAAGACGAGTTCGATCTAGCCCTGTCCGTCTGTCTGTCCGTCCGTCTGTATGTCCGTTCGTCCGTCCGTCCGGTCCGTTATGAACGCCTGTTTCTCAGAGACTATAAGAGCTAGAGCAACCAAATTTGAAATCTAGATTTGTTATGTTCGTACGCTATACGAGTTTGTTTTTGATTTTTCAATTTCCTCCCCTGACCCCCGCAATTCGAAAAAAACGATTATTAAGCACAATTTTCAACCGATCAAATTTATTTTTGGCACACATCATAATTAGACCATTCTTGATCGATGTTGTGAATCTGGGTAAGATTGATCAAAAATCTCGGAAGTTATACATCATCAAAAGTGGCGTTATGTGGCCCCGGGGGGGTATAGTAGTGCGCGCAAAATAAGAGCTAGAGCAACGAAATTTGGAACGTAGATTTGTTATGTTTGTACGCTATACGAGTTTGTTTTAGATTTTTCGAATTTCCTCCCCTGACCCCCGCAATTTGAAAAAATCGATTATAAGGTACAATTTTTAACCGATCAAATGTCTTTTTCGCACACATATTGAGTAGACCATTCTTCATCTACGTTGTGAATTTCGTTAATGTGTGTATGTCGGGTACAGTCGGGTACTCTCGACTACAGACTTCTTACTTGTTTACAAAAAGGCAAAGGGGCTAACAAGTAAGAAGTCTGTAGTCGAGTGAACGCGACTACGAGAGCCCCTTTGCCTACATATACAGCCATACACACACATACTCATACATACACACAGTTCTGCACGTACTTAGCCATTGCGCGCACATTTTAGCCCCCCGCGCTCTATAACGCGAAAATTAATTATGATAACTTTCGTGTTTATTGTTTAATTTTACCGAAATGCACAAAGTAGATGAAGAATGGTCTACTTAATATGTGTGCGAAAAATAAATTTTGGGAGGAAATTCGAAAATCTAAAACAAACTCGTACAGCGTACGAACATAACAAATCTACGTTCCAAATTTCGTTACTCTAGCTCTTATTTTGCGCGCACTACTATACCCCCACGGGGCCCATAACACCACTTTTGATGATGTATAACTTCCGAGTTTTATGATCAATCCTACCCAGATTTACAACATAGATCAAGAAATTGCCTAATTATGATGTGTGCCTAAAAAAAATCAATCAGTTGAAAATTGTTCTTAATGTTCGTTTTTTTTAAATTGCCGTGGTCAGGGGAGGAAATTGAACAAAATTTGGTTGCTCTAGCTCTTATAGCCTCTGAGAAACAGACGTTCATACGGACAGACAGACGGACAGGACTAGATCGATTCAGCTAGTCATCCTGATCAAGAATATATATACTTTATGGGGTCTCCGATGATTATTTCTATGTGTTACATACTTTTGGATTTTGCACATTTCCAATAGCTCTGCTTTGCTTCTTTTTTACAAAAAGACAAAGGGGCTAAAAATGAAAAAAAGTCCTTTCAGTAATTTTCAAACTTTACTTTTTTGGGAAGAATAATCGAAGTGCGAAGTTAAATTAAATTAACTTGACCACCCTATTTCCGCATTCGACCAAGATAGAGATAATATTTCAAAAGCTAGATAGCCAGTTGTGCGAAACGACAGTTGCCACTATAATCCTTATAGGCCAATACTGCATTCCAAAGCGTTCCAGTATGGCTTACATTTTCCCATCTTACAAAATGTTAGGTATTCCAAAGTACTCCAGTATTTCTGTTATTTCTTTTTTTTGAAAATTAAATTTGGCAACAGAGAATGCGTCAATGTTTTGTAGTATCTGAAAATTGTCTGGAAGTTGCAATAAAAACACGAAATCTAAATATCAGCTATAACGGATTAACACAAAATTACTTACCTTAGTTTTAGTTGTTTTATTAGGCCAATTCAAAGGTATGAACAGCGCTCTCTTATATTTTTAGCCCCTTTGCCTTTTGTAAAAAAGCAGCAAAGCGGAGATATTGGAAATGTGCAAAATCGAAAAGTATGTAACACATAGAAATAATCATCGGAGACCCCATAAAGTATATATCTTCTGAATCAGGACGACAAGACGAGTTGATCTAGCCCTGTCCATCCGTCTGTACGTCCGTCCGTCTCTCAAACACTGTAAGAGCTAGAGCAACCAAATTTGAAATCTAGATTCGTTGTTTTCGTACGCTAGACCAGTTTGTTTTAGATTTTTCAATTTCCTCGCCAGACCATCGCAATTCGAAAAAAACGATTATTTCTTTTTTGCACACATCATAATTAACAAGTAAGAAGTCTGTAGTCGAGTGTACCCGACTACGAGAGCCCCTTTGCCTACATATACAGCCATACACACACATACTCATACATACACACAGTTCTGCACGTACTTAGCCATTGCGCGCACCTTTTAGCCCCCCACGCTCTATAGCGCGGTACTTATTGTTGTATAACTTCCGTGTTTTTCGTTCAATTTTAACGAAACTCACAACGTAGATGAAGAATGGTCTACTTAATATGTGTGCGTAAAATAAATTTTATCGGTTAAAAATTGTACCTTATAATCGTTTTTTTCAAATTGCGGGGGTCAGGGGAGGAAATTGAAAAATCTAAAACAAACTAGTATAGCGTACGAACATAACAAATCTACGTTCCAAATTTCGTTGCTGTAGCTCTTATTTTGCGCGCACTATTATACCCCCCCGGGGCCAATAACGCCACATTTGATAATCTATAACTTCCGAGATTTTTGATCAATCTTACCCAGATTCACAACATCGATCAAGAATGGTCTAATTATGATGTGTGCCAAAAATAAATTTGATCGGTTGAAAATTGTGCTTAATAATCGATTTTTTCGAATTGCGGGGGTCAGGGGAGGAAATTGAAAAATCAAAAACAAACTTGTACAGCGTACGAACATAACGAATCTAGATTTCAAGTTTGGTTGCTCTAGCTCTTATAGTCTCTGAGAAACAGGCGTTCATACGGACGGACGGACGGACGGACTGGACGGTCGGACGGACGGACAGACAGACGGACAGGGCTAGATGAACTCGTCTTGTCGTCCTGATTCAGAATATATATACTTTATGGGGTCTCCGATGATTATTTCTATGTGTTACATACTTTTGGATTTTGCATATTTCCAATAGCTCCGCTTTGCTCTTTTTTTACAAAAAAGGCAAAGGGGCTAAACAAGTAAGAAGTCTGTAGTCGAGTGTACCCGACTACGAGAGCCCCTTTGCCTACATATACAGCCATACACACACATACTCATACATACACACAGTTCTGCACGTACTTAGCCATTGCGCGCACCTTTTAGCCCCCCACGCTCTATAGCGCGGTACTTAATGTTGTATAACTTCCGTGTTTATTGTTCAATTTTAACGAAATTCACAACGTAGATGAAGAATGGTCTACTTAATATGTGTGCGTAAAAGAAATTTGATCGGTTAAAAATTGTATCTGAAAATCGATTTTTTCAAATTGCGGGGGTCAGGGGAGGAAATTGAAAAATCTAAAACAAACTCGTATAGCGTACAAACATAACAAATCTACGTTCCAAATTTCGTTGCTCTAGCTCTTATTTTGCGCGCACTACTATACCCCCCCGGGGCCCATAACGCCACTTTTGCTGATCTATAACTTCCGAGATTTTTGATCAATCTTACCCAGATTCACAACATCGATCAAGAATGGTCTAATTATGATGTGTGCCAAAAATAAATTTGATCGGTTGAAAATTGTGCTTAATAATCGATTTTTTCGAATTGCGTGGGTCAGGGGAGGAAATTTAAAAATCTAAAACAGACTCGTATATCGTACAAACATAACAAATATACCTTCCAATTTCGTTGCTCTAGCTCTTATTTTGCGCGCACTACTATACCCCCCGTGGCCCATAACGCCACTTTTGCTGATCTATAACTTCCGATATATTTGATCAATCGTACCCAGATTCACAACATCGATCAAGAATGGTCTAATTATAATGTGTACCAAAAATAAATGTGATCGGTTGAAAATTGTGCTTAATAATCGTTTTTTTCGAATTGCGGGGGTCAGGGGAGGAAATTCAAAAATCTAAAACAAACTCGTATAGCGTACAAATATAACAAATATACGTTCCAAATTTCGTTGCTCTAGCTCTTATTTTGCGCGCACTACAATACCCCCCCGGGGCCCAATAACGCCACTTTTGCTGATCTATAACTTCCGAGATTTTTGATCAATCTTACCCAGATTCACAACATCGATCAAGAATGGTCTAATTATGATGTGTACCAAAAATAAATGTGATCGGTTGAAAATTGTGCTTAATAATCGTTTTTTTCGAATTGCGGTGGTCAGGGGAGGAAATTGAAAAATCAAAAACAAACTTGTACAGCGTACGAACATAACGAATCTAGATTTCAAGTTTGGTTGCTCTAGCTCTTATAGTCTCTGAGAAACAGGCGTTCATACGGACGGACGGACGGACGGTCGGACGGACGGACGGACGGACGGACGGACGGACGGACGGACGGACGGACGGACGGACGGACGGACGGACAGACAGACGGACAGGGCTAGATGAACTCGTCTTGTCGTCCTGATTCAGAATATATATACTTTATGGGGTCTCCGATGATTATTTCTATGTGTTACATACTTTTGGATTTTGCATATTTCCAATAGCTCCGCTTTGCTCTTTTTTTACAAAAAAGG
>JBAMBS010001173.1:0-96292 GCA_037044455.1 Zygothrica quintamaculata | reverse complement strand
TTAAAGGCAAGTTTTAGTACCAGACCCCTAACTTTTTCTTCCCAACTTAGTTGCAAATTCTTGGGGGCAAACAAAATACACCATAAATTTCTCAATATTTTGGATGGTAATTATGGCCATAATCCTAAGCAACACAATAAAAAATATAATAGCCACTGGATTACAAATTGTAAACCTTTGAAAAAAAAAGAGCGCTCCAAAGTTTGAACCGATGCCAAAATGCCCATTGCTCAACCGTACGGAAATGAGTCTCAAGACCATCAGTCTTGGTGAAGACTTTACCACATATCTTAAGGCATTTGCTTTGATCTATGTGCTGCCGGAGGTTGAGTGGAGACCCGATAGTATTGATAGATTGTTATTACAGGGTGAAAAGCTATTTAAATCTAGCTCCAAGGAAGACTTCACCGATGTACCATTTCATCCATTAAAAGAAGGTCAAATAATACGAAACTTTCGGTTAAAAAGACACCATTTTACATTGGAACTGAAACCGCCATACTTGGGCAAATTAAAAACACCTGTTAAAGAGAATCTTCCACACATTATCAAAAATCTTAAGCCTGTTCTTCAAGAGTTCTTCCTAACCGCTTATTATTGTCTTTTTATGCATAAATCGGGTTACTTGCTTATCTGGCGCAGGCGCAAGGTTTACTTCGTGATGGATGTAAAGGGACGTCGACGGAGCATATTTGGTGATGCCTGTCGAGTTGCTCACTGACAGGTTCGCCTTTTCAAACAACGGAAAATTTGGTTTATTTAATAGGCAATTTAAGTGGTATTCCTTGACACATGTTCATTGGAAGCTACGAGATTACTTATTACAGCAAGTTCACGAATAGTAAACTCATCTTTCTGACTGATACCACTTAAATTGCTTATTAAATAAACCAAATTTTCTATTGTTTGAAGGCAAACCATCATAGCAACTCCAGGTATCACCAAATTGTCCTGTCGACGTCCCTTTACATCCATCACGAAGTAAACCTTGCGCCTGCGCCAGATAAGCAAGTAACCCGATTTATGCATAAAAAGACAATAATAAGCGGTTAGGAAGAACTCTTGAAGAACAGGCTTAAGATTTTTGATAATGTGTGGAAGATTCTCTTTAACAGGTGTTTTTAATTTGCCCAAGTATGGCGGTTTCAGTTCCAATGTAAAATGGTGTCTTTTTAACCGAAAGTTTCGTATTATTTGACCTTCTTTTAATGGATGAAATGGTACATCGGTGAAGTCTTCCTTGGAGCTAGATTTAAATAGCTTTTCACCCTGTAATAACAATCTATCAATACTATCGGGTCTCCACTCAACCTCCGGCAGCACATAGATCAAAGCAAATGCCTTAAGATATGTGGTAAAGTCTTCACCAAAACTAATATCTTGAGACTCATTTCCGTACGGTTGAGCAATGGGCATTTTGGTATCGGTTAAAACTTTGGAGCGCTCTTTTTTTTTCAAAGGTTTACAATTTGTAATCCAGTGGCTATTATATTTTTTATTGTGTTGCTTAGGATTATGGCCATAATTACCATCCAAAATATTGAGAAATTTATGGTGTATTTTGTTTGCCCCCAAGAATTTGCAACTAAGTTGGGAAGAAAAAGTTAGGGGTCTGGTACTAAAACTTGCCTTTAAAAAATATACACCTGTTACTATTTTGACTTTTGCCGTAAATTGAACGTCTGCGACTGCATTTTGATGGAATGACTTTACAATTGAAGCGGTTTTGAGGTTTTCTGAAATTAGACATTATAAAATTTAAAATTCGAGTAAATTGGTTTTTTTTTTCTTTTTTTTTTTTTTTTTGTTTTTGTTTTATTTTTGAAATCTGAAGACGGGTATATTCTATACACTATAACAAGAAAATTTTATATATGACTAATTTCTCTGCCAGGATTTTGAATTAAAACACAAAGCATCATACAGAGAAAAATATTTGTTTAATAATTAATTTTGAGCAAATCTATTTCGAATACAAAAATTATTTCAAATTATTTTAAGAAAAATATTACATAAACGACGGTATTCAATCAAAAAGTATTCGTATCATTATTTTATAAAATTTTAGCCGTATTTTTAAGTAATATTCTCGGCTTGGTGTATAAAATCTACAAAACTGTTTAGTAAAAATACATTAAAGCTAAACAAAAAAATTTTTTAAGAAATTAAGAAATATTCCTACAATAGTTAAATCATATTACTTAAAATATAAACTAATGAGAAAACAAGAATAGCGATCTCTATGTAGTAACATTAAACATTATTGACCCCAGATTCTATATCAAATCTAATGTTTATTTCACAGATTTTATATTAGATATTATATTCTTTTCACACTTTGCAATGGCTGATAAGTTGGCTGTTCCAAAGTGCAGGATTAAGTCTGTACCCAGTAGTTCAAAGCATAGACATCAATAGCAAAGATTATACAAGTAAAAGATTATATAAACGGCCAGATAAAACACTGATTGCAGGAAAATTGTCTTCTCAGAAATATGAAAATAATAATTCTTTAACACTGAGCTTGTATTATATACTTCAATCGTAAAACAAAAAAATATTAAGACAATAATTATTTCTCGTTTTTGATTGTAACTAAAGTCACAGGCAAGATTGAGAATGTACTGGTAAAAGACGCAAAGTATATGCAAATCAAATTAAATTTTAATATTTGAATTTACACCGATGAGTTTTGAATTTAATAACTTAGTTAGTATGGCCAAAAGCTATGTTTGGGAAGAAGGAGCCTTACAGGTCTGTGCCGCTGTGTGTATAAGTTCTGAACACTCCATGGCTAATGAATTTGAATTCTCGTTGAGCGCTTTAACCCCATTTTCAATAGGCATAGCCAAACTATTATCATCCATGGTCGCTTCATGCTGTACCGATGCTGACGTTGACGGACATTCGGCGTGCATACTTTGATAGCCATGGTATCCATTTTCATTGCCATTACTGGTGCTATTGTTATCGTCCCAGTTGATTTTAAAGCGTGTGACTCGAGGTTTGCTGGCTAAAATATTACGTGTCAGCTTGTCAAAAAGTGGCTTGGGTGGTGGATTCTCGCGCATTTCCTGGTCAGCATAGTCGTTGTTTACATAATACCCAACACGCACAAATTCCTGTCCACGATATGAGCACGTTAGCAGCACGATAGTTACACCGACAGCATCCTGTTCAGGAATTTTGCTTACATCTGGTGGGTCTGCTTGGAAAACGAATATGTGACGGCCTTCGGGAACGGGACCAACATATATAGTGTCCAGCACTTGATCATATTCTTCGGACTCAGCCGATCCAACGTATATCATTTTCCATTCGAGGTCCTCTTTTAATTCTTCGATGCACTCAAACGTCAGTTCAAACTGAAATGGATTAAAAAAGCTGCTCGGATTGTCCAACACCACAACGTTCGTTATGTGCACCTTTGCCATGTTTAACTGTACGCGTAGAGCACTTAAGACTTCGCTGGGCAAATATGACGCTAAGAGACGCGCGTTTTTTTTTTTCTTTTGCTTATTTTTAGGTTCTGTGGTCGATGTTTAAATTATACAAACTGTTGATACAAAACGACAATGAAAACAAATCTTAGCAATATTTCAGTGGTTTCGCAGTTTTAAGTTGATTTAAAATGATCGCTGCTAACGCGTACGTTAATAAATTTTTTGCAATTAGCAATTTTAGTGAGCGACAGCTGATATGACGGTTCCCGCCAGTTTCAGCTGTTCCATACACGTTCTGTCTGTATGATACATTTTTATCCCGTCTGATAAAATAATACCAGCTCCAATACCAAAAATTAGTGGTATTATATATCAACGCCCCAAAGTGCAACAACTGTAATCATAAATATAGCTGAAACATAGATAACATTTTAATTTAAAACAATAAAATCTACTTGTATCAAAATTTATGTGAAATTCCACCACACTATTAAGCGCGCGTAATAAAATATATATTTAAATTTAAATTTATATTTCAAAGAAAAATAAATTTAAATTTACTGAAATATAAAAAAATAAATGGCCGAATTGTACACATTATACATAAAAAAATTAATTATTACTGCGGCTTAAATCTTCCTATCTTGTGCCAACTATCTTTACTTAAAATTTCTTATTTTACTCCAGTGTCTTATCTTTGTTAACTAAATTGAGTGGTATTACATGAATACAGTTTTTACCATAGAACTAATAATATATTTTTACGGCTTAATGATTTTTTTTCTTATCCGTTTTTATACATTCAAAACCATTTATGTAAAACTAAATAAATCAAACGGTATTTGTTAAATAAAAACTATATCCGCCGATATTTGTGGTATTTGTCAATTTACCACATTTGCAAATTAACGATCTAGCTAAACCTTGTAAAATTCATTTAATTTTTTTTAAACCATAATCGATTAATAGAAAGCACACCTACGTGTAGTTAGCGCTTTTGTGCCCGTTTACAAATCTTAACAGCTGATCGGGATTGTTTTTCTTTAAGTTAGTCTTGTTTTGGTATAAAAAATAAAATAGATATTGGGTTTTTCTTAAGTAATATAATGGTATTTTTCGTTCAATTGTATTTTTTCTTAGAGTCTTGAGGTAACTTTAGTAAATTTCTAGCACTAAACTACGGTCACACCACACAAAGGTCAATTTGAGAGGTCTATTGCAATTTGTAAATAGCTCTTATAAATTGGAAGGTGTTTATTGAAGTTCGTACATAATTTAAAATATGATACATTTGACTGACCAAAACTATAATGCTCGTGATGTAATCAAGAACATATTTTCACCACTTGTTGGTGTGTTGAGTAGTAATTTGGCCGACGACATTTGCCTTCGAAACAACTTATCATTCGTAGAGCTTCTGCAGCCGTTTGCAAAGTTGTCCAATGATGGTAAGTTGCCAATGTAGAAGGTTTAACATTTTCATGACTTTATTATTATATATATTTTTTTTCATGACATTTTCATGACAATGTTTTTGACAGCCAAAAACAAAATTATCATTATTTCAAGCTGCTTATATTATTTGATTAATATAATAATATGTTATAATATCTAATAGCTAGATAAAAAGATTAGGAACCAAGAAAATTTGTATGTTAACTTAATTTATACCGTTAATGAACTGCATATCATCTAAATCTTTAATTTTTTGTGTTTAAGCTCAATTTCGAGATGTGTCAGAGACGAGTGTCTCTGTACGCGGCCTACGTCTCAATTTTTGCGATGTAGATTGGCGTCCACCACAAACTGTGTTGGCACGAAAAATGCTAAACGAAGCTGTTACAAACGCACATAATGAAAAGACGAAGGTTGCATCAATTGGTAACTGATTTTAACAACGAAAGAAAAGCATTTTTCTTACATACATTGTCTTTTTATAGCTGACATTGAACTAGAGGTACCTACGTCTGAGCCCTGGTTTGAACATTGGCGTGAAACCTTTTTGACTGTTCAATTTCCGGCGGAGCATGAATTTACGCGTCATTTTATAAGCTGCCTAATTGTAGTATCCAGTTCTGATACACAAATTGTTGACACTGCTCAAAAACTAACGCAGCGTGTTCAACAAATGCAAAGCATAACTCCACAGAAATTGCCCAAATGGTTTTATCCATCAGACGTTCTTAAGAGTTATGTAGTACTACACGAGGGAAGCCAAGGAGATTTATCAAGAGCGCAACAAGGGTTTGAGCAACTAAAGTCTATATTTGGTGACGACAAGTGCTTCCTACTATCAATTAACTCTTTGGAAGCAAATAGCACCAATGAAATAAAAGATTATTGGAAATCCTTTATCAAAAGACATCCCAAGACCGATCAAATGACATCTAGTGAATTGAGTGAACCTAAATCACCACAAGAAGCTGTTTCAGTGATTGTTATGCCAACTATGCAAATGTCACAATTAATTGACAGTGCCAGTACACAAGAAAACGAGCTGACCATGCTTCATCCACTTAGTCCTATTCAAGAAAGTGTCACCGAAGCCATTAACTCAACATTTAGCATAAGCAGTGAAAGTATCGCCTCTCAGAACATATATCCAAATCTATGGGCCTATGAACTAGATACGGATGCACCACATGGTAGTTGCCTCACAGCGCGTGATGTTGATAATTTGCGTCACTTTGTGCAAGATTATGCAGTGCGTGCACTAATTCCTTACATTGAACATATGGTGGCTTCCCTCAGTGTAGGCGTTTTACATAAGAGGCTAAGCAAATCTTTGTTGAGCGCAACAAAACGTTGGTTTGTTACTAGCAAACCGGGTGCTGGCGCTAATAATCAAAATGCAGTCATGTATGTTTTATAAATAGGCTAAACAGAAGTCTATAAAATAATTATACGACTTAGTCTTGTCCGACCAATCGTCCATATTATTTATATACACAATATTTAAAACTTCCTTCTGATTCTAGCTATACCAACGAATCGGCAGAGTTGCAAACCCGCAAATTGGGAGATTTGTATTTTATGTTTGGACACTATAATCTCGCCTTCCAATGTTATCACCAGGCTAAACGTGATTTTAATGCAGATTCCGCTTGGCAGTACTACGCTGGTGCCTTGGAAATGGCTGCTCTTTCAGCCTTCATGTTGGGCACGGCTCATCGCAAGACATATGACTATATGGAAGATGCTATTGTATGCTATTTAACTGTTTGCAAGTAAGTTAATTTCTATTTATTTGTATTTACAAGCAAGTTTGTAAATGTTATTGCTTCGAATTGATTTCCGTTTTTATTTTTTTTAATAGATTGCAACAATTTGCCACACGTGCCACGCTGTTAAGCATGGAATGCCTGAAGACGGCACGTCTGTATAGTGAGGTCGCCAAGCAGCTTATTCGTATGACTAGTGAAGAGTCGGACCTACGTTCAGCACTGCTGCTTGAGCAGGCGGCATATTGCTTCCTCT
Organism: Zygothrica quintamaculata; assembly: GCA_037044455.1. Classification (NCBI taxonomy): domain Eukaryota; kingdom Metazoa; phylum Arthropoda; class Insecta; order Diptera; family Drosophilidae; genus Zygothrica; species Zygothrica quintamaculata. Next base: position 89,372 of record JBAMBS010001173.1, on the reverse strand, counting down.
TCACACAGCCGCCAATGCATCGGAAGTATGCATTTCACATTGTTCTAGCCGGAAATCGGTACTCACGGGCAGGGCAACGAAAGCACGCATATCGTTGCTATCGTCAGGCGTATCAGGTATTTCAAAAGAGACAGTGGAGTCTCGCAGAGGATCACATTCAGTACACAGTAGCTAAACAGGCGTATATGCTAAAGCAGTTGGTAGAAGCAAGTCGCTCATTTGCCCATTTAATACGTCCAGGAAGCTTGCAGAGCGCTCAACAGCAAATAAGTTTTCTTAAGGAGTATATATTAACGCAAAATGTAAGATTTTTCAAAATTAATTTTTATATATATTATATATATTCATAATATATAAATTTTTAGGAACTACTTAAGCGCAATCCCGAATTGGGTCTATTACCACACGCATTGCCACAAGTTGAGCAGTCTTCAGTACGTGTTCTGACGTTGGTACACCCTTCCAGTGCTCAGCCACCCCAAGTGCCTGCCAGCAACATTGACATCAATTTAAATGTAACAACGGATGAATCTATTTGGCACAAGATTGAGGAAATGTTGGTTATCACTGCTGCCTCGAACAAGCCATTTGTATTTAAGCCTTCACGATATTTGTACACTAAAAAGCAGCCAGCTACAGAGTGCCCGCTGGCTGTCCAGGGCGAGCCAATTGAATTGACTGTGATGCTTGTTAATAGCATTCGGTGTGCTATTACATTGTCGGATATTAGCCTTCTCTGGCGGCTTACTTTAGACAATGAAGATGTTCTATCTAATTCATGCTTATATGAACAATCTCCAGACAGCGTCAGCAAAGCTGCGATAAACGCCGCCATAAAAACTAGTTGCTTGTTAAAGATGGAGTTTGGTGAACATGCTGAGAAACGATTACATTTTAAACTTACACCCAAACTTACCGGCCGCCTTTCCATTTTGGGTGTAGTATGTCGCGTAGCCGCTCAGGCTGATCCGATGGCTAGTTTGTTGGGCCTCTTGCAGTTTGAAACACAGCGTATTAAGTCATCTGATGCTAAACAGTCTTCGCAGACGCTGCTAGATAACAAGTTGAGCATAAAGGTTATACCGCAAGTGCCTGCATTAAGTGTCAGCTTTAGTAATTTACCCGGTGAATTGCTAGCTGGTGAAATTATACCTGTCTCTGTCACCCTTCGCAATTTGGGAATTGTGCCCATTGAAGAAATCTACTTAGGTACCGATAACCCACGTTGTCTGACACTGCTTGAACATCAGCATACAGAAATGCCAGTGACAATATTAAATTGTAAGTATATAAAAGAGGAGGCAATTTAAGATTTCATAAATTTACAACTTTCACTCTGTGGTAATTAAAAATGTATTTTAGCAAGACGGTTTAATTTTAAGCCTATCCGAATTAATGAATTAATTTTCTCTGATATTGCTTGCATTACTAATATTATTACTTTTCTTTTTTTTTTATTTATAGCTGTACAAAATCTTTCAAATGAAAAACTCATGAAAGACAAAGAAATACGTCGCCAGTGCGTTTTTCGAATTTTAAAACGTTCTAAGCAAGCTGCATTAGAAGCGCAACAGGGACAGACCATATCCATGTGGCTACAGATGCCACACACTGCTGGCCCCTTTACGCTACGTTTGCTCTTTTATTATGCATTACCAGCTGATGTTAACGCGCATATTAAATACCGATTAGTACGTCACACATGGAAAGTGCAGGTACAAAGCTGTCTTGAGGCCGAAGCAACGTGTATAGTCAGTAATTCTGTAACTCGCGAACTGGGTCTAGATGTTAGCCTTCGAAATGTACATATAGTAAGGCCGATGAAGGTGTACATTAATTCCTTATCCTTGTACTCAAAAGAATATTTATTGAATCCGAAGGTTTTGCACTGTAAGTAAGATAAAAAACTCCATAAGAAGTTAGAACTAAGTAATTCATTTTTTTTTTTGCAGTCATAAACAAAATGGAAGTATGCTCCTCTCAGTCTGGAGATTTTTGTCTCAAGTCTGGAAAAAATTGTAGTTTTCAATGCCGTCTGCAGACCAAGGATATCGAACGGTTTGACAATGTCCCAACCCTTAAGTCCCTTTTACAAAGTCGCCTTTCACGCTTGGATGTTATGCCGATGCAGGAGCATGAGCAGCAACCTCAACTACATGAGCCCCACAGCTTTCTTGTCAACGAAGAAACCTTATTTTTTAATACACAAATAAGTACGGAAGAGTTTAACAATAGTATTGCAAAATATGTTTCACATGTCACGATCGCTATAAGTTGGACTGCGTTATTTAAAAAAGAGGAGGTCCAACACACAGCAAGCGGCGTACATTTTATAAAGTTGTATAAATTATATGAGACTGGTTGTTGTCCAACAGCTGGAGATGTTTTAGTTAGGCGTCGACTATGCCCAGATGAAGCGCCATTACATGAACTTCAGTATTTAGATGCAGCAGACACTGAAGCTGTCAGCGACTCACTGGGCGATAATGAAGTAGTTGATTTCTGGGAACAAAATGAAAAGTTCGTGGGACAACGATGTCTGTTGGAGGATGAAAATTTCATTGTTACAGTTAGAGCTTAAGACTTTACATAACTTATAGTTAGGTTTCGATAACTATTCATATTGTGTAATACTTAATACTATTCATTCTAAAAATGAACTTCAGACCTGCATTCCCAATAAATCTACAGTTGAAAACATGTAAAACATCACATTAACTTCAAGAACTAATTTTTGCTTCCAGTTATGTTAATTCAAATTTAATATAATATAAAACCGTATGCAAAAGGGACGCTTATATCTTTAACCTACAAGGTTATTGGTCTCAATCAAATATAAATTTTTTACTTTATTAATACAAATTTATTTTGAGCCTAAAACTATACGGTAACTTGTAATTTTTATATATTTGTATTGAAAGCTACTTTATAGTTTTAACTGTAAGTTAGATACGTTTATATATATTATAAATTAATATCTCACTTAAATAGTCTAAGCAAATGTTTTGTAATTTATTTCTAGAAATAATTATAATTTATTTGTTGATGTATTCAAAAACAAAATAATTATATGTGCTTAAACTTGTAATTACAAGTACTGGTAATTGCTTTTATTAGTTGCAAATCCATAGTTGCTGACTAGATGATGAGGTTTTCTTCATTTGATGTATGAATGCATTGGCAGCGCAACGTTACATCTTATTGGCAGTTTATATTGATTTTAAGCACGCTTTTTGCTCATGTAAAGACGCCCACACATATATAATACATGAGTGCATGCATAAATGTTTCCCAATGCACTACCAAGAAGCGCGCCAATTACGTTTGGTATTGGATATACCTGCCAGTCACGTCCCCAGTCGAGAGGAGCAACCACACTACCAGCCCAAGCACCAATAATGCCGCCCAAAGCATTATACTTGAAAAGATGCAGTGCAGTATCCTCGCATTTAGTTATGAAGTCAGGCTTTTCACAGAAGCAAACCTGTAATGCACCCCCGCCACCAAGAAGAAATACTGTCGGAGAAACTGTAAGCAAGGTCATCAGTAGCGACAACACGAATGTCTGTTCGTAATTTGCTAGCACTGGTGCGCCCAAAATAATACAAATGAAGGCGTAGAGTAGAGTACACAGCAATTGCACTGTAAGTCCACCGGCCAATTCACGTGGCGTAAAATATGAAGCTCGCTTCTGACGTTGTTTAGCCGTAAGAACGCCATCTTCCATGCGACCGAATAGACTCGCCAGCACTACCTTCAGTAGCTCTCCCATGAAAACTATGGGCACGATCAATGAATCCCAAAAGCTGCCAAGATGTGCCCAATTCCGGCGAAATTGCATATATGTCATGCATATTAAGATGGTAGCCAAACTTATAGAAACATGGAAGAGCTGATGTTTGGTCTTTCGGTGATCAAAACGCGAAACCATATTAACCACAACGCACTTGAGAAACTTTAAATATTAGTCAAATCTACTTCTGATTTGGAAGCGACAGGTCAATACTTTGATACTGTATGCTGTTGATGAAAACATATATCAGACCTATCGATATAGCCTCTTAGAATGTAGGACAGAACAACTTGCAGCTATCGATTGTACAAGTATTACCTATAACATTACCATTTAATTTAAAACAAAAATATTAAAGGATTTATCATAATCCTATATTTATATTAATCCCAATTTTTATTGGAGCGATGCGTTTGATTAAGACAATATTAAACTATGCTTTAAACCGATAACATACTATCTACCGTTTTTAAAAGGACCGTATTACATATCAAGCGAAGACGTATTTATGTTATAAGAGTATAACAACTATGATTGCTATCACGGTTGCCAGACTTGGCTCTTTTGAGCCAAAACTGGCTCTTTTTATTCTCGTTGGCTCTTTGGCTTCTTTATGTTTTTATATTACTTTCTTATGATAAAAGTTAAAAAAAATCAAAATAAATAATATATTAAAATTTGGCTCTTTTTTATTCAAATTGGCTCATTTTTAATATTTTTTTGGCTCATTAAAAATTTTTGAAGTGGCAACCGTGATTGCTATTCTAATTTCAAGCTGCTTTAACAATCTGCACATATAACCAGGGCTGCTAATTTCTGAATGAAAAAAAGCTGTTTATTTTGTTGAGCAAAACACCACGTATAAAAAAGCTAAAAAAAGAATTAGTTTTTGTACCTTCAAAAATAGAGGAGTTATACTTAAATTGATATGTATGCATTTTTTCAGAGCTGCCAGGTTTAACTGCTAGACTTCCACATAAAAAAGCCAAAAATAAGCTTATAATAATAAAAATACAACAAAACTTAGCTAAAGTGATGTTTATAGGAAATTGACTCCATAGATTTTTAAACTACCTCCCCTGACCCCCCGCCCACAAGACCGAAAACACAATAATTTAGCATAATTTTAATAGCAAATTTCACACACAATTCCACACTTAATAACGATTCTTGATATATCGACAAATCAAAATACAGTCTATTAATCGATTGGTCAACGGACATCAGTGTTACAAAGCTTTAAGGTATTTATTTATTTAATTTCATAATATATATATATATATATATATATATATATATATATATATATATATATATCTATATGTATTGAGTTGTCGATCTCACATTTTCAATAATATTGAAACACTTTGAGTGCATCACAAATTGCCCAAATGGTCTGCGTGAGCCATTGCAGTGTACTGCGCCGTAAATTGCTTACTTTCCCTTAATGTGCACGCATATCATTCGACTTTGTAATAAATGAGTTTTTGGAATAGCGGCATTATACTTTGTTTTCATGGCTTCTTACAGCGCCAAGCCCACAATTCAGGCATTTTCTGCCACATAGTACGAAAATTTTCTTTATATAATTTCGGCACTATATTTACTTACCTTGATTCTTTTTAACACACTTTCACTTTGTAAAATGAGGGATTTCAAAAATAAAATCGAAGTTATCGATAAGATATAGCGTTAGTTTTACAACTTTTCAATTAAAACAGCGTAAAAAATCTAAAACTATTTTAAAACATTTTGGCTTCCAGCAATTTTAAAATTTTCCCTCCGTCAGCCTTTTACAAAAGCCAGATTTGACGTAAAAAAAGTAGAATTAGCAGCCCTGTTGATTAAAGAAAATATTGAACTTTGTGCAAAACTGTTGGCTCATACGATATAAAGTGATATATTGGTTGTCAAGTATTTCTTGCATTTAATAACAGAACATAATAAAATTTACTATGCTTGAGTAGCATACTTTACATATAAATATGTAAGCCGCCTTAAAAATTGGTAACAATATTTTATTTATTTTATATTATTTATTAATTTTTTTTTTTAAAGAAATACCGTATATACATTTTTTTTTAAATGTCCATATTTTAGCAGACCGTTAGATTTGACAAGAGTCAAATTGGAATACACATAAAAGTTAAGCTGTAATTGCGTCGAGTTAATAAAAAAAAATAATTTGGAGACATTTTTTAAATTTTGGGTCACAATTTTTAGTTTTTGAGTATCAGCCTTGCTTGCACCTATTTTCATGGCGGAAAAGAATATCAGCTACTAGTATATTTATGGAATAATTTTTACACTTTAATGGTCCACATACATGGCATACATTTAAACAACGGTATATTTCTGCGCGGAGTTTTCGGTCACACAATTTATGTCGTGCGACGCTGTCATATTATTAGCACCATACATAATCACTTTTATAAATTACACATTGAATTAATTCTTTGCAGCGGCACTTATTTTGAATATATTTGCATTTTATTGCGTGCTGAACTTATAAAAAAAAAATGTTTGCCCGAGCAATACGTGTACGTTCCATGCTGCGCGGCTTATCTACAGTAGCTGCCTGCACACGCAACCGTCGAGCACAACATTCAATGATTGAATGTTTTAACGAGGTGCAAATGTTGCGCTGCAAGGAAGCAGCTTCCTTGATGCACATTCAGCGATACTTTAGCCGAAAACGTGGCGATACCGAGGACGACTTGATACCCGATGGAGAACCTGAATTATTAGCAGACCATCGCGACTCCCAGCAACTACCGGCGACTGTTGCAGTTCCAGATGTATGGCCGCACGTGCCTATGTTGGCTATGCGAAGAAATCCTTTATTTCCACGATTTATGAAGATTGTTGAGGTTTGACATATTGAATATATTTTACTTTTCTTTTGACAATCTTTGGATTTGCACAGGTTTCCAATCCGATTATTATGGATCTTCTGCGCCGAAAAGTAAAATTAAATCAGCCTTACGTTGGTGTCTTTTTAAAAAAAACAGACGGTGAGGAAGAACTTATACATAAATTGGATGATGTATACGCTGTTGGTACCTTTGCACAAATACAGGAGCTACAGGATTTGGGTGACAAACTCCGCATGGTTATTGTAGCTCATCGACGTATTAAAATAACTGGACAACTAGTAGAGGATGCACAACCGCCTTCAAAACCAGGTAAGCGGCAGCAAGAAACACTGACCAAATGTTATGACAATTGCGTCGTCTCCTAACTCCCAGTGAAAATGACAACTTTGCATTATCCACTCTTTAATATAAAATTACGCATCCCAGCTGAAGATCAAACGAATGCAGTTACGGATCAAACTTTAACCTCGGTTAATCGCAGTGCACGAAAATCACGGGGACGAACTGCACGGCGACAAACTCACAAATTGCGTGATGTTGTTAGGGCAGAGGAGCTTATACACCGTCAGACGTTAGAACGAGCTTTACCTAGTGGTCGCCGGAACTCCTCAGCATCAAGTAATAAACCTCAACCAAAGAAATTTGACATGCCAGAATTACCACCTAGTCCTGTTGAAAAGCAAACAGAAGTATCCTCATCTACTCCAGTATCTCCAGTCCTGGTTGTAAAGGTGGAGAATATGAAACAACCAGCTTATAAACAAACTGAGGAGGTTAAGGCTTTAACTCAGGAAATAATCAAAACTCTTCGCGATATTATCACCATGAATCCACTATACAGGTAATCTGTAATTTTAGCTAGTGAGTGAACATATTGTTATAAAAAAATTTTTATTTTCTAAATGAAATTAAAAATCTAGTCGTACCTTCATCCTACTAAAAAAAAATCAAAAATCTTCGAACCAAATTTTTGTATTTTCTTAGCCAAAATTTAGTCAAATCAATTCATCCTTGCTGTAAGAGCTAATTTTTTCTTAAAACCTTCCTACCGGTAACTACTTTTGTTTTAAATGTATAAACTCGATCTTGTGTAGAGAAGTTTTATTTCTAAGAAATCAAATATATGCAGTATATTTTTTTATAAGAATATAGGGACATTGTATACTGAAGACCTTTATATACATACTACATTTTTATCACCTTTGCCTTTGAAAAAGGAAAAATAGGGTAATGGATTTGTGCAAAATACGAGAAGTATGTAACAGGTACAAATAACAATAAAAACCAAAAACAATAATATAAACATATATATATACATATATATATATATATATTTATATTTAAACCCAAAGACTATTATAATGTTTATGTACATTATATAACGTTAAAAACTTTATTGTTCCAGAGAAAGTTTGCAGCAAATGCTGCATCAGAATCAACGAGTTGTGGATAATCCCATCTATTTGTGTGATTTAGGAGCATCCCTCTCTGCTGGCGAGCCAGGTGAGCTGCAAAGAATACTGGAGGAAACAGATGTAAGTACTTAGTTTAATTTCAAATGTAATCAATATTAACCAATTAACTTCTTTACAGATACCCCAGCGACTGTTGCTTGCACTGGCGTTGCTTAAAAAGGAGTTGGAGCTGTCACGATTACAACAAAAGATTGGACGTGAAGTGGAAGAAAAAGTTAAACAACAACATCGCAAATATATACTTCAAGAGCAACTAAAGGTTATAAAGAAAGAGCTCGGCATAGAAAAGGACGACAAGGATGCAATTGGTGAAAAATATCGTGATAAACTTAAAGATAAAACAGTTCCAGAAAACATAAAGACTGTTATTGACGAAGAGCTAACAAAGTTGAACTTCTTAGAGAGTCACAGCTCTGAATTTAAGTAAGTTTCCTCTTAAATAAAAATTTATCTTGCTTAATATTTTCTACCATCTTTTTAAGCGTAACACGTAATTATTTAGATTGGCTTACTTCATTACCTTGGGGCGTTATTAGTACTGAAAATCTTTGTCTAGACAAGGCAACTGAAATTTTAAACAATGATCATTATGGCATGGAGGATATAAAGAAACGAATTTTAGAATTTATAGCAGTTAGCTCTTTAAAAGGTACTACACAAGGTAAAATATTATGCTTTCACGGCCCTCCTGGTGTAGGAAAGACAAGTATTGCCAAGTCGATTGCACGCGCACTGAATCGTGAATATTTTCGCTTCAGTGTGGGTGGAATGACGGATGTGGCAGAAATAAAAGGCCATCGACGAACCTATGTGGGAGCTATGCCCGGTAAACTTATCCAATGTTTAAAGAAAACTAAAACGGAGAACCCACTAGTTCTCATTGATGAGGTGGATAAGATTGGAAAGTAAGTAAACATATAAGAGTGTATATTCTCATTATTATTTATTTTATCTTTATTATGTCTACAGAGGCTATCAGGGTGATCCTAGCTCCGCACTTTTAGAATTATTGGATCCTGAGCAAAATGCTAATTTTCTGGATCATTATTTAGATGTCCCCGTAGATCTTTCACGTGTGCTATTTATTTGCACAGCAAATGTGATTGATACTATACCCGAACCATTGCGCGATCGAATGGAATTAATTGAAATGTCTGGTTATGTGGCTGAAGAAAAGGTGGCCATTGCACGCCAGTATTTAATACCACAAGCAATGAAGGATTGTGGCTTAACGGAAAAGCAGATCAACATAACAGAGGATGCGTTAAACATGCTTATACGTAGCTATTGCCGTGAGTCAGGTGTTCGTAATCTACAGAAACAGATTGAAAAGGTCATTAGAAAAGTGGCTTTCCGTCTGGTTAAAAAGGAAGGTGAAGATTTTCCTGTTAATGCCGACAATTTGACAACGTTCCTGGGTAAACAAGTATTCAGTTCCGATCGTATGTACAATGCAACACCAGCAGGTGTTGTCATGGGCTTAGCCTGGACAGCAATGGGTGGTTCATCGTTGTACATTGAAACGTCAAGACGTCACATACGTGTGGAGAAACCTGAAATGAACACAGGAACATTACATTTAACTGGTAACCTGGGCGATGTGATGAAAGAATCAGCACAGATCGCCCTTACTGTGGCACGAAACTTTTTGCATACTAATGATCCAAACAACAAGTTTCTTGAGCAAGAGTAAGTGTACTTATCTTCTTTAGCCCCCTTGCCTTTATGCAAAAGAAATCATCATTTCAGAGCAAATGATGTATATACCCTTGTTAAGAATGATTAGCTGGTTTAATCTTGTTTTGTCCGTTCGTCCGTCTCTTCATTCTTCTATCCATCCGCCAATCCATTCATTCATTCATTCATCCAACCAACCGTCCATGCATCTGTCCGACCGTCTGCGGGCAACTTCAAGCTTTTAGGTTGACACAGAATATGTTTATTTATTTACAAATCCCATCTAAAATTGATCATACATTTATTAAAATAGTTACCAGCTACCATCGGTTGTAGTAAATGCATTTTCGGGTACACCCGACTAAAGCTTTCTTACTTGATTTGTTATCTTTATATAAACCTTTTGTTTTTTTGTCAGGCACATCCACCTGCACGTACCTGAAGGCGCAACCCCAAAAGATGGACCCAGTGCTGGTGTAACAATAATTACAGCATTGGTTTCTCTAGCTACGCAAAAACCTGTTCGTCCGGATGTGGCCATGACAGGAGAAATTTCCCTTAAAGGAAAAGTTCTCACTGTTGGTGGTATTAAGGAGAAAGCAATTGCGGTAAGTATAAAGATTTTTTTTTTTAACCAAAATTATATAAAATTATCCAAATTTATTATTTTATAGGCTCGTCGCAGTGGCGTCACCTGTCTAATTCTTCCCGCTGACAATAAAAAGGACTTTGAGGAGCTCCCAACCTTTATTACTGACGGATTGGAAGCGCACTTTGCTAGTGACTATGAGGATGTTTATAAAATTGCCTTTTTGGATCCACAGTTTAAAACTGTGAAAAGTGACAATAACAGCAACATTGTTGTAGCACGAGAAAAAATACCTAGCGCTGTTACAGCCTCTTCTAATACACGCAGCAAAACTTCATAGCCATTTAATTATAAACGGGCTAAGCCATGGCAAAACAAAAAGAGTTCATATATACATTGTTAGGGATGGCTGACTTTAGCAAGTTTATAGGTATGCAAATATATATATTTTGAAGTAATGCAAAGTAAATTAAATGTAAATAAAAATATATATTTAAAATTTTTTATATGTCCGCATTTGATATAATCCAATCCAAATATCGATCAACGCGTGTATAAATGCCGGGATGTGCTGGTTCACCGCAGCGCACGCCCCAGGATACAATTCCAATAGAAACCCAGCGTTGATTGGGCAACTGCACTACCAGTGGACCGCCACTATCACCCTGACAACTATCTTGTCCACCCTCGGGCAAGCCGGCGCATATTACTGTATCTGGTATATGATCCACCATTGCAGATCGGCAATCTGATTGCTTCCATACGGGCATAGTTGCCTAAATAAATGAATTCATTATTATTTATTTAAATGCTAATGATTATTAATTGTAATCTTAACCTCCATAAGTATTTTAGAATGGGGACCACTAAATTTTTGAGTACCCCATCCCATGACAATGGCATTGCGTCCCGTCCAGTTTTCGTTTATCGGAGGCATGCATACTGGCCATATGTAGCTGTTAAAAACTGTCGGCGTCTCTATGCGTATAATAGCTATATCATTTTCAAAAGTCAATGGGTCGTAATCGACATGAAGAACGAAGCTACCAATGCGAAAATCGCGGGCACGCGTTTCATTTAATTGCTATTTGGAACAGGGGAAAGTTATGTTTTCAAATCATTAGGATTCATTTTTATTTACATGTGTATTGTACTCGCCCAGGCGTACAAAAATTTCATCCTTGGTACGTTTATGCAGACAATGTGCTGCCGTAAGTACATGACGATCTGTAATAAGTACACCACCACACCAGACATAAGAAAGACCATCACGCAGCAACGCTGCCATCCAGGGCCACTCATCGGACTCAGCTGGACGACCACCTGTAATCCTAGGAAACTGTCGTGTTGTGATACCGCAGCCACGTTGCTCAGGCTGATTAACAATTCGCGGTGTCTCTGCATTAAAGTTAGTTGCAATCTGTGGAGTTAGCCTCGATGATCCTGACTGTTCTGTGCAGCAAATACCTATAGCTCTATTGAAGCTTATAAAGTTTTTTACATGTTTAAAAACATAATTCTATTAATCCTTACGTTTTCTCAATAATGCACAATTGAGAAACCAATCGCCAAACATCAGTTTTTAATTCTGGCATGCGACAGTAGATAATATGACGGCATCGTCCGACATCACCCATAGGTGTGCGACAGGCGCCGAAGTCCCCGTTTTCCTAAAACACAACATATATTCAAGAAGTAAATTTTCGAAAACACTGAACTTATTTAAAGTTTCGGCAAGTTAAATAAATTAATAAAATAATAAATTAATTTGTACTCCAACTTTTAAGTAACTCGTCAACGTGGCATTACATTAAATGATAATGAGAATAAGCTGAGGAATATAATAAAATAATGACAGCTTATTGTAGAAGTGTTTAGTGTTCTATAATGTTTATTATAATATATTAAAAATATGGCTTTAACACTCACTAACAGTTGTGACGTTGTTCCCTCTGCTACTTGTCGTTTGGTAAGTTGATGCCACGGCAAATAATTCAGTCTTTCCGTACTATCACTGTTACTTCTGTTTAAGTAAGATTGTTTATTCTCGGCGGAGCGCCAGTGATTCTCATCATTATCAGTTAATTCAAGCACATCTAAATAGTTTATTAAATCATCACTGTAACTTAGAAATTTACCAATACAACACACATACCAATGTTTTTTGTGGAATAATTAGGTAACGTACAAAGCACTGTCACCCCACAGAATGTAAGTATTAGAGATAAAAGATGCCAACACTGTACCATTGTTTTCCAGAATAAATTTCAAATAGTTTGTCAATTTAAAAAAAAAAATACAAATCTTTTAGTTAATGGAGTGCTATTTTCGTTTCCAGCGATTGTATAGCCACTACATAATCAGACGAGCATAATTTAGAGCTGTGTTTAAACTCAGTTTTGATGACAATTGTTGCCTTGAACTGAACTTGTTTAATTCGTTAACGCTTTTAAGTTTTCATGGGTAGCAGTGTAGATGCGTAATATATAGTGTTAAATGCAAGTCGCGTACTTGAATGCACTCTGAATCGAAGCCGACAAAACAAGTTGATACCGAAACCTTGTGCTCTGGATAGTGATTAAGCAAGTTGCTTCTTTATACGAGTATTAATATACAGATTAGCACTCTATAGCAATTCTCTTATCAGTAAACAAACGCTCTGAGATACAAGTCCCTTTAAATGACTTTAAATAATTTGAAAGCTTTAAGTTTCAGGTTCAGTTTTTATTAAATTTCACATGCTTACTTATATTGTAAATGATATTCTTAGCAGATATTACTCAGAAACAAAAATTTAATTGAGTATGGTATCCATAGAGTCAGTAAACGTGTCGTGCATCACTAATGATGCGGTCCGGTGAGTTTTAATTTTATAGACTACTCACTGTAAATCATTTTTAAATATAATAATAGAAAAAAATGTACTTTTGTATTGCAATAGATGTAAATGTTGTCAGATTTACAACAAAACAATAGATAAATATTGTAAACCTGTATCAGAGAAAAACTTGGTAAGACTTTGCGGAAGCTTTGCATTTAAATGATCAAAGTAATACTTGACGTCCATTTGTCTTTAGAGAGCTGTAGTCGGGTAAACCCGACTACTAAGTACAACTTTCCCCAAATAAACATACATACACACAAATACACAGACTCCTACACTCACTATAAGCTATTGTGCGCGCCTCTTAGTCCCCCCGCGCACCCTTACGGGGTACTTAATGTTGAATAACTTCCGTTTTAATGAAATTCACAATATATTTTAAGAATGTTTCACTTATTACGTGTGCAAAGGAGGAATTCAATCTTTTAAAAATTGTGCTAAATAATTACCTTTTTCGTACTGCGGGGGTCATGGTAAAAAATTAAAAACTCGAACATAAACTCGTATAGCGCACGAAATTAAGGAATCTATGTTCCAAATGTGGTTGCTCTAGCTCTTATAGTCTCTGAGAACCAGGCGTTCATTAAACGGATAGACATCAGACGGACAGGGCTAGATTGACACGTCTAGCCGTCTGATCAAGAATATATATACTTTATAGGTCTCAGTTGATTGTTTCTAGCCTTACATTCTTTTGGTTTGTGCACAAACCCAATAGCTCCCCTTCAACTTTTTCAAAGGTAAAAAGCAAAGAAGTTTATACAGCATTAAATTCTCGAAATTAGTAAATAAAAGCTTTGTAATGCACAGAATTTAAAGCTTTTAATCTAAATAATGAAAGCAATATAGGATGCAGACCTATAGCAATAAATGTGCGCTTGACAGATTGTGTACGAATTCTACCATGGACTCTACCATGATACTTGGCTGATGTTAGATCAATACATTCTAGGGCCACATTTAAGTATGAAGTATTAAAACGTTATACCGAGAAATTTCGTAAAAAGTATAATATTTTTCCCAATGGAGAACATTTTCTGTGATTTTAATCAAGGGGAAGGGTTAAGTGATACAACTAAAGTTTTGAGTAAAAAATAGAATTTAGTTCTTTCTATCAGGGAGATAATTAATAGGCCAATATTCTAAGATATGTCCAAAGCTTCACCTATACAATCACAAATTTTTTTTGATTGACGTTTATTATTATTACTTAACTTTGCCTTTTCAAAAAAGGTAAAACGGAAGCTATTGCATTTGTGCAAAATCGAAAACTATGTAACAGGTAGAAATTATCATCTGAGATCCTATATAATATATATATTCTTGATCAGGACGATTAGTCGAGTCGATCTAGCCCTGTCGGTCTGTCTGTATGACCGCCTGTTTCTCAGAGACTATAAGAGCTAGAGTAACCAAATTGAAAATCTAGGTTCGTTATTTTCATACGCTAAGAAAGTTTATTTTAGATTTTTAAATTTCCTCCCCTGACCCTTGCTGTAAAAAACCCAATTATTAAGGACAATTTTCAACCGATAGATAGTTGATCTACGTTGTGAATTTCGTTCAGATTGAATAAAACACGCGAAAGTTATGTAGCATAAAGTATCATGGTATAGAGCGCGGAAGGGGCTAAAAGACGTGCGCATCAGATTATAGTGAGTATAGAACTGTGTTAATATGTGTGTGTTTGCTTGTGTATGTGTGCAAAAGGGTACTCGTAGTCGGCTATACGAGACTACAGCTTATTTCCTTTATGATTGATTTAAATGTTGAACTCCTTGAGCTTCATTAATGCAATTTTGACCATGATTAAACAATAAGTACACAAAAAAAAAAAACAAAAAGGATTTACATTGAAATGGATAAGCAGTGAAATTAAAATGTTTTAATATCCTAACCGCCTTGCTTGTAGAAAATATTTGTTTTCCCTTTTTAAAAGGATATTATGAAAAATTATTTGAGCTTACGGGCTCTGTGCCAATTATCAGCACTTTTAATTGTTATTCCACTTTCACCGATTTTGGATAGTTTGATTACAATTTTCGGGCGTATCTTACATACTGGCTTTAATCATGTTATGTTCATTAATCAACCAATCTAACGCCTGCTTGAACATCGTCGGCCATGCTTACACCCTTGCCTTTTTTCTTGCCATCTGTCGAAGTCTTCTTGGTTAGCACTAATGTCTCTGGTTCATCTTGAGATTGCTGTCTTTTCTTTGCACCTGTTCCGCCATCGTTACTGCGCAACTTAAAACGAGTGGTGGCTGCAGCCGCATTGTTGTTTGCACAATTGCAAATAGCATCAAATATGCGGACAACGAAACCTCGGGCACGATTCACAACTTTACCATTCTTAAAATCTGGTACGGCAAAACCTAAAAAAATCATTGCCAAAAAAATCATTTATAAATAAAGTTGAAAAAAATGTGAGAAAAAAGTTGCAACGAAACATTCGCGTGCGATCGAATAAAAAAAATAATAATTTAAGCCCATCACAAAGTAAATATTATATTTAATTAATGCCATTTTAATTGGTAGTTGTCAGTATAAGATTTTACTCTAACAAGCTTATAAAGCAGACAACAAAATACCTATTATATGTATTTTGATGTTAGCATGAGAGATTACAAATTCGTTTCGCCGTTTTACGGCCATTGGTTCAGATCCTGCCAGTTGTTTTTCGGACTATTGCTTCTTTTGCCAAGCCTCTGTGGCTCCGTTAATATGCAACAGTTTTTACAATCGTTAGATATGATGCGTAATGGATGTGTACCAAAATTTAAGGTACCCATAGAGATATTGGATCGCATTCGAGATGGCGATTTTGATTTAGAACCTACTCAAGACTTGCTGGTAAGTACAATATGTTGATTTGTCGTCGACGTAAAAGGTTTGAAACATTGATTTTGATATTATCCCAAGTGCTATACAAAATGTATAGCAAAACTTGCGGGCACCTTGACTAAAAAAGGTGAGTTCAGTGTAGCCAAGGCCTTTGCTCAGATGCCCATTATCTTACCACCTGAGCTACAGGAACCAGGAAGAGTAGCATTGACCCATTGCAAGGACGTGCGTAAGTACAGCCCCTTTTATACTATATACAAAGGGATTAAATAAAAGTGTTATTCATTGGTTTAAAATTCATGCAATGTTAAAATATTTTTTATCAAAATTCTGTTGTTGATTATAATCAACACTGTACATTATTCGTTCAATCGGTGCAAAAGACCAATTAAATACCATATCAAATATAATCACATACCCTAAATAACCTATAATCTTTTTAAATATCTACAAAAAAAATATAACTTTACTTTACTATAGAGAAAGGATACAAAGACTCATGTGAGAAGGTATACTACACAAGCAAATGCTTAGCTGACTTTGATCGAGAACACTTTAAGTTTCCATAGCAACAAAAGGATTATACTTACTCTGTCGTTTGTCATCGCCCTGCATAAAAAAAATTTTCGTTTGAAATACTTTGTATACTTGATTTTATGGATAATAAATGATTAGCCAACCTGTTGCGGTTTTTGTGCCTCAATGGCACGTTTATTGACCTCCATTTTGGCAACTTGGACAACTTCTTCGATGAACTCTTGCAAATCTGACATATTTTTGGGATTTTGTTTAAAGCGCTCAATGTCCGCTTCCAGAGTGTCAAATTTATTTACATTTACAATTTCTAATGAGACAGGCTCAGTTTCCGCAAATCTAGCATGCATTTTCACTTATTTTTAATTACTTTTTTTTAAGAAAAAAATTGTGCAAATTTTTTTTATTATTTATTGCTGCTGTTGTACTTTGGTTTTCTTTAGAAAACTTAACTGGTGTGTACAAGTAGATAATTTCGTTTTGTATGAGTTTTTGCTAAAAATCAATAGATAGCCACTAGAATAAACTCACACATGCGTATTGCATGCGTGCTGTTAGGCTGGGAGTGTTACTTGCAAGAATTTGGGGGTAGATTGTTTAATGCTTTTTATTGCAAGTTGTATAAATTATGTTTTGCACATTATTTACTAATAGAGGTTGGAGATTTAGAGAGGTTAAAGTTACTCCAAATGCGATAATCATTCAGTTCAGGCGCTGCACGCACGATTTCCGTTTCAATAACAAACGAATTGACATCCACAAAACTCATCAATGCTTATATACCGCACGTTAGGGTTTATGGAGTTGGTAGGTACCCTGGACTGTTGCATACATCATTACTGCGCATTGACAACAAACTATTTGTACCGCCACCAACGCTTCCAGCAGATGGTGAATTTGAATTTGATGCATTTGCGCCATTTGCCGATGACGATGATAACACCATGCTGTGCGGTGAACTTCCACGGCGCACCACTTTGGTTTGTGTCTGCTGCGGTGAGTTCTGAGTAACAATTACAAACTTCTGAGATGGTTGATTTGATTGTATACCACGAATTTGGGGCAAGGTAGCAACCACAGGACTGCTATTGAATATAAATAAAAATTACAGTCATTAATATTATAAAAAAAAATATCACTAGTGCCGTCTGCATCTAACTAAAACTTGACAGCAGATTTTTTGTTTTGTGTTCAATTAATATTAGACATCTATTTTTTTATAAAGAACTGTGTAAAGTACCAATAGACGGCTTCACCCGACTACAACTTTCTTACTTCTTGTTATTATTTAATTTTTTTTTTGGCTTTGAAAATTGTAGTTTAGTGTCATGCATGGTAAAATTGGTTAATGCTCGTAAATAACACTTACCACTGTCTTTGTGAGGTAGGCATGGCAACACGTCCAACTGTTGTCGCAGTTTGAGCAGCACTTGTTATGGGAGCAGTATTAATCGTGTTTAAAGATAGTGCTACAGTGCTACTAGCAGGTGCATTACGCACTTTCACAACAGCCTGACACAGCGAGGGTCCTAGAAATCCAAAATCGTTCTTATATTCCTCAGCAAGGTCTGGTACATTACGCATTTGCTTTAATATTGGCGGGCAGCACTTTTGAAGCATGGCGCGAATGTGACCAGCTGCAGTCTTATCTGTGTTGCTTATGGAGGTACCCAGTAAATGTAACTCTATGCGTTCTGATATGAATTTTAGCCGTGGTATAATAAAAACTTTAATAACTTCTCCGCCAAGTTCCGAGAGTCCAGCAATAGACCCATAGAGCGAAGATAAATGAGTTTTATCATTTTGCAAAGCCTTGCTAAAAATTCTGTAAATACAACATACCAGTATTTTGTATAAATATTTTTAGTAGGTATTTCGATTTTATTTTTTTATTCTACTACTATATTTAACTAAAGAAAACGAAATTACAATACGTTTTAAATCAAACATCTGTAAACCAAAAGTAATAAGATTAATAAGTTGTAAGGTTAAATATTAATATCATAAAGAAAATATGAAGAAAATATTGTAAGGACCTTCTATATTAGTTAAATTCATTATGTTTGTCTATTTGACAATGTGATAAAATTGTACTTTTGGGAACGACAAATGCACTGCGTATTTAAAGGTGTTAAGGAAGAACTCATACCACTTATTTTGTAGGAAATAAGAAAAATACTACAGTAGAATAATTATAAATAACAGTGATAGAAATAAATTTTTTTCTTACCGTGTAACACGAGTTTGCAAATTATTTGTGAGTGTATTGAAAGTTTTGCAAATTTGAGCCATAAGCCGTGAAGCAAAATCTCGTAAGGCCCAGTGGTTGTCCAGTTCGGGACGCATGCAAAGTTGCTTGGAGACGATGCAAGTCATAACAGACGGTATTAGCTCGTGCAACTAAATTAAAGCTAAAGTAGGTTATCTTATTTTTTTATGGAAACTGGTAATATTTTTAGCTCACGTATTTCTCTAAGAATAGGGACGGATTGTCAAGTAGAGCACGCACCATGCGCATTAAGTATATCAGCAGCGCCAAATTGTTTTGAACGACATTGACTTTAACGCCCTCAGCTATAAAGGTGCACATACGCGGCAACATTTCGTGCAAGCCTGGATCAGATCCGAGTGATTGCAGCGCTTCGGCACGACGCGGCTCATCTGAGCCAACGCATGCTTCAGTGATTTCTTTATAGTACAACTGTTGTTCCACAGACAATTCGTGAGTAGCTAGCTGCTTTACGTGTATTGTCTCTACGTTCTTGAGTTTATGTATTTTGCCTGTTGTAGGCTTACCAGCAGCGTCTTTGTTAAGTCCCTGATCTAGTTTAATGACTGGATTCACAGAGTCTAAGAACTGCGAATCCTTTGAAAGGGGTGGTGGATTTTCGGGAACTGTGGGCTGAATACCTTCCACAACAAACCAATGGGAGCGCAGTGTCAAATCAAGTGGTATTTTAACCGAACTGTTAGCAGTTATTTCGTTTAAGTCGATTTCCTTGTCCTCAGTAAAGTGCAACTCCCGACCACCTCCAGATGCAAAGCGAAAGGGTATAAAATCTTTAGACACAAAACCATATTGTGGTTCAATATTGCGAACCTTAAGAGACATGTCAATATCTTTGACCGATAGTTTTTGTCGTTTAGCATGTTGCATAAATTTGGCAGCATCCTGAACTATACGCTTGAGCTTGATGGAAACATCTTCAGCCAACTCCTTGGCGGCATCATCTGATAAAGTTCCTACGCCAATACTTTCAGCAATTACTTTCATGGATTCTGCTGAAATGCTGGATCCGTAAAGCATACTACTTGCAGTGCTACTGGTTTTTGATGATTTAGTACTCATTTTAAGAAGTAAACACAGATTTTGCCCAAAAGAACTGAGCCGCCTTGGCGTAGGAATTAGTGATGGTCAAAAAGTAATAATTAGTGACAGGGCAACATAAAAAAATTACAACAAATAATATTAGTTGCAAGGTTGCATTTTTTTTATTAAAGTTGCTCCCCTTACAACTTATAGCAAATTATTAAATAAATTGTATTTTTCATAAATTTGGCAAAACTCTTGAATAAAATTTTGGACTTTACCAACAAGTATTCCGTATTTTTAATAGTGTTAGCAGACTATCGATAGTTCTGCTAAAATAAAGAGATAGATAATCCTAGTCAATTGTGCTACGGCTTTTTGGCCTCTTTTGTCTTAAAAAAAATGGTAACAGGTCTTAAAAAAATGTGCAAAATCGAAAACTATGTAACAGTTAAAAAAAATTTTCTAAGACCGATCTAGCTCTGTCAGTACGTCGAACGTCCGTCTGTGTGAACGCCTGTTTCTCAGAGACTATAAGAGCTTGACCATAATTGGAATCTAGATTCCTTATTTTCATACGCCACATAAATTTATTTTAGATTTTCTTCCCTGGCCCACACAGTACGAAAGAACACTATTGTTAAGCACAATTTTCCACAGATTGAATTTCACCCATAAGAATTGAACCATACTTGATCTATATTGCGAATTTCGTTTAAATTGAATAAAAACACGAAAGTTATACAACATTAAGTATAGAGCGGGCAAAAAGTCTTATGGAGTGTATATGAGTGTCCATTTTGGCAAGGGTGGTTCTCATAATTGGGTATGCACGACTAAAGCTTTCTTTCTTGTTTTAATCCGTTTCTTTTGAATATTCCGTATGCAACGAAAAACCAGCGTATTGTTTTGTAAACGAACATAATTTTACTTTATATAATCAAATTTCTGTCTCTGACAGTATATTTTCACGTTGTGTAAGCACAAAAACCTGGTAAATAAATAGTAAAACTAAAGTATCTATATATATTGAGAATTAAACAAACAAAATAAATCGAAAAGTATTTTAAAATGAAACGCAGGAGCGAAGTATATGGTAGAGGCTATCGATTGTAGTATATACTACTAGTGATAAATTTCTTATTATTATTATTATGAATCGATATTTTTGAACAATTTCCACCAATATATATTGTCATCACTAGTTCGCAGTTTCTTTTCTTTATTTATGTTCGAACCTTGTGGTTTTTTTGTTTTATTATTGAGATTCTAGAATATTATAACAAATATTTAAAAAAATTGTGCCATTTATTACTATAACTAATACCAAGTGGATATACTGAGCATTTTCAATAATAAAATAATTGTGCATTGAGCTATGTTGAGTCGCGTCTCTCGAACAAAACTGCAGCTGTGAAAATTCAATGCGAGACTGCAGAGTGAAAAGGGCGCCATTTTAAGAAACAAAACAAAGCCATAATCATAGGAAAATTAAATGAAATGCAAATAAAGGGTCAAAAAACATTTGCATATGCCCAAAAAATATCTTTCTATCTCTGTAAATAATCAACTAACGCTAGAACGAAAACACAAAACGTAAGTTAAAATATTTGAGTGCTCGTCAGTGTTGCTGCAGCTGAACCACTCAGCCTTAGCTAATTTATCTGTGGGTTTGTCGCATGTTGTGGTTTGACCTACTTAGATTCACAAAAATTTTAAACTTTTTATATTACTTGTCATCAATGTGATATTTGCATTGTTTTGCTTCACAGCACCGCCCTTAAATTGAAATATGAGCAGTGGCCAAAATGAGGCAGCAGCAAAAAAGAAAAAGGTTTCCGAAACGCAGCAACGTACACAAGATTCCGGAAGTGAAAATGAGGCAAGTTTAAAAAGTTGCACCTTATTACCAACAATTTTATTTAAATTAAATACATTTAAATAAGGTATTAAATGTACGACAAAGCAATTTTATGCGTTTAATTTAATAAAATTTAAACTCTAATATTGTAGAAAAACTTTATTTGTAACCACTAAACTTAATTAAATTGTTTTTTTTATCGGTTTTAGGAAACCGACTCTATTACGGATCAGTCGAATCAGTCAAAGTCTACGAAATCAGCAACACAATTTAGCGTGCAACGTTCGGATATTGATGGACTACGCATGAAAATATCAGCGATTAGAAACCCGCCTAAATCAGTACCAAGTTTAACGAACTCAACGGTTAAAAAAGGAAATAAAACCGAAGCGAGTCCAGCTGATAATTCACGTAAAAAACTGGCAAAAGAAAGTATATTAAGTGAAACACAAGAAAGGAGTAGTTGCTCAACTGGGAACAAGGACAGGGCAAAGGACAAGGAAAAAGTCATGTCTTATTTAAATATAAACAGAAAGATTAAAGTCAAACGCAAGAAAATTATGCAAAAGAATAGCATAAATAATAATAATATTAACAACACCAATAATAATAACAACAATAATAATAATAATAGTAATAGTAATAGTAAATCAAAACGCACTACAGTCGCAGCTTTTAGCTCTGATTCCGAAGATGATTTACCCCTTAAAGTACATATTCAACGCACACCGCGTTTGTTATTCTCACATGATCAAAGTCAAGGCGAGAACATGACCATTTCTAGCAGTGAAAACGAAGAGCTTCCTGATTTAGTTAAAGCAGCTATTAAGCGTGTGGAAAGCGATACCGAGGACTGTAGCACTATTGCAGCAGAAGCTGCAAAGAATAAACAATTACCACAATATCAATCAACATTGCTGCAGGACTTTATGGTGAAAACACAAATGTTAAATCATACAGGCAATACTAGCTTATCAAATGAAGCGTCACAGCAAACTGCATCTACTGAGGTTATACAGAGTAGTAATACACAAAAGCGAAAGCGACGAGGGCGGCCAAAAAAGTTACAGCCCACGGCTATAGATGCTTCTGTTATAGTTGCTGTGCCTACCATAAATGAGTCTGCAGATTCCGGTGTTATAAGCACAACTCCATCGCCCAAAATGCAGCAAACAACAATGTGCGAAATTGTTAAGTCGAAAATAGATATGGCCTATTTAGATAAACGAATGTATGCAACTGAACGGGTGCTGTATCCACCGCCTCGCAGCAAACGGCGCCAGAACAATAAAAAGAACAACAAAGAGGAAGTACAGCTAGATCCACTCTGGCGAAAGATTGATGTCAATAAAAAATTCCGTTTAAGTAGCGTTAGCGGATACCGAAGTGACGGTGGTATCAGTTGTGCCACAAACACTATTTGCAGCAAAATTCTAGCAGCTAAAAGTGGTTATGTGTCGGATTATGGTAGCGTTCGTCATCAGCGCCATAATCTTAACTCTGGTTACAAATCTGATGTTAGCTGCAAAAGTCGATATAGTAGCCGTAGCTGTACGAGTCGTCGAATGAGTCGTGCCAAAAGCTGCGGTTATCGCAGCGACTGTAAGGAATCATCGGGAAGATATAAAAAATCGTTGAGCCGACGTCGACGCGCGTCTATGCTGAAAACCAACAATGAGCAAACTGGAACTGTATTGAGTGATGAGCACGATCAAGATATTTTACAGCTTGCAGGACTCTCACTAGGCCAGAGTAGTGAAGAAAGTAATGAATATATTAACAAGCCGAGTCTTAAATGTTTGCCCAGTACCAGTGCTAGCAAAAAATATGGTGAAATCAATCGTTTCGTGGCAACAGGACAATATTTTAGTGGAGTAGCTAAATCATCAATTGGAGGAACTGCTGATAGTTCAATCAAACTAACAACAACAGACAATTATATGCAAAGTACGTAATCTTTTCCCTAGCTCTACAACCTCACAATCTTATTTTTAATTTTTTGTATTTAGCATCTGTAATACTCTTCCAGATTTTTAATTGTTTCAATATATATAATCTCATTTTAGGTAAAATGATGATGCAACGCAACCATTCAATAACCCAAGATACAATGATACCTAGTAAAAGTATATGTAAGATAAAGAGTCGACGGTCCTCTGCTGCTAGCATGTGTAGCAGTTATGTTTCCGGTGTTTCACGTGTACGTCGCCGGCATCGACGAAAGAGCTTTACGCAATCTAAAACATTAAACATTGACTCCAAGCTGCTAACAGAGATTGATATAATAGCGAGTACTTTTAACGCACGTTGTCGCATACAGGATGAACGCCTCACAGCGGGCACTGGCAAAATAAAACTACTTGCAACCGCCAATAAGTTGCAATCAACGTTAACGGGTCCCATAATAACTTCAGCGCCTTTAATATTGGTCAATGGTAGTGGCAGCACTAGCAGTGCAGTAACTTCAAATGCTACTAAAACAGTAAAACGTGCAGTCAAAAAGCGAAAACCAAATGAATCTTTCATGGATTTTGCCATGCTTTCGGCGAGTGCAAGCAACAACAATGGAATAAATAATATTAACAGCAGCAGCACGAGCGGAAGCGTTAAGCGTCGTCATAAAAAGTCAAGTAGCACTAGCGGAGGAAGCAATAGCTCTAGCCCGGATGATCACAAGTTGCCATTAAAGAAACGTCATTACTTAGTAACAAGTGGCTCTGAAGTAGCTTCGGCATTTGCAAGCAATGGTAAAATGAATGCCGAAGCTTGGGCAGCGGCTGCAGCGGCAGCCAAAACTAGCGCCAATACCAAAGCTCAGGCACAGTTTAATGCCAAGAAGTTAACACCCAAGAAACGCCATTTGCTTGTGAGCCAAGAAGTAACGGGAGGAGGAAGTACATATGCTGGGAGCGCTTCACCATTGCGCATTGTTATTGACAACAATTCCATCAGCGGTGGTAAACTGCTTGACATAAGTCCTAGCTCTTTGTGTTCTCTTAAACAGCAGCGTCGTCAAAGCGGAAAATTAAAAAGCTCAACAGTTCTTAGCTCAGGCTCTAGTGCACGTGAGATGTCCCAACAATTACAATCTCCAGCTGGAAGTATCAGCTGTCCTCCGCCTGGTATATTTGAACCTTCGGTTGAGCTGGAAATACAAATACCCATAACAAAATTAAATGAATCGGTCGTTACCAAATCAGAGGTGGAATCTCCTCTGTTTCCTGTATTGGACTTTAAGGAGGTTACCAACAAAAAGGAGCAATGCCAGCGTGTGCTTGACACTCTGTTGCATAAAACTGGTGGCAATTTATTACTGAAACGGAAAAGGAAAAAAATTAATCGTACCGGTTTTCCGACAGTGCGTCGCAAAAAACGTAAGGTAAATGTAGACCAGGAAACAACTGTACAGCAACAACAAATAGAACAACAACAAGTGCCTGTTGCACGAGAGACTCGAAGGACAAGCAGCTTAACCACAGGGCTGTCTTTAGACTGTGAACGTGTGCCTTTAATAGGTGAAGCTAGAGAAGTCTTTGTAGCTCGTAGTAGCAATCAACGTACGCCACGTTTATCTGTAGTAGCTTTGGAGCGATTACAGAGACCACAAACTCCCGCTAGCAGCAGTGGTGTCGCCAGAGGAGGGTCCGGTGTCAGGGGTAGACCCAGACAGCAAAAATCACTAGAGGAAAATGAAAAGGCTAAAGTAGTAGCATGTGTACAACCGAGCCAAACGCGTGGACGTACTGTTAGACAAACGACAAGCGGTATCGAGGCTAAACTGGATCGACAATTTGAGCCAAAAATTAAGCTACCAGCAGGCATTGATCCAAATACTAATTTTAGTTGTAAAATTCGTCTAAAACGGCGTAAAAGCATTCAACAACCGCAGCCAATCCCTAGACAAAAACAACCACAAACCAATGATGAGCAGTTAGAAATTGTAACTGAAACTGAAGCAATAGCAAAACGCAATCAACAACCAATGTTAGCACACGAGCATGATCCTTTGCCAGCACACGAATCAACATCAAATTACCTACTTGACTATGTTAGTTGCAGTGATACCAGCGAAGATAAATGCAGCACTACCTCACAGCGCAAGCGTTCTAGAATAAAAAAGAACTATTTGCTTGCAGGTCTTTTCTCCAATTTCTACAAGCAGACACCAGCTTTGGGTACTACATTACCTACCACAGTTAAGCAGCAAAATAAAAAATTTGCTGACATCGATCAAAAGTTACTGGGCAGCAGTAGTCTATTGCCAGCTCCTAGATATTGCGAGCGATTTTTTAGACGTACTGTCACAAATTTTGAGTTACCTTATGATATTTGGTGGGCCTATAGTCATGATAAGCTGCCCACGAGACATGCAGTACCTTCTTGGAATTATCGTAAAATACGGACCAATGTATATGCTGAATCTGTGCGTCCTAATCTTGGTGGAATTGACCATCCTAATTGTAACTGTAAGCCTCACCCTAACGGAGCATGTCTAGATAGTTGCCTTAATCGGATGGTTTATACGGAATGCGCACCTAGTAACTGTCCTGCGGGTGACAAATGCCGCAATCAAAAGATACAACGTCATGAAGTGGCGCCGGGCGTAGAGCGCTTTATGACCGTCGACAAGGGTTGGGGCGTGCGTACCAAGCTGCCCATTACCAAAGGCACCTACATACTAGAGTATGTGGGAGAGGTTGTAACAGAGCGGGAGTTTAAGCAGCGTATGGCCAGTATTTATTTAAACGATACACATCACTATTGTCTTCACTTGGATGGCGGCTTGGTAATTGATGGTCAACGCATGGGCAGTGATTGTCGATTCGTGAATCATTCATGTGAACCCAATTGCGAAATGCAGAAGTGGAGTGTAAATGGATTGTCGCGCATGGTGCTGTTTGCTAAGCGTACCATTGAGGAAGGCGAGGAGCTTACATATGATTACAATTTCTCTCTCTTTAACCCCTCTGAGGGTCAGCCATGTCGATGCAATATGCCGCACTGCCGTGGTGTCATTGGTGGAAAATCCCAGCGTGTTAAACCTCTTTTAACAACGGATCAAAAGAATGCAGTTGTGGTAGATGGTGCAGCCACTGGTGTTAAGGATATAAACAGCATTCAGAATGGGCGGACACGTAAACACAAGGCTAAAAAGCATGCTCAGCGCCAACAGCAATCTTCCAAGGAGGCAGAAATAATAACACGTGTACAGCAATTGTCCGAGAAAGAGAAAAAGCACGTCAAACAGTACAATATATTTTTAGTGCGAAACTTTGAAAAGGTAAGAGAAATTTGCATTTTAATATAAACAAACATAAAGAAAGTTCGTTTTGTACATTATATACAAATGCGATTAGAAAAGTATTTAATTATATTATGTTATGTTTCTTTAGATTCGTCGCTATAGGACAACACTTTCTGCTGCAAAAACACGGGCTGCTTCAGCTGCTATTGAGACAGATTCTGTGCGCCGTCCATCAACACCGTTAGTCACATCTTTGCTGGCTACGCAAATTTCAGCACTGTGTACGCCTCGCAATATTAAAACACGTGGCTTAACGCAAGCAGTGCAAGATCCAGAGCTGGAAAAAATGGCCAAAATGGCAGTTGTGCTACGTGATATTTGTAACGTACTTGAATCATTTAAAATGTTTGAGTTGTCTACGGTGGCTAGTAGTAAAAAGAAGAAACAGTTTAAAGCTCCAATTGTCGATTTTAAAGCTATCCAAACCCAGGTAGAACAAGGACATTATAAAACGCCACAGGAATATGATGAGCAAATGCATCAACTGTTTGCAGAAGCGCATCGGGTACACGGCGATGATAAGTTCAAGTCAAATGCTCTGCAAACGTTAATAACAAGTTACAAAGAGCAAAAGGCAGCTAACTATTTCCAATTGCTGAAAATACTGGGTAAACCTGAGGCATTGCAAAGCTTTAAGCCAATAGAAAATGCGGAGTTGGTGCCGTGTCAGCCTAAGTCAGTGGAGACTGCGACAACTAGTAATGATACAATAACAACTACTGCCTCTGAACAACTGCCTCTTGTTGATGAAGAGGATGTTATACGCTGCATTTGTGGCCTTTACAAGGATGAGGGCTTAATGATTCAGTGTGCTAAGTGTATGGTCTGGCAACACACCGAGTGCACAAAGGCAGACACCGATGCTGAGAACTATCAGTGTGAACGGTGTGACCCCCGTGAAGTAGATCGCGAAATACCTTTGGATGAATATACGGAGGGGGGACATCAATATTATCTATCATTAATGCGTGGCGACCTTCAGGTTCGTCAGGGCGATGCAGTTTACGTTTTGCGCGACATACCTATTAAGGATGGATCTGGTAATGAACTACTAAAACATACATACGAAACCATTGGAGCTATTGACTATCAGGAGTGCGATATTTTTCGAGTTGAACACTTGTGGAAGAATGAGGCTGGTAAACGTTTCATTTTTGGCCATCACTTTTTGCGGCCACACGAAACTTTTCATGAGCCTTCACGACGTTTCTATCCAAATGAAGTTGTGCGCGTGTCATTGTATGAGGTAGTACCTATAGAGCTGGTGATTGGACGCTGTTGGGTGTTGGATCGTACCACGTTTTGTAAGGGTCGTCCTATGGAATGCACTGACGAGAACCATTGCTATATATGTGAGTTGCGGGTTGACAAGACGGCGCGTTTCTTTTCAAAGGCGAAAGCTAATTATCCACCCTGCACCAAAAGCTATGCGTTTAAAAAGTTTCCAGAAAAACTTAAAATTTCAAAAAGCTATGCGGTAAGTGTCTTTTTATACATGGTTAAAAACTAGTACAGTTTGGAGTAGTATATATATATTTCAAATATATTATTAATTTTTGTTTTAAGCCACACGACGTAAATCCATCGTTGTTAAAAACGAGGAAGCAAAAGACTGATGTAGAAATAGTTACAACGGCCGTAAAGCTGAACAGACAGGAGCAAAAGACTTCTCAAGCAACTAACAACAGAAAGCAACGCAACGCATTATCTATAACAACAAGATCAGCAATCGAAGCAGCTGTTCAAGTCCTTACACCCGTTGCTCCTAATGGACAGGTATTTAGTATGCATAAAAATAATATTTTATAATATTTAACAAATAAAACATACATGCAGGTACTAAAAGGAAAACGCTTGCGCTTGGAAAACACTCTCAGTACTTTAAAGCTTAAGTCTTTAAATGCAATGACGGCACAGGAGCCACCAATAGATTTATCATACTTGTTGAGCGGCCGCGGCGCTCGTCAACGTAAAGCTAACTGCAACGGCAACACATTGACGTCATGTCCCTAGTAAATCCTTAGCTATGTACATATATATCAACTTTGGGTGCACTGCGAACTACTATTTATAAAAATAATATTTGTATAAATATTAATTTATATTTATATTATTAGTTATGTTTTTATTATAATTATTTACATTATTTACATGTATTTTTATTATTAATTAATTATATTTTAATTTTAATTATTTATCACAATTAATTATATTTTTTTGCACTAACACTTAAGTTGTAAAGAGCATTAAACGGTGATAGCAGTTATTCTAGTTTGTGAATTGTTATAAACACCTTTAACATCCTAATATTTTATATAATTTATATAAACATTGCAATAATTAATATCTACTTTTATACCCTTGTATTCATGGATCTTATTGGACAAAATTATGATTACGATTTTTATGTGTTTATGGAAGTTTTTTATATATTTATCCAATATGTTTTAAATAAAACAATGCCCAGTTTTAAGTAGATTTTACAATTATTTTACATTATTTGTATTCTGTTATGGCTGCTTATTAAAAAAGATATATAAATACACTCAACGAGCGATTTAATTTTTCTATTATTTTTAGTAAATTGTTAACGCAAATTTAAATATTTTTTTAGTGACAATTCAACTGATTTTACTAATAAATAACAAATTCATCGCTACTAAGCTTAGCGATAGAAAATCTGTTAAGAGCAGTGATATCGATATATCGAACAGACAAGAGCAACTGTGTTTTTTTAGTTTTTTTCTGCAAGCACGTTGATGGACACCAACACGTTAAGGCAGTAATTCATAAAAATAATAACTTAATATTGGGCTAGCTTTAAACAGACGGATTTTGCCGTAATCAGCCTTGTGGGTTCAAAGTGAGACATTGAGACACTACAGTGAACACAAGCGCCAAGTACAGGATGAGTCAGTACGCAAAAATTTTGCACCGAGAGTTTCCAGGTATTGACAATGAGCTAAAGGACTATGTTGAGGGCGTCCTAACAGGAAGTGTAGATGATTTTAACACGTGTGATGACATATTTGAAGCCGTCGGAGACATACTTCAAAGTATTGATGGTGAAAGGTCTGAGGAGAATATTCGAATGCTTTGTGATGAATTTTTAAATATAATGAAAAATAATTCGAAGATTGTCGAAAGCAAGGTACTTAATGCACCTGTAAATATAGAGGAAATGGCTAGAAATATGGAACGAATGGATAGGGATATGCAAAGTATTTGGGTTGTCAATAAAGACGGTGGTAATGTGAGTAGCATTATTTATTTTCTTTTATATTGGAACTATTTATGTTAATTTTTTTAATAGAAAGTAGATTCTAAGAAGCTGGAAAAAGCAGAGGCGAAGTTGATACAGAAACAAGAGAAACGGCAGGAAGTGACGAAGCTAGGTGTTGTACCGGTAGCTGTCAAACTTCAAACGGCTACAGCCTCTCAGGTGACCAACAAAAAAAACACTAAATTGGATCAAAAGGGTCTTAATCGTTCAATGGATATTAAAATCGAGAACTTTGACTTGGCTTTTGGTGAAAAGTGAGTATATACCAATTAGTTTTTTTTTTTTTTTTTTTTTTTTTTTTTTTTTTTTAGATAAAATGTAGCTGATATACTAATGGTGTTAGAGCAAACATATTGTAGTTTTCATTTATCACCCTTACCTTTAAAAAAGTTATGAGGTGGTAATGGAGTTGTGCAACAAGAAAAAGTATGTAACAGGTAGAGATAAAATCGCGAACAGCTTACAAAGCGTGTAGAACTGTGTATATGTGTGTCACTATATGTGTCATTCTACGTAGACAAAGGTGTTTTCGTAGTCGGGTATATTTTTTTCTTGCTTGTTATTAAAGCTTTTTGATGTAAACGTAAATATTTTTATTTTTCAATATTTACAACCTTGCTCATGGCTGTTAACAGAGTATTGCTACAGAATGCTACTTTACTATTATCCTTTGGTCGGCGCTACGGTCTTGTTGGTCGCAACGGACTTGGAAAGACTACACTCTTGCGTATGATTGCTGAGCGACAACTTCAAATACCCTCACATATCTCAGTGCTGCATGTGGAACAGGAGGTGGTCGGCGATAATACTTCCGCTGTAGATAGTGTACTTGAATGTGATACGGAACGTAGTCGGCTCTTAAGCAGGGAAAAGGAAATTTTGGCTGCCTTAAACAGTGGTGTCCAAGACGCAGGTCTTTCCAGCGAACTAAGTGACACTTACGTGGCATTGCAAAATATTGAAGCGGATAAGGCTGTCGCGCGCGCTTCTGTCATACTTAAGGGTCTTGGCTTTGATGCAGATATGCAACTAAGACCAACGAAATCATTTTCAGGCGGTTGGCGTATGCGTTTGGCTTTAGCTAGAGCACTGTTTTCAAAACCGGACCTACTCCTTCTCGATGAACCTACTAACATGTTGGACATAAAAGCTATAATATGGCTTGAGACATATTTGCAAAAGTGGGCTACAACTATTTTGGTGGTGTCTCATGATCGTAACTTTTTAGATACCGTTCCCACAGATATAATTTATCTACATTCCCAGGAGCTTGAAGCATACAAGTGAGCATTTTATTTTTTTTAAAAGTACGTCTTAATTAATTATATGTTTGTTAGGGGAAACTACGAGCAGTTCGAGAAAACTAAGACGGAGAAGCTTAAGTCGCAGCGACGGGAATACGAAGCTCAACTCGCACATAGAGCACATGTTCAGGAATTTATTGACCGCTTTCGCTATAATGCAAATCGAGCGTCATCTGTGCAATCTAAAATTAAAATGCTAGATAAGTTGTAGGTTAAATTTAGGCTTTAAACCCAAGCTGCTTAATCGCATATTTTGCTCACTCTGACAGACCTGAGCTTAAACCAGTGGAAAAAGAGACCGTCGTTGTGCTTAAATTTCCTGATGTTGAACAGCTTAATCCGCCTGTGATAGCTATCTCAGAAGTCTCATTTAGCTACGATCCAGCTAATCCACTCCCAATATTTAAGGGCGTTAATTTGTCGGCGACATCGGATTCACGTATATGCATCGTGGGCGAAAACGGAGCTGGAAAATCAACGCTACTAAAGATCATTGTTGGCCAGCTCAACACCATCCACGGTAATATCGTGCTACATCGGGGTCTGCGCATTGGATATTTTGCACAGCATCATGTAGATCACTTAAATATGAATATAACCTGTGTTGGTGTACTAGCTGAACTATTTCCTGGCCGTCCCGATGAAGAATACCGACGTCAGTTAGGCAGCTTTGGTATTTCTGGACCATTGGCTTTACAGAGTATTGCCAGTTTGTCTGGTGGACAAAAATCCCGTGTGGCCTTAGCAAAAATGTGCATGGGTATGTTATCAATCAAATAACAGCAAAATTTTATATTTCTCAATTTTATAGCGGAACCAAACTTCCTTGTACTTGATGAACCGACAAATCATTTGGACATTGAAACAATTGATGCCCTGGGGAAAGCCATTAATGCATTTAAAGTACAAACAGCATTTTTATTTAAAACGAAAACAGAACCTATAACATTTATTGCATTTTTAGGGCGGTGTTATTCTGGTCTCTCACGACGAACGTCTTATAAAGGTTGTCTGCAAAGAATTGTGGGTTTGTGGCAATCGTACAGTGCAAACTATTGAGGGTGGTCTAGATGAATATAAACGTGAGGTATACAAGGAAATCGAAGCAAATAGTTGAAATTAGTTTATTTTATACGACAAAAAATGCGAAACAGCTTAGCAATAAATTTGTAGTGGTATGCAAACATGTGTGTAACAGTGTTGTTTCTAAATTAAAACTTATAATTTAAACCATGTTTACACAATTAACCAAATAAAAATGGGAAACAAGTAAAATGTCTATGTGGTTTTGCGTTTGATTATTTAAAAAGGCGCACTAAACCTTTCACGGCCTTGTGAACACAAATGCTGTCGTTTTGGCTTAAAAAGTTTTGGTTCATTCATCATAAATGTTGAATTATTTTCGTGTTTCTTATTCAATCTTAACGAAATTCACAACATGTGAATCTCTAAGAAACAGCCGATTATACAGACGGACGAACTGAGCTATTTCGACTCAGCTAGTTCTCCCGATGAAGGATATATATACTTTATAGTTTCAGTTGATTATTTCTATGTTACATTGTTTTCGATTTTGCACATCTCCAATAGTTCTATTTTCAACTTTTAAGTTTTATATTTTTAATTTTATTTTTACAACAAAAACATAAATTTTAATCGTTAAATAAGGTTCTTGCGAATCTCAAAAAGAATTAATGTGAGCGCGGAAGTTACATTTAAACTTTCATTTCCCCTTGCCAAGGGTATGTATACGCATTTGTTTTCGTTGCCAAATGATTGCATAAAACTGAAATATCAAAAAAATTAATTATTGCATGAATTATTGATTAATTTGAAAATTGTATCTTACTTATATGCATCCGCGCTGACACCATGACTTTCGCCGCCTATAATTAGCATATTGTGTTTTTCAGTGCATTTAAGATTAGTATATTCTATTACTGTGGCATTTTGCTCTTTCATCTTTGCAAGATTGTTTTCGGCAACAAATACGCGACAATCATTTTGTACATCCAGAGGTATATGCTTTACTAGTTCGTCCCAGGTTACATTATCTCGTATAGGCACTCGAAATTGGCCACCACAACCACCTCGTAAGGCTTTTGATTCCCAGGGATCACAGCAGCTGTGTGTAACTACAACCTGAGCGCAAGGCAAAGCAGCACATACCCGAATAATGCTACCCAAATTGTTTGGTTCTCGTATGTTATCACAAACTACGGTAATAGGTAAGCTTTTAGTATCTAATCGCAGCTCTTTGTCATTTGCCAAAGGTCTGTCAAAAATAGCTAGAAGCCCGGGTGGTGTTGTCAAAGAAGACCAAGTTTTTAAATTATGTTGTGGCACTTTGTAGATTTTTGTGTTATGGTCGTGCTGAGCTTTAGCAACGTCTTCTTGCATCAATGCAAGTTTATCTTTCTGACTAAAAAACAACGATTGCATCCGCAGACCACTTTGCAGGGCATCCTTCATAAGACGTCCACCTTCAATAATTATTTGTTTATTTTTGTCACGACGTTTACGCGAACGTACTTCAGTAAGTAATTTGCCCATTATTGGATCCTATAAGGATATAAGTAAAAATTTAAACCAAAATAATACATCGGATATTGCCTACCTGAATCGTGAGTCGCGTAAAACTCAAATTTAATTCATCGTCATTTATGAGTGGAGAGGTTTTACGATTGACTTTTGTCTCAGGATTTGAGGACACTATTGGTTTTTCTTTAATTAACTCAGCTGATTTTTTTCTGAACTTTGTCTTTTTATTGTAAGTTTCTCTAAATTGCTTAAGTACAATATCCCCATTATGTACAGGTTGATGCCGCAACAATGAATTTTTAAAAAGATTTGATTCAATATCAACAGCGTCTTTAAGTTCATCTTTTACACCGTTACAGCTACTAAAAGTGCGAATCAAATTATTTCTATATACATTGTTAATTATTGTCTTAGTGGATCGCCTAAAAATGTTATAAAACATGTTGCAGTATATTCATGCTAAACAACAAAAAGCAATGCGGTAGAGACATCTGTTGCAGCGTTGCCGTATCATCTATTTAATAGTAGAGCTAGCAATTTTTAAAGAAGAAAATCTATAAGAAACCATGAAATGGTATTAGCTACAATCAGGGATGCCAGTTCGTTTTTTCCTGTCATTTTTGACGGTTTTTGGTATAGAAAAATTTTGAAATTGCGGGCAGCGGGATTGTTTTTGAAATGGTTTTCGTTTTTTTGTGCTGTTTAAAGAAAATCTTACAAATGCCATGTAATTTGATATTATTTTAGTTTTTATCAGTAACTGCTTAAAGTAACAAAAAGGTCGCCAACGCAATTCCCCTTTTAAATTTGTACACTTTCTAATGTGTTCCCTAAGAAAAAAAAGTCCATCACAAATACTTGGAAAATAATATATTAAAAAAATTTGTTTTTTGTATGATTTTTTGATGCGCTTTTTTATTCTTTCTCCTTTGTACTATCAAAATCAGCTTTTTTCCATTCAGAAAAAATGGCTTCACCGCCTACAATTAAAGATATTTCGATTTCTGAAAAAGTATTTTTTTTTTAAAATTGTAAACCTTAAAAAAAATGATTAAAAATCAGCGTTTTCTGTTTTTACTCAAAAAACCATAGCAAATATGATTTTCGACGAGTTTTATATTTGTTCATGCCACGATAAATACAGTGGAATTAGCCATTTTACAATTACTTCAATAACATTTAATTTTCTATACTTTTCAGCTATTTCAAACAATACATTATGCTTAGGTTACGTATTAGTTTGCTAAATTAGTAATATTAGCCAGCTCGAGTTAACTAGTAGACAAAAATAGCTAAATGTCTCTGAAGTCGGGCCGGCTGATTCCACTCGCGGTTTTCAATTCTCCATGAAATTCTGACAGCACTGGCCTATTGCCCTAAGTCACTGTTGATTGATGCATCTAGTTTGATTTAATAAAAACTATATAATGGTTAAGATTGGGTTATTATTTGAAGAACTATTAACTTATTTCGGTTTAATTTATAAGAAATCTTGATAAGTTAATAATAATATGTAATATTCCCCATATTTTTTATATTTTTGCTTTAGGATTAAAACAAGTAAGAAAGCTGTAGTTAAGTGTATCCGATTACGAGAACCCCTTTGCCTACATACACATACATCTACACAGTTTTACGAGCACTGTAAGCTGTAGCGCGCAACTTTTTTATTCAATCTTAACGAAATTCACAATGTAAATATAAAATGATCTACTTATTATGATAATAATACGTTAAATTTCTAAGAATATTGAATATGTTGAAAATTGTCTTTATTAATCATGGTTTCGACAGAGCGAGTTGGGGAATGAAACTTAAAAAACAAAAATAAAATTCTCTAGCGTACGAAAAAAAAACCTATATTCCAAATTTTGGTTTAGCTCTTATAATAATTTCTGGGAAACAAGCGCTTACAAGACGGACGGAAAGACAGACAGACATAGTTAGATAGTTTAGTGGCATATTTTTTAACTTGTAGAAATATTTTATATTTGTTAATAATATATATTTCATTTATACGTTCTTCCTTTAATTAATAAACATCAACCAAACTGCATAAGTTTTATATGATTGCTAAACTATAAATGACTGTATGACTAATAATGCAATCTTTTTGACACAGTGGCAACACTTAACATTTTTTTATTGATAAAATCGGCAACTCTTGTTCCATTGCATAAAGCATTATATTGCTTCTTATTGCTCAGATAATAACTGTATGTAAGCCGATAAAGTGCAGTTTCAATATTTAGTTCCAGCATTATCATGTTAATTAAACCTGTGCTAATAACCACATTATGTCAGCGGGGATCGTTTCTCTTGTCGCATCGTACTTTAAGCAATACCATGATCTTTAGACAAGCAATAAAAAATCATCAGCCAAACGATCTGGAGAAGCGTTTTTTGGTTTGGAGTGGCAAATACAAGACAACATCTGATGTACCCAATTTTGTTAGGTAGTTTATTTAATCTAACGTACTCACAGATTTAATAAAAAATATATTTTGACGCAGTCAGGAGGAGATGGAGCGCTGTCGTAACAAAATGCGCATTACAATAGCAAATGTAATGATTGGGTTGACTGTCATTGGATGCGGCATAATGATATATAGCGGAAAGCAAGCTGCCAAGCGCGGCGAGTCTGTGACTAAGCAGAATTTAGAGTGGCACAAGCAGTTTAATGAATCAGTTTCTAATCCTGTCAATGCAGCATCTACAAAATAAAACCAAATATTCAAACTCAACAAAGTAATTAAAGCAATATATTTATTTTTGTAAACATTAAAATTATTGATATTTAAAAAATGTCCTATCAGTTGAATCATAAAGCTTATATTGTATGAAAATTCATGAAAATAAATAGTGAAATTAAGTATAAATATTTCAGATCCATCGATTAAAAATGGAAAATTATCTAAACCGATTATTTATATGTACTCCCTTCACTTGTGTATCTAATAAAAGGGAGCTATTCGATTTGTGCAAAATCAAATAGTATGTAACAGGTAGAAATCATCATCGGAGAACCCCATAAAGTATGTATATTCTTTTTCAGGACGACTATCTGAGTCGATCTAGCCATGTGCGTCCGTCCATACGTAAAAACGCCTGTTTCTCAGAGACTATAAGATCTAGAGCAACCAAAATTTGGAAATTATTTTTTTTTTTTGTACGCCAGACATGTTTATTTTAGTGTTTTGAAATTCCTCCTCTGACACCCGCAGTACAAACGCGATTTTTATGCACAAATTTTAATTGATCGAATTTATTTTTGCACACATAATACGTAGTCCATTCTTTATCTACATTGAATTTCTTTAACGTTGAATAAAAAGCACGGAAATTATTTAACATTAAATATCGCTCTATGGTGCTTGTGGGGGAGGGGGGAGCGCACCAGCTCATAAAACGTTAAAGGTTCTTGTAGTCGGGTATACCCGACTACAGCTTTCTTACTTGTTATTTTAGCAATGAGATACGTAAAATACTTGAAACATAAACAATGACCACCAATTGCGCCAGCTAATAGTGCGACGGCGCGGTGAGAAAACAAGTGCATATCCCGGATTACCAACAATTCCGAGAGAGAGATTGTTAAAGAGGGTGAGTGTATAGTGGGTGGAGGTCTCTGATAAAAGAAAACAAAAAAAAATTTAAACTTACATATGGCCAGCAGGCGGCGTACGTAGGAGGCATAAATGGGTGTAGCAGCAACCCTGTCACTCCACTGCTGCTGCTGCGCGATTTTCACTTTCCATTCTTTTAGTGTTTTGAGAACGTTTGAACGTAACGGGACTTTTGTAAACGTGCGTGCTGAAAAAGCTAGACCAAACAAAAAAAGAAGAAAATTTCATATTGTAAAATAGATATATAAAAAAAATTGTGCAAAATAAAAGGCAATTATGGGCAAGCAACGTGAAAAAAGCTAAACCAAGGGTAAAATGTAAACTGAAAAAGGATTGGGCACTCTTCAAGTACATAAACGTAACTTCGAATGTGGCTAACTTTTAATTCGGTAACTTATTTGTGGCATAATAGTGGATATGCTTCGGCAACATTATAATATTTATAATAGATATTTCATAAACAAACAGATTATGACGGAAAATCTA
The DNA here is from genome assembly GCA_037044455.1 of Zygothrica quintamaculata. NCBI lineage: Eukaryota > Metazoa > Arthropoda > Insecta > Diptera > Drosophilidae > Zygothrica > Zygothrica quintamaculata. Next base: position 50,982 of record JBAMBS010001173.1, on the reverse strand, counting down.
TAAAAAAAGGCGCTACTTGCGTGTGCGGAAGCATGAGCAATTTTTTTATATATATATATATGTGTGTATGGATTTGTCTCAGTATGTATGCGTATATGTGGCAACATTCATTTGCTTTTTAGTTTGGGAAAATTTGTGTATCCGCGTGATTCTTTTTTTTTTGTTATTACACGACGAGCAATAAAAATTTTAAAATTCTGGTCCTTTTGTTGTGTTATAAATATTGTTTTCATAAAAATTTACTATCTGCTTTATGCTAGATAACAACAAAAACAACAAGTTGCTGGTTCATTTATTGTGCACCTGCTTGAATTTAAATACCAACCAAATAGCAAACAGCAAGAAAAAGTCTTTCAACAAAAATTAGCGCTGATGGCCACAGCGGCTTTGTGCGAGTGTGTGTATGTGTATGGAAGTGAAGGTCGTCTGTAGGAGAAAAAGAGCGCACAGTATCTTGCGCCAGCAGTTAAGTCCGAACAGTTCATTTGTTGGCACAAATGTGCGAAAAATCCTTGGCTTGGTTTTTGGCGCAACAACATAGCCGAATTAATACCCGTATTTGCACCAATATACGCTTATTGTGTGTGTGTGCTTGATGCTAAGCAGCTGCTTTGACGTCCTTTCTAAGTTTGTGTTATACAGTGGGACACTTGGCACAGCAAGCGTTTTGAACTTTAAAGTTTACTTGCATGCACTTAGAAATTGAGAATTGGGAAATATCAAAAACTTTCATATTCTAGTTCTATTTGTTGTTACAAACTTTATTCAAATTTTTTTTTATAAATTATTACAATCAAAAAATGTACTAAGTTTACTCAAACAAAAGTTTTGGCATTTGGGTGTGATTGTTTTTTATTGAACAGTTTAAACCAGTAGGTAACTCCAAATTAGTTAGTTTTAAAAACTTTGATAATGTTTACACTTATTTTTGTTATTTTTTCCTAACTTATTTTTTATTATATTAATCTTTTAATCAAAATCCGTTTATTTAAAATAATATGTCAAAGGCAAAAAGATACAACCGTTGCATAGTGATCTTTTATTTTTATATTTGTACAATCAACGCAGTGTTTGTTCAGAATACGCAATATTATAGATAGGAGTCGATAAACAAATGAAAAGTGTCACGTTTCACAGGGGCTGCAAATCTGCCAATTTAAAACGTGAAGGGTGTCCGAAAATTTTAAACTGTCAGGATGACAGTAACACAGAGGCGGAGGATGAATTAGGAAAGGTCGTGCACCCAATGACTGTTAAGAGAGTACTGCACAAAGCCAATTATACAGCACGTGTTGCACGAAGGAAAGTGTTTGTGTCTGTAGTTAATCAAAAGAAATGTTTGAACTATGACAAAGCCTTTCTAGATTTAGGGGACTAAGTAACATTGTCAGATCAGAGTAAATTTAGTATTAATATGTCAGATGGCGTCCAAATGTTATGGCGAAAACCTTATACAGAATTGGGGAAAAAAAGCTTAAAATCATGGTTCTGGACGGGTGGTTTGACATGTTCTGCCGGTGTGAGCGAATTGTGTTTTGGTCCCCTTTGCTTTACGAAAAAGGTAAAAGCATTTTGCAAACTCGAAAATATGTAAGAGTTAGAAATGATCATCTTTATCAGGACGAGTAACCAAGCCGATCTAGCCTTGACCGTCTGCTGTTTGTCCGTTTGTTTGTCAACTTTCTATCTGTCTGGATGAACACCTGTTTCTCAAAGACCATAAGAGCTAGAGTAACCATATTTGGAGCCAAGATTCCTTATTTTCGAACGCTATTCGAGTTAATTTTGCATTTTTGAATTTCCTTCCTTGGTTTTGCAGTACTAAAAGCACGATTATTAAGCACAATTTTCACCAAATTGCACACATAATAAATAGACTATTCTTGGTCTAAATGGTGAATTGTTAAGATTGAGTAAGATCACGGAAAATATCCAACATTAAGTATCCCAGTAAAGACTGACCAACCATAAAATTTGGTAAATGTTCAGTCTTGATTTGGGGTTGTATGTCAAGACGCGGAGTCGGAGATAAAAGCCAAAAATTAAACTATATTAAGCCAAATCTATATCTATATAATATATAATATCTATATCTATATCTATATCTATATTTATATCTATATCTATATCTATATCTATATCTATATGTATATCTATATCTATATCTATATCTATATTTATATCTATATCTATATCTATATCTATATCTATATCTATATCTATATCTATATCTATATCTATATCTATATCTATATCTATATCTATATCTATATCTATATTTATATCTATATCTATATCTATATGTATATCTATATCTATATCTATATCTATATCTATATCTATATCTATATCTATATCTATATCTATATCTATATCTATATCTATATCTATATCTATATCTATATCTATATCTATATCTATATCTATATCTATATCTATATCTATATCTATATCTATATCTATATCTATATCTATATCTATATCTATATCTATATCTATATCTATATCTATATCTATATCTATATCTATATCTATATCTATATCTATATCTATATCTATATCTATATCTATATCTATATCTATATCTATATCTATATCTATATCTATATCTATATCTATATCTATATCTATATCTATATCTATATCTATATCTATATCTATATCTATATCTATATCTATATCTATATCTATATCTATATCTATATTTATATCTATATCTATATCTATATGTATATCTATATCTATATCTATATCTATATCTATATCTATATCTATATCTATATCTATATCTATATCTATATCTATATCTATATCTATATCTATATCTATATCTATATCTATATCTATATCTATATATTTTTCTATATCTATATCGACACACACTTTATGCTTTCGGGCGCTCCATAACGCGTTGCTTAATGTTGAATAATTTCCGTGTTATATGAAATCTTAATAAAATTCACCATGTAGATCTAGAATGGTATAATTATTATGTGTGCAAGAAAGAAATGCGATCGATTCTTCAGACATGCTAATGCGGAGAATGATCTGTTACAGAGATAAAGCTCTAAAAGGTTGTGTGTGCAGTAACGGAGCATTTTTCTAATTTTGAGCATTAGACCCTCTAGCCAGACTCTGTCAAAGGCTTGAGCCATGTTAAGTTTTGACAGGATCGATAGTAGACTTATATGTTTTTGGACTGATTTGGTCATGTCCTGGTGACTTCTTAGGTTGTATTTGTTTTAATATATTGTATTTTCTGATCAAGATTAAAAATGCGACTTTTAATTTTTCGTTACAGGGTTTGGTGGAAAACATTTCGGAGGTGCATGGCGAAGGCAGATGTTCTGTTTTAATTGCTGAGTGCCCACTCGCTTGCAGATTTTCTTTTTGAGATAATAGTTTTTACCGGTGGGTGTAGTGATTGGTGAGCATTCCATAATAGGTGTTTGGTACAAGGAGATAATTCCCTATACAGCGCCGTTGGATGCAGTCCTGCTTTTCTTTAAGAGCTTTTAAGAGACTTTGTGTGGCGTCTTTTAGTTTTTGCTTTGCGGATGGCGATCTATAGGACTGCCATTCTTTTCTTAAGCGATGTTTTTCCATGACAAACTCTTGTATTCGTGTGTTCGTACTTTTTGTCCTAGGCGGTGAATTTATAGCTTGTACTTTTGGAATCATACTGACCTAGAGCAACTAAATTTGGAACCTAGATTCGTTATGTTCGTACGTTATATGAGTTTGGCTTAGATTTTGAATTACTCACGTAATCGGGTATACTATAGCTTTCTAACTTTTTGATTGTCTATTTTAAATGATAAAGTTTTCTGTCTGGAGGCTCCCTCATGGTGAGGGCAGTTAAGATTAGAGATTTTGTTAACTGCAATGTTTGTTTTGGTTATTAAATTCTTAATGGGATAGACATATTGTTGTTTATTGAAGAAGCTGATTTACCGTGCACTGAATTTGTCTAGTTGAAAGCTTACTTCGAACTAAAGTAAATTATTATATTAAATTATTTAATATAGTTTTCTGTTTTTATTACAGGGTTTTTTTACTTCGCCGTGGTGAACAATAATTCGATAATGACTTAAATAGATTTACACAGTAAAAACTTAAATGGAAAGAAGGAAACATGCTAAATGCAAGATGTAAATAATATACTAAATGTATAGAAAATTAAATACAAAACCTAAAGTATTTTCAATATTAACATTAAGGAAAAGCAGCTGCCGTAGAGTGTGAAATATTTTACTAGAACTACCATCAAGCAATAATAATAACAAAAAGAATTTTGTTTCGCCATACACCAACATATCAGATCACAAAAAAAAATTGATCATTGACTAAAATATATTTTGAAGTCGTCCTGTCCCACCCAGTAATCGTTTTGGGATACTGAAACATTCCACCTCACAGTATGGCCTCGGTCGCCGCTTGGCTGCCCTTTGCACGGGCGGCGGCCATCGGTTGGGTGCCAATAGCAACGCATCCATTACCACCTCCTCCAATGCCAAAGGATCGTCGTAAAACGGATGATGAAAAGCTTCTTATAAATGTATCTGGTAGGCGGTTTGAAACCTGGCGCAATACTCTTGAGAAATATCCGGATACGCTGCTGGGTTCAAATGAACGTGAGTTCTTTTACGATGAGGATTGCAAAGAGTATTTCTTTGATCGGGATCCAGATATATTTCGGCATATACTTAACTATTATCGCACTGGAAAAATGCATTATCCAAAACATGAATGCCTAACCAGCTATGATGAGGAATTGGCTTTTTTTGGTATCCTGCCTGATGTCATTGGTGATTGCTGTTATGAGGACTATCGGGATCGTAAGCGGGAAAACGCCGAACGCCTAATGGATGACAAGTTATCGGAAAATGGTGATCAGAATTTGCAGCAGCTAACTAATATTCGCCAAAAGATGTGGCGTGCCTTTGAAAATCCGCATACATCAACTAGTGCGCTAGTCTTTTATTATGTTACTGGATTTTTTATAGCCGTTTCCGTGATGGCTAATGTGGTAGAGACGGTGCCCTGTGGCCTACGTCCAGGCCGTGCTGGCACCCTGCCTTGTGGCGAAAGATATAAGATTGTTTTTTTCTGCCTGGATACAGCCTGTGTAATGATCTTTACTGCTGAATATCTATTGCGTCTATTTGCTGCGCCCGATCGCTGTAAGTTTGTACGCAGTGTAATGAGCATCATTGATGTAGTCGCTATTATGCCATACTACATTGGTTTGGGTATTACGGACAATGATGATGTCAGCGGTGCATTCGTAACATTGCGTGTGTTCCGGGTATTTCGAATTTTCAAGTTCTCCCGCCACTCGCAGGGTCTGCGAATTTTGGGATATACGCTTAAATCATGTGCCAGTGAGCTGGGTTTTCTGGTTTTCTCACTGGCCATGGCTATCATTATATTTGCCACAGTCATGTTCTATGCTGAGAAGAACGTAAGTGGTACCAACTTCACATCGATCCCAGCAGCATTTTGGTACACTATTGTCACCATGACGACACTGGGGTAAGTACAGTAAAACTTTCATTTTCACAACACGCCCTTAATATTCAACTAGTACACTTGATATATCATTAGGAGCAATGTTCACAATCGCAAAATATGTCGTCAAAAGAAAAATATGATGAACGCATACTTATTACCGTCAGTATTTGTCTGTTCAAGCAAGAGTTCCAACAAAAAACTTTCATTTTGCTTAATATTAAATTATTAACACCTTTGTGCCAAAACAAAAAGTATGTTACAGGTAGAAATAATCATCTGAGACTTTATAGTATATATATTATTGATCAGACTAGCCAAGTCGATCTAGCACTGGCTATCTGCTTTCCATTCGTCTGTCCGTCTGTATAAACACCATTTTCCTATAGACTATACAAGCTAGAGAAACTAAACTTACACGAGTTTCTTCAAGATTTTTTCTTCTAAAATCACGATTGTTTTTGTTCTGTTAAAAGTTGCTAATAACAAATGTATTTATAATAATATAGACACAAATACTGAAGACAATAATATAATACAAAATATATATATATTTCTTATGGATAGCATTTGTTATAATATATATAAGTATTAAGTCTTTATTAATATAAAGCTTAAATTTAATTAATTTACATTTTGTATTTTCAAATCTTTAGGTACGGTGATATGGTGCCAGAGACAATAGCGGGTAAAATTGTTGGCGGTGTTTGTTCGCTCAGCGGAGTACTGGTCATCGCCTTACCTGTACCTGTTATCGTATCGAACTTTAGTAGAATTTACCATCAGAATCAACGCACCGATAAACGTAAAGCGCAGCGGGTACGTAATATGTGAATATTCTAAAATATGTGCAAAAATATAATTAAAAATGGAGAATATAAACTAAAATTTTATAAACCTATTATAGAAAGCTCGGCTGGCGCGGATACGCATTGCCAAAGCATCGTCTGGAGCTGCTTTTGTTAACAAGAAAAAAGCAGCTGAAGCACGCTGGGCTGCGCAGGAATCGGGAATTGAGCTTGATGATAATTATAGGGATGAAGATATCTTTGAACTTCAGCATCACCATTTGTTGCGGTGTCTTGAAAAGACAACGGTGTGTATTTTTTGATTAACTAACAATAAAATTTCTTCGCAGAAAACGCGTGGTGCATTATTTCTTTTCGATTATTATTATATTTTTTTTTTTTTTTATATATATTTATATAGATTATACCGATTTATCAAAAGTGTTTGCTTAATTACTTGTTGTTGTTTTCTTTTTGACAGATGTAGCAACATTTCAACATCTTTCTGTTAGAAAATACTCTTACCTTCTGCTCTTTAGGCAAGCACTGACGAGACACACACCATGTAAAACAACTAAAACCATAATAACTATAACAACACATAATAGCTACAGCAAATATTCAAACAATAATTGTACATGGATTTGTGCCAGGTTCAGAGATCTTGTATGTCTCCGTTGATTTAATACAAACATCCAAATTATAAATAAAAAAATATAACTTTGGCATTTGTAAATCTATCTTTACAGAAATTATATTTTTCTATCTATTTATTTTTATTTTTTATATAAATTATATTCTGTATAATTCTTGATATTTGCAATTTGTGTTTTATGTTTTTGTATGCGAAATGTAATATAACGTTTAGGTATATTTTACTTATTTTAAGTTTTTAAATGTTGAATAGGGAAAAATGGCCACATTAAAATGCAATGTAACGATAAATGCAAATTAACGATATATTTAAACAAAATACAACTTAATATTACATATATGTATATTTACATAGATTTTTTAAACAATGAAAATAATCGTTAAGATATAATAATGGTGAAGTAAGTGCTTTTGGTTTGTATGATTTTTTTACTGTTTTTTTTTTGCTATCGGTTTATATCTTTCGCTTTTATTTCATCTGTCTCTCTCTCTCTTTCATAATTTTTCTATATCTCCTTTTACTCTCACAATCACAATGCTTAAATTTAATTTGCCCTTCAGTTTAAAGAGTTAACACTTCTTTTGACTGCTTAGCGCTCACTAGTATTTGTTAAAGTAAGGTTATAAAGTTTCTATAATTGCATATTTCTGAACAGTACAAGAACACCTTTGTCCACATACAGTATGTCACTGTATGTCACACATATAGCCTCAAATACACAGTTCGATACGCATTGTAAGCTGTTACGCTCAACTTTAAGCCCCTCTGCGCTCCATAACGCGATTCTTAATATTGAATAACTTTATTCATTAGCCACTTTGTCTTTTAAGGAAATGTAAAAAGGAAACTATTAGATTTGTGCAAAATAGAGAAGTATTTAACAGGTAGAAATTACCATCTTCTTCCTTATAAAGTATATATAACTAAATTCTATTCAGGACAACTAGAGGAGGGGCTCTAGCTCCTAGTCCGTGTGCTGTCTGTCTATTCTCAGAGTCTTTAAGAGTTAGAGTAACTAAATTTGCAAATTAGGTTTCTAATTTTCATACGATTTAGTAGTTTATTCCAGATTTTGAATTTCCTCCCCTGGCCACCGGAGTATGAAAAACATGATTATTAAGCACAATTTTCATACTGATTAAATTGACCATTCTTTAACTGCATTGAGAATTCTATGAAGATTGAATAAGAAAAGTGGAAGTTATTAAATATAAACTATTCCATTATTTTTCATAAAAGCGTATAGATCTGTGTATATGTGTTTATATGTCATTGTATATCGGCAAAGTCCCATTGATATCCCGACTATAGCTTTAAGATTGTACTTTTCTTTTGATAATTAAAGGAATATGCAGTCTGAAAATATCAATACTGATATAATTGATAATCCCTTGTGATTGTATGAATCCTTCTTGGATATATTCAAAAGTCGCTAGCTTATTAGGACAGCATTCCCATACAGGCTTATTTATTCTTTAAATCACCAGCATTGAACGTGAAGCTGCTGAAATTGTGGTGTACTAAATATTAAATGCTTGCCATTTTTACCTTTAAGACATTTAAAATTTTTGTTTGTTTCTGCAACTAATATAACAGATTTTATTTGCTTTAAGTGCGTTAAACAATCAAATATAAAAATAAAATAAAACTGTTTGCTAAATAAAATAAACGACTAGCAAAAGCCCAAGCTAATTTTCACTGCCCAAACTTGCCGCTTTTTGCTATTTCTGGTGTATGACTGCTACACAAAGCACTTTGCTGCCCTGTCCATATAATTGTATTTAGATCGGAACCAATGCGCTTACATGGTTTTATTGTAAAATTTAAATTTTTATTTTAAAGACGCCGAAGTCAAGCCCTAACACAAAACCAACATTGTTTTATGAAGTATTAACCGTTTTGGTGTTTGAAATTTTTACCCAGCCTTTTTGTTCTGATTGTTGTTTTTAAAAAAAGTGTTAATTTTTTTCTTTATATTACAAATCAATAATGTGCCATATGTGTGCGTGTGTGTTTACCCTGGTGTATCATCCTGGTTTGCCCTTCTATGTTTCTTTTTCTAAATCTTCTATCTACTTAGAAGTCTTAAAATTAAAAAAAAAAAAAATGAATACCCAACAATGTACTCTATGTATTTTATGTTTTTCTTTGTAACATTTTTCTGGTACTCATACGTTAATGCGCATATCTGAAGGATCGTGAATTTGTCGAGCTAGAAATACCATATAATGGCCAGCCGAAGAGAACAGGTTCGCCTTCACCAATGGCCAGCCCTGCTCATTCCACAAACAGCGCTGCAGGTCTCTTGCAATCGTGCTGCGGACGCTGCTGTTCTCAGCGCTATCAGGTAAGGCTGAAAATTATAATTGTCTTGTTTATTGTATTTTTTTATTATTGTCTGTGTGTTTTATTGTAATTTTTTTTAATTTTTTATTAAGTTATTTGTAGTACGTTACGCTTGTACTTTTTTCCATCTAGTTTAGCCCCTTTGCCTCTTTGAAAATAGTAAAACGATTCAAGTTCTTCTTTTACTAAGTGGTATAGTGAATGCCTTTAATTATATTAACGTTATAAAACTAATTATTTGTATATATAATACTCCAGTATATTTATGGATATTGGTATGGTATTAATATCACGAGTCAAAACGCCGATACGATAAGCTCCTTTCTTTTGCTGATGATCGTTTGAACATTTTTTTGCTGAGAATATTTAAAATTTAAACAAAAAATATTTAGTATCTAATTTATTTAATTTTTTGTCCTTTACAGGCATGCGGCAAGTATATGCCAGCCGCCAGTAATGCTCAAAATAGCCAAAATAATCAGCCAATGGATGGAACTTACTTGGTGGAGGCCTCATTTTAAGACAGCTGCAGAAATATGATGAAAGTCAACGTTTACGTTAAGTCAAACTTGAAAAGTTTTTATCTGAAATTATGTTTGTTGTAGAAAATACAAAGCCAGTAATGTTCATCTATGAAAATCTTATTTTTAACTTTAAATGCAAAATATTTAATTAAAATTTTGCAAAAACACCAACAGCTAATGCATCTAAATGTGTACAACTAAAATGTGTATGAAGCACAAAAAATAAAACAAGAAAGCTGTAGTCGGGAGTACTCGACTACGAAAACCCCCTTTGCCCTTATAGACAGACATACACAGACATACACACACATATACACAGTTATATACGCATTATAATGAGTTGAGCGCGACTTTAAAGCCCCACCCCTCACACTCTATACCGCGATAATTAATGTCGAACAACTATCAAGTTTTTTATTTAATCTTAACGAAATTCACAACGTGAATGTGTGCAAATTGCGCTTTAAAATTGTGTTTTTTCTTTTTGTACTGCGGGGGTCAGGGGACGAAATTGAAAAATCAAACATAAGCTTGTATAGCGTAGAAAAAAAATGGAATCTAGTTTTTAAATTTGGATGCTCTAGCTCTTATAGTCTCTGAGAAACAGGTGTTTATATAGACAAACGGACAGACAGACGTTCAGGGCTAGTTCCAATAAGCTAATTGTCCTGATAAAGAATATATATACTTTATAGGGTAACAAATGATTATTTCTACCTGTTACATACTTTTCGATTTTACACAAAACCAATAGCTATATTTTTAATTTTCTTTCAAAAGGCGAAGGGGACTAAAAATTGGGTAAATAAAGTGAAATATACTAAAATAATAATGTTCATTACAAAATTTACCTTGCGGCAATGTCAGATTTAATTAGCGGGGTCCCGTAATAAATATAAAACATAATAATATGCGAAACTATTTACTTTATATAGACAACAAGATGATAACAACAAAACAGAAACAGAAGCATTTTAGAGGAATTTACTGTATTTGATTTAAGCCTGCAAAAAGAATTAAATAACAAGTGTTATGTTCTAACTCAAGCAAGTTGCATTGGGTCCAAGTAGATAAAACCATAGAAATAAAAGAAAAACCCGATTTAAAATAAAGAAGACCTTATGTAAATCCATAGCAAACATCTTGAGCAAAACAAATTATTTAGTAGAAAAAACGAAAATAATATTTAATTATAATAAGAAAAATTAAAACAAAAAAACCACAGAATTAAATAATAAAATTTATTTTAAATTGTTCATAGCATAATGTTCACTCATGTCATTAGTCTATTAAACTCATAACCTTTACTCTTATATTATTTCAAGTTGAGCTTGCCTCGATATATAACGTATTATTCTTTGATTTTTTTCTAGGTCATTGGCATTCTTTATATGTATATATGTATATATATATATATAAATATATATATATATATATATGTATATATATATATTTATTTATATGTATATAAATATTGTTCAAAGGTTTCAGTTGTCGTTTTAATAATAAATTCTATCAAAACATTCAAATATTAAAAATTTTTTAACAAAAACTTTCTTCCATGAACTAAGTTAAATACTATTAAATCCTATATGTATATGTATGTGTGTAGGCAAGGCTTTTAAAAATACCAAATCTTCTTAGCGAATTCTATTAAAATCAATATAAAAATACGACTAACAAAAAAAAAAAAAATCAAAAAAAAAAAAAAAATGGAGCTTGTATGTATGTATAAAAAAATTTATTATTATGGGGTTGACTATTTAAATTAAATTTTTAGAAATTGTTTAAATACCATAAGAACTATAATGGATTTATTTTTACAAGCAAGCAAACAAAATTACAAACATATTTTAATGACTCCAATGCAAAACTATATAAAATATTATCATCTTGGGTAAAAAGTCAAAAACTAAAGTAAGAAAAAGTTATGGCCACTTAGTCAACACTTGTGGTTATATTCAATTCTATAGAAAATAAAAATAAAAAAATTAATAAATATACAAAACAAATTTAAAAAAAAAAAAAACAACTTGTAATCTGACAAATTTTTCTGTTTTGATTTATAGTGATATAAATTAACTTCTGTATGTCTGAACAGAAGAATAACAGCAATGAAAAGTATTGAAAACAAAGTTATTAATAAATTCAATAAAGAAATCTGTTAACTTCCACAATAACCTGTACTGCTCTGTTTTTAAATTTTATTTTTATTTTAAATGATAAAATCCATATTTTAAAATATTTGTACTAAATTTAAGAGACATAATTATATTCACAACCATACTATCATCTTTATTTCAAGTACCTCTAACAAATAATAATAAGTGCATTATTGTTTTCGTTCAATTTTTTGTTAAACGCTGAATTTTTGAATTTTAATGAATGCAGAATTATTTTGTCATTTGTTGGTAGCTGTAACCTATTGAAAATTTGTTCGTTCTTATCTGTTTTATTGTACCGGTAGTTTTAAAATATTATGGTGCATGGGGTTTTCGTATAATTATAAGGTTTTCCCTTAAAATGCCCCGTTGAAACAGTTTGTCAGCTTGGGAGCAGGCAAACATTATTGTAATGCATGTACGTTGTATAAATATCGTATACAGCATTTCGACTGAACTGTTATAGGAACTGCATATCAAAAAAATTTTTTTTAAATACCCACTGAATGTGGTTAAAGGGCCACAGTGGCCAATAAATTAATAATGGTGTAACCGCAGATCCGTCGGATAGCAGCTAAAAATTTAATGAGCTACGGACAAATTAAGGTTCGCTGGAGACGCCAGGCTAGTACTACAATCGTCCAAAATTTTACATGAACATTACCACTATGGTCTTTAACCCAAAGATTATGTAAAGGCATAACAGGGTTCCTTTGGAATTCGCCTAGAAACATCAATTCTAGGTCGAAAAATTGCAACATCTCATCTTTATTGTTGAAAAATATTCCAGACAGTTTTAAAAAGATGAACGGAGCTCCTGCCACAAGCGAGGTCTTGGAGGTGGCTCTTCAATCGCATAGGACGCATTCTGATACATACAAAGCAACCTTATATGTACCATTATTTAAGGATTAGTTAAGACTACTTTTGGAAACAGAAACATACCGGTGCTAAAGTGGCCAGCACTGTGTCCGGATCTAAATCCGATTGGATATCTCTGGGGGATTTTTTAAACACATAACACAATTTGAGATATAAAATTGCTTCAGATCGGCAAAAGGAAGAATTATTTTAAGACAATTAAGAATGAAGACTCTTTGACGTACACTCACATATGAACTGATGCGCGCGTCTTTAAGCACCCCGCCCTCAAGGGAGCGTAATTCAGAATGATTTTCTTGTTTGATATTCAATCTAAAATTAATTTCTATCTATAATGTGATACTTAATGTTGAATAACTTGCACGATTTTAGCTAGGACCACTAGCTCAGTGGTTTTAGCCCGGTTCGTCTGCTGTCTGTCGTCTGTAACATACGTCCGTCTGAAGAGCAACCAAATTTGGAATCTGGGTTTCTTATTTTCGTACGCAAGACAAGTTTATTTTAGAATTTAAAATTTTTTTTCCCCTGACCTCTTCAGTACGAAAAACTTGATTATTTATTACATTTTTTTCCCACACATAATAAGTAGACTATTCTGTATTCACGTTGTGAATATCGTTAAGATTGAATATAAAACCCGGAAGTTATTCAACATTAAAAATCGCGTTATGGAGCGCAAGGAGGGGCTAAAAGTCGCGTGCAACTGTTTGTAGTATGTATATAACTCTGTTTATGTTTATATATATGTATATGCATGTGTATGCGTGTGTATGTCTATGTATGTGGGCAAAGGAATTCTTGTAGTCGGCTACACCCGGGTATAGCTTTTTGAATTTTTTACAACTAAATTAAGGCCTTTTTGCCACGAATGAACTGAAGGTTAACAAAATATCACTTTTACTTGTTTAAACATATTTCTTTTACTATATTTAGTTGCTATAAAATTTAGAAAAATCTTAAAATTTACTTACACGAAATACACATTGTTTATAAATATTAAAATTGTGTGACCTTTTTACAATTGCTTATAATAGTATAACATGAAATTGTGAAATATACACGCTGCGGTAGGTTGATCAGACACTAATATTAACTTCGGTAAGCTAGCTTTATGACGTTATGAATCACTCATACAGCTAGATAACCAAAGACAACATAGCTTCTGTATACAGCTGTTTGTTAATAATTATGTGAATCTTTATTTTAGCTTCTTGTATTGTTTACTTCATGGTTTTTTTTTTTGTAATTTTGCCATCTTCCAATTAGTTGCGATGATGTACTATCAAATTATTATTATATTGGTAAATATAACGTAAAATACTTATGCTCTTTCTATAGGCACAAAAATCTCCTATAAGGGCATTACAAAACATAAATGGAAAAAAATTAACAAAAATGGTCAAAGTTGGATGCTCGCGCATTCGCCCAGAACTCTGTTTATATGTGTAAGAATGGAGTTTAAAAAGATTTTTTTCTTATGCTACAAAAATTATTCCCATAAATATACACGCTACGGCGATCAACAATTATACCCCCGCTACGTAAATTCAAAGTTTCAGCAGAAGCGTTGTAGATGTTTTCGTCATCTTATTCTTATTGTTTCGGTTGGTCAAGTGACTATAACTGGAACGACAATAAAACGAAGATAGACTGGGTTGAATCAAACTCAGCAAAGATTGTTTGCTGGTTGCTTGAGCTGTTTCAGTTACTTGGCTGCATTGTCGTTATAGTGAATGCAAATCTGTTAAGTGAATGGTTCACTGTATAAGACTCTTGATGTCCGGCCTTAGTTATAGTTGTCTATGATTCGCCAGACCGACGTTCCGTAACCATTGGTTCCCACAATTAAGCGCCTCGCTCTACTCAATTCTACTATACACCCCTACGATCCAACATCACCTTTATCTTGCGACTACAATTTACAAACATTATAATAATTGTTAACATATCAGGTGGCAGAAAATGTTGAATAACCTTATAAAATCGCCAACATATTTGTATCGTTATACTCCGTACATACCTTATTATTTCTTATGCTTTTGTATACCTCCGTAATAGGGATATCTACATGTTGTACAATTAAATAGTATATTTATATTATACTTTATATTTGAACAAGCTTCAAATTATTTAAAGATCCAAGATTCTAGGAAGTAACTTTAGCTTTAAAGTTAATAACGTTTTCATTTAAAATTCAAATATATAAAATAACATAATTTTTAATATAATATAATAAATTTGATTTTTTTTTTATCTTTAGAAGTAGCTTTAAAAAATTTAAAGTAACCAGATAAGTTCACATGGTTGCGTTTTCAATGTAAATTTTATATATTATTTTCTTAAATTATAATAATATATTATTATTAAGATTTTTTAAGATTTAAAAAAATTTATTTTATAAATTTCCCTTTAAGATTTAAAAAAAAATTAAATTAAATTAATTTAAAAGATCCTAACATAAATTGATTTAACGTAATAACAAAAATTTCTTACTAAAAATTTTCTGTGTATGAATTTTGAATTCCTACATTTTACGAGAACTTAAAAAAAAAATATATAAAAATTAAATATCCGGATGAAACGAATCTTAAACATAAAAAAAAAATAAAATATTACTTTATTATCACTAAATTAAGTAAGTTAAATGTGTAATTAATAATCAATTACTGGATTTAAAAAAAAAAAACCCACAAAAACTACATCTTTTGAAATTTTGGATACTAAGATAGCAAATGAATTGAATTATAATCTATGCATAAATTATGAGATACTTGGCTTAAGAAACCCTTATTATATGCCTTTAGTCATTACTTCTATAAAGTTTTTAGAATAATTAATGCATTTCCCATCTATAATATACTCTGAACATATACTGTACCATACAAAAATACAAACTAAAATATGATACTAAAATTAATTAGGAAAAATATGAAAGAGGCCAAGCTATGGAAATTGTTAATAATCGAATTTCTTTAAAGGATTTTAAATACTTTTGTTTAAGTTAAGTCTT
The DNA here is from genome assembly GCA_037044455.1 of Zygothrica quintamaculata. Lineage (NCBI taxonomy): Eukaryota > Metazoa > Arthropoda > Insecta > Diptera > Drosophilidae > Zygothrica > Zygothrica quintamaculata. The sequence goes on along the minus strand of JBAMBS010001173.1, from coordinate 35,104 downwards.
TGAATACGTGAACACAATCAATTTATCTATACATGTGTCACGAGGTCGATGACGATCACGTCGAGGAAAGTGAAAATTCTGGAAACGTGTAACCGGATACACTCGTAGTATCGAAATTAATATTCGCATTTATTTAACAGATGAGTGTGCAAAGAACATACCTGAAGAATTTCTGGGCAACAGCTAATTACGGCAGCTGCTGACAGCAAACGTTTCGTTAGAGATGCTCGATCTTGTATAATTATTAACAAATTAGTATATGTGTGTATAATTGTAAAAATATTTATTTTTCTGGTATATATATAAGTATATATAAACCTATAATGTATATATGTATATATAAATATATATATATATGTATATATAAATATATATATATATGTATATATATATATTCATATATATATATATATATATAGGTTTATAAGTTTATACGTATATACATATATACATATATAAATTTATATAGATATATATAAAGTGTTAAGACACTTTGTGGTATTTGCACTTGAACTGCGATTCACTTGCGAAACCTTTTTTAATAGTTTTTCAAAAAATTACAAAAAATTTTCAAAAAATTATGTTGACACAGTCAACGAACCCTCAGTTAGTAATACTAATGGCTCTATTTTTTTTTTTTTTTTTATTTATGTTATGTGCTTTAAATGCTATGGTGGCTAGCTCAGACACCGGATTGCGCTTTTGCACACACCTATAACGCCGCCAAACGCTTCTAAACTAAATTCAGTTTTGATTAAAATGTGAGAAACGGACTCCAGATCAGCTTCTTGAGACGAGCAGCGATGGTGACGGCGACGTTAACGTCAGCTTTGTATATAACGATTTACCTGTGCAACAGAGTGTGCGTGCGGCACCTCGATTGTGTATGTATGTGAGTATGCGTGTGATTATATGTCTGTGTGTAGCTGGTTTTGCGTTGGTGTAGCACACCACAACGATAGTGACGACGACAACGACGATGATCCGATCGTTTACCTGTTCTGTGCTGCTGACGTCAGCGTCGCTGCTGTTGTTTAACTGAGGTAAGCTGAATTGGTTACCTGATTTTCGGGTTTTTGGAGTTGTTTTTAAGAGCGCAGTTTGGCTATGATTTCCCGCCAAATGAGAGGCACAGGTAAATATAAGTATAATTTTGTTGCCTTGTGTCTTTGTATTTGTGTGCCTTTCTGATCAAGGTATATATATTCATACGTTATATACATATATATAACTTATATATATATATATTTATTATATATATATATATATATATATATATTATATATACATACTTGTACATGTATACATGTAGAATCAGCATTGCGTCTTGGTTGAAAGACGTTGCCTAATGACGGTGTCCCAGCAATCGAAGTATATATATGTATTTCTGAATAAATGCTATAGTGTGTGTGCCTATCGCTACTGATTTTAAGTTTGAACAATGTGATTTAAAAGTATAAAATTATATTATAAAAATGTATAGGGTGTATTATTCAGGGAAAACTTATTATATATAGTGTAATAAAAACTTATCTAGTTAAAAGCCCAATTGATCTATTTATTCCTTTCAACAATTATGTATTTAGTCAGGGGAGGAAACATAAAAATCTAACATAAACTCGGATAGCATACGAAAAGAAGAAATCTACATTCCAATATGTATATAATGGAATGTAGGTTGAGGTAAACTTTATGTAGTATTTAACAATCGGGTTAACGAAAGTTTAACAAAGTAATCCGGTAAATAATTTGTGTTTTTATTTTACTTTAGCTTTAGAGAATTTATGGTGTACTTACTAAAAAATAATATTAAGCTAAAAATTATCCATTGAATAAATAATTTTAGATTATTAAAAGGGACTTCATACATTGTTCTGACTGTACAAGACTACTACGTGACTATAATATCTTTCTCAATACAGAGTCTATCTACATTAACTTTATATATTCTTATTAATGTTGCTTTATTTTTATTATTTATGTGTTATTGCTTGAATTATTATAAGAATTGGAGCAAAATCCAAGATTATTATAAAATAATTATAATTATTATTAGCTATTGTCTACTTTAAGCCTAGATTAATTTTGTCATATACTACTTAACCTGACAAATAACAGTTTTAAAGAACAGCGTAAAAAAATCTAAAAAATCTATATTATCGAAATTCTTTAAAACGAATTGACAAAAGAGAAGAATCAAGAAAGGGTCAATTGACAGGTTCAAAAAAAGCTGATTTAAATAGTATTCAGAAAGAAACTTTTATATATATATATAAGATATAATATATCTGTTAAGTCTTAAAATACTTCAAACTTCAGTTTGCTTGAAACCAAAAAAGCAAGTGCGGGAATACCATTTTTACTTATATTTTTATATGTTATTGTATTGGTATTATACCCAGGTGCTCATAGAGTTTGAAAATATATACTCATCTTAGTTATTTAGTAAATTAAAATTGTAAATATGTAAATTTTTTGGAATGTTTTATAATTTTTAACGAAAGTCCGTGACTTAAGTTAAAATGATCTTTCGACTTATATCTCGAATCTATACATTTTTTTGTAGTTTATTTGCTATAAGGGTACAGTAAGAAAATCAAAAAAAAAACAAAAGAAAAAATAAAACAACTACGAATTTCTTACCAAGGTAGAGCGACGACGATAGAGACACAAACAACACTATTTTCTGCTCATGCGTGGTATCAACGGCAACAACTCTAAGAAATGGCCGTAAAAGTTGCCAGGCAAATGCCAAAAGACAGAGGCGTAGCCAATGAATAGAGTGTAGAGGCTACCACATAACGAAGACCAAGACTGAGACCAAGTCCAGACTCAAATATCGAGCCAACAACGATCCGGCCCCGGATACGTGAGCAAAGCTCTTAGCACGTTTTGGTGTGGCCGCCGCTCGTTCGCATTATAAAAGAAGTCAATTGAATTTAAATTTGAAATACATAATGGACATCAGTACATACAATCATAAAGGGAAGGTAACAATGTGAGGGGCATGCGATGACGACGCTGCTGCCTTTTGAATTTTACAAAGTCATCTGCTGGCGTTGCGGCTTTAACATAGTCTGTGTGGGCTTTGAATGTACTTGTATATACAGGTATATAGATTTTATATACGTACATACATACATAAGTTTAAGCACACAGACACTGATACAAACACTCAGGCAGACACATGCACACACATATTCACACAATTGTTTATAATACAGCACGCAATACCTCTACATATGATCGGCTGATGGTTTTTCGTATGCGATTTAATTTTAACATTTTTAAATGTAAAAATGAAGATTTTTTTTGGTCTTTTTTGGAAACGTTGCACATGAATTAAGAATTGCAACCTGAAAATAAAAAAAGACATGTATTTTATTAACTTTTGGAAACCTGCTAAAAAACCGAGTTTTGAAATAATCATTTTTATTAATAAAACAAATTTCCTTTTTTTTATTTAATGCAGTGAAAATAAATTTATTTTTTTTATTGATATTTTTATACACAAGAGATTAAACATATTTAACAAAATGTCTCTAAATGTTAATTAAATAAATATCAATTTATCTTGGAAATGATTGAATTGTATGAAAACTTTTATATTTCTAATATAATATGTATATAATGTACATTATGTATATAATGTAATATGTATTATGTATTTCAAATTCTGTTTTAGGGAAATATAGTTAAATGATGTGATTGGAACTTGGCTTGATAAAACATCTGAGATGGTATTTTACGAATGAGTTTGTTAGATTACATCCGGAAAATATCCAATGAGTGCATCACAATTGAATACCAGATGAGCCATTAAAGAGAGTTCTTCTCAAGGTAAGTCTTCTATCCAGCGTCCAGCCGAGAATTTTACAGAATGCCTGCCTCTTATTAGTTTTGCCTGCGAAGTTGCTTCTCCAACAGAATATTGACGCTTATCCAGGAACGATGCAAGAAAAGTACAGTACTTATGAAAAAGGTTTTTGGTTCGAAAACAAGTCCTTTGTGCCAGATGCGGTCAAACAATTTATATACGTCCAACATAACTGCACAACAGTAATTTTTCCTCTCCAGGATGTGTTTTATAAATCTGTGGCATTGCTCGAATTGGTAATAGAGAATTAAATGCAGCCTTGCTAACTAAGGGTAGTTCTCCACGCATGAAAACTCTTTCGAGTAAATTAAAGGGTAATGCTAGCACACGGATTGGATGATAAATAGGGCTTAGAAATCATAATTACTTGAGATTGTTTTCGTTACGACGGAAAATAATCAATTGAAGATCCTAGTGTTAGGTTCAATACAAATAGGTGGCACCAATTTGAATGCCATTGCACTAATTCTGTCATCGCCTGAAGCTTTGTTAGAAGCGTAGTCTTAGTGTAGAAATAATCTAAATCTGTCATATAAAAATAAAATATATTGAAAGCTTATTGCAGACCACAACAGCTGTGTAAAAATTCGAATGGCCGCTTCGGCGGTGGTGAGGGTAAAGTTGCGAGTTAATAATAAAAATTCGAATTTTTAGCCTGCGTAAATTGTATGAAAAAACAAGAGACTTAGGCAACAAACGTTTGTTTCTCTTATACAAATTAAATAATATAATAAAATTATGTATTATAGTCCATTGCCTTTGAGAAAAGGTAAAATAAATTTAATCTTGTATATCATATTGATAATATACTAATAAAGTTTTTAATTAAAGGTATTATAAATTTGCTTTTAAGGTATTAAAATTTATGTGTCCTACATTTTTCGAATGTTGTAGTAAATTTGCTATTGGTCATTGGTCTTAGCCGTCCGCATTTAACAAATACAAGCTCAACTGGACAGTCTATCAAAAGGGTGCCAAATAAAACAACTTAGTTGACTAAAGATATAAATGAAAGGTGTTTGTGGCTAGTATTGCGTGACTCATATTTACTTAATTTATACCAAACATCTTTCTAAAATTCTTGTCTAGACTTACAGAAACGCTATTAAATATACAATCGCTACAACTGTAATAAAATGTTATTATAAATATATTTGACCTTAACAATAGCTAACCGCATACATTTCAATAATGGTGACATTGAATGTAATAGAATAAAATAATCTGATTTTGAAACGTCGCCTGACAACGAAGTTCAATTAAAAAATCAAATTATTGAAATAAAAATAAATTAAGTAAATGCTGTTGAGGCGGTTACGCCAGTAAACTCGAAATCAAAAGATAGCGGTCAAAACGAAAATAAAAAAATATATGATACCTTTTCAGTTCGGAGCGAAACTGTACCCCCTTGGCGCTGACAGAGATGCCGATGTTGCTGTTGCTCACATCATCATCAGCATCGATGATGATGATGATGGTGATGATGATGATGATGCTGGCCGAACGTTCGAGCAAAGCGACTGATCCAAAAGAAGAACACAAAAGTAACAAGTAAGAAAGTTGTGGTCGGGTTTACCCAACTACAATAATACCTATGCAAAGGACAAAGGCATACACATATAGATACATATAAATACATATATACACATATATACACATATACACGCACTATAAGCTGTTGCGCTTTACTATTAGCCCTCTCCGAACGATTACACGATACTTAATGTTAAATAAATAAATAATTCTTCAATTTTAACGAAACGCAACTGGTTAAAAATTGTGCTAATTAAATTAAAATTTGTGACAAAATTAAATTATCAAACATAAACTCATACAGCGTACGCAAATGTGCAATTTTTATTCTATATTGGATAAATCTAGCTCCTATAGTATCTGAGAATCAGGTGTTCAATAAACGAATGTATGTATCCTATAGGGTACCAGATGATTAATTCTACCTGTTACATTCTTTTCGATTTTGCAGAAATCCATTACCCTCTTTTACCATTTTTAATGGCAAAGGTGGTTAAAAGAAGCAACAATCGATACGGTTTTTTATTTATTTATTTCATTTTTTTTGTTAGTAGGCGGGTTTGTACAATCGCACTAAGAAGTCTGGGAACAATACCAATACCTAGTAACTCAAAAGAATACATACACACAACACACGCACATTTTCAGAGACAGAGAAAAAGTATTAACATTGCTTATATGATGACTGACAGTGTTACCTTCGGCAAATACTGTAGAAAAGAAAACAGAGCCAGAATCACTATATGAGCCGCAGCTTCGTTTTCAGTGCATTTTAAGCTGGTGCTGTGCCTGCTGCTGTCAAACCAGTTTCGCCCAGCATGGTAACAAGTTTGACTGAAAAATTCTAAAAATAATTCTGGCCGGTTTGTCGTTAAAATAACAAATAAAAAAGACTGGGCTCACATGAACGACTATCTATGTATAAGTATTTATGTATATGTTGTTTGTCAGGCAACCAAAAACAAGTAAGAAATAAGCAGTCGGGTGTACTTGACTAAGAAAACCTTATTGCCACATACAGACCAATACACACATATACACAGTTCTATACACTCAATATGCTGTTGCGAGAGACTTTTAGACCGCCGAGCTTCATAACGCGATACTTAATGTTGATAATGTCCATGTTTTAAATTCATTCTTAACGAAATTCACAATGTAGATCAAGAAAAATATAATTATTATTTGTGCAAAAAAAAAAAAATATATCGGTCGAAAATTCTCTTAATAATCATGTTTTCGCACTGCGGGGGTCAAGGGTGGAAATTAAAAAAATCTAAAATAACCTCGTATGAAGTACGAAAAAAAGTTTAGATTCCAAATTTGGTTGCTAGTTTTTATAATCTATGAGAAACAGGCGTTAATATGGACCGACAGACGGACAGAACTATATCGACTAAGCTAGTCGTCCTGATCAAGAATATATATACCTTACAAGGTCTTAGATGATTGTTTCTACCGATAATATACTTATGGATTTTGTATATATTGAATAGTGCTCTTTTACCTTTTTTCAAGGCAAAGGGGCCACAAAAGAATAAGTTTTAAATAAAAAATGTACAAAGAAGAAGTGAAAAGGTACCGGCCAAAGTTAGAGCCAACTGTGTGATCAAGTCAGTTGTGCAGCTTACAAGAGGTCTAAAAAGCAGCTGCAATCGATCTGGTTTACCAGGAACGTAATATAAATGTAGGTATATATACATCTTATATCTTATAGTTGTTTAAATTTTATTTTGCCTATATATATAATTTTAGTAATGTCATACATAAAAATATATTTTTTTTTAGCGATTATAATGTAAAATATAAATATATATTTTTATAATTATTAGTAAAATAAAATCAATAATTATAAACTACATATACAATAGTGCGTATATTCATATTATCCCTAAATATTGAGATCATTTTTACTTTCTTTTACATTCTTTTTTTTTTATAATAAACAATCGTCTAGCCCTGGTTTTTGGTTGGTAACTATCTTCGCATTTTTGCAAGGTTTGGGCTTGAGCCCGATAATGAAGACGCTGTTTTAATGTTGTTGTTGCTTTTTCGTCGTCCTTTCCTCGATGTCATCATCTTTAAACATTTGCCTGTAACAAATACACACACATCTGAATTTGCAGCTTATATATACTTACTTCTATGTATACTGTGTAGATATTTACTTGTTTATTCGGGCACAAACTTAGCTGCTTGTAATACCTATACAGGTAGGCGTTCATACGTATCTGTATTCATTGCATCGTAGGGAAGACTGTGAACGGTAAGCAACAACACAACAGTTAATCGACTATCCATTAGCTATATAAAGAATACCAGAGATTGTACGGGCTATACAATATCGAAGCAACTTGGGGTACGTAGGTGCTTGTTCCTGCGAGACTCGGTCTTGCCCACGAAAATCAAGACGCTGTTTAAATGTTGCTGCTATGTTTTAGTCCTTTCCTCGATATCATCATCCTTAAACATTTGTATGTAACAAGTACAGACACAAATATATTGCTAGCTATATATACTAACTTCTATGTATACTGTGTAGATGTTTAGTTGTTTATTCGGGCAAAAGCTTAACTGCTTTAATACCTATACAGGAAAATGTACATACGTATCTCTATTTATTGCTTCGTAGGGAAGGTTGTGAACGGTAACCAACAACACAACAGTGAATCGACTATCCATTAGTTATATAAAGAATCCCAGATATTGAACGGGCTATACAATATCGAAGCAGTTTGGGGTACGTAGGCGCTTGCGCTGGTTAATGGTTTTAGGAAATCAAAAATTGGATAATTTATATCGAACTTATTACGTAAGAGACTAGTGTTTCAGACAAAATCCACAAATCCGTTTAATTAAAGATTACAAATAAAATATTATAAGAAGAAGTATTTAACCGGCCGTAATTCTATAACTTAACTCTTATATGTAATACGCGTATGCATAAGTAAAAGTGTAATTCCTTTCTTGTTTGACTAAGCTAAGTTTTAACCCTTACATAAAATTAATCTAATGGTGACTGGTTTTATATACGTTGCCCTAAATTCTAAAGCATGAGTTCGCAGCTCAGATAGATTTTAGAAAGTGCTGCAGTTATGCAAGAAAAAATAATCTTGTAAAGGTTGTGGCCTAAGTTTTCTGGCGATTTACTTCCGTTGTGAAAGCAAGTCAAAGAACATAAGCAGTTTCATTAATTCAAGGTTGATAGAGTTTTGTTCTATAAAAAGACAATTATGCACTTAACCCATTTTGTATAAACATATATAGAGATTCAAAATGGTATTGGCTCACCTATATATTAAGCCCTGAATTTATGCAAAAACTTATGAATGAAACAGTTAAAAGTAATTAATCGTTCAATTGAAAATAGTGCTTAATATTCATCCTTTGGAGCACACCTAGTAGTTAGTGTAGGGCTAAGTAGTTAAAAGGTTATAGCATAACATTCCGATTTTAATAGTTTAAGTAAGTCCAATGATCCTGCAACTTAGTGGTGACCAGCCGATCGCTGACACACAAGAATCCGCCATGATACAAGCTAGTAAATCATTGACCACACAGATCTACCCTACATTTGGTCCGGGCTTTCGCCCAGGCTTGTCTGCTGATTTCTCGCAGAGTGCACCAGGCTAAGGGTTTACTGACGTAGATGTTGTCACCAGACATACAAATGTTTCCATAAGAGACTCTGGGCACGGTTGAGCAACGTCGGTCACACACAACTTTCTTACAGATGGGCTCCAAGCAGGGACTGGTATGGTTAAATAATTCTAGGGTAGTCTCACTTGGTTTACCGATTACAAATCCATAATCGAGTTCCTTACTTCCCAGCCGATCGGTACGCCATTATAACCGTATGCAGACGCTTCCGAGGGTGTGCTGTCGCAGCGGCGGTGCAGCTTCAGGATGACGCCAACGTCCTATATAAGACGGGGTCTGTTGGAAGGAAACTAAAGAAACTTTAAGAAAGTATTTTTAAGCTTATTCCTGTCACCAACATACTTCTTCCGCTTGGAGCATAAGATCCGTTAACGACAGCAACAGCCTGTAGAGCCTTTCAATGACTGTTTAATAGATCAGCAGTACATAATGAGCTGTGCCACATACAACGCTATGCAAAACCGGGTCTATAAGAATATGATACCAGAATAATAGCTGCACACGCGATGGCACGATTTCGACTGTATGGCGAACCTTACCCAATTGGTTAATGATTATGAGACCACTAGAAGCTTTTACTCGACACTGGTGCTCTGGTCACCCTGGAGAGCACTTTGGTGATCGCTACCTCTGACACCGGAGAATCGCGATCGCTTATCAGCGAGGATATAGCAGCAGGATATACGACTTAGACATCGCACGCGCAGTACGAACGCAGATACGCCACGCGGGTGGATCGGTGAAAAAAGTGAGCAAAGCAATCAAACAAATCTGGACAACAAAAAAACAACAGTAGCACTATTAGGTCTTCTGATAGTCTTGGATGAGGTCATACTGGGACTGGACTTTCTCAGTGGCATTCAGACGGAGATACACTGCCGACGCGCGTGTCTGTAATTAGATTAGTGCCTGAAGGCGTTTAGAAGGAACGCAGAAGAGGATACAACGAAGCAACGATCATCACCAGAAGTGGAAGTGGCGGAACCAGAAACAACATTGTAAGGAGACCCGTGAGTACACCGCTTTTGGGGTACCCGGACGGAGGCTTTTCCAATACAGAGTCATAAGTGTCGTATACCTAGGGTATAGACCCGAATAAGATAACAGCTGCTGAGAATTTAACACCCCCGTGCAATGTTTTAATATAGATAATATAAGAGAAGATTTTAAAGTTGAAGTTAAATTAAAGTTTTATCTATCCCTGCTGGTTCTCTTCTCATTTCCATCATCACTTCCTGTGATAACCTTTTTGCATTAAAGCGGATAGTCATCAATGTAGTCTGGGATGCTACTGGGAAGGAGATTTTACTATAACCAAACAAATAACAAGGGGATGGGATGGGGTCTTATATGGCAAAGTGTCTGGTAGGCTTTAACCTGGCAAGGCCCTGCACGATCAATAATAAGCAACATCCAAGCAGCTCATTGCCTCAACCGACGGGAAGGTTGGCCAAGTTGAGAAGGCGAAAAAAGAAAAATCAAGAATGCGTCTGTACCTAAATCGGGCGGCATTCTGTTTAGCGTCTGCCCCATTGAAACGACGCAATACTCTGTGTGCCCTTGGCATTAGGGAAATAATGCACGGGTACTACCCAAACATGGAAGAATTAAAAAGGAGTGCTCTTGAAGTGTAGGGACTCGGAATCCTAGTGCCGGCGACTATGAGGGGTGAGAGAGCGGGCCCCCAGTCGTCGATATCCAGTGACCGCAGTGTTAGAGAGGTGGTAAGCGTGGCCTCCCCAATATCGAATACTACAAGCTATCAACGGAAGCAAAGGACTGTCGATATGATTATTGTACCGGCACAGAGATCAGGGTCAATATCGCCCTTGGCTTCTTCACGTCACTCATTGGACTTGTCCACTGTAGTGATAAATGAGGATCCACGGAATGTGCTGGAAGGCAGGAACGGATTAGCATCCTGCTTACGGCCTTCAAGATCCAGCGCCACGTCGTAAGAGAAACTTAGGGGGTGGTAGCTGAACTAGCTTCACTTAGTGCTAAAGCTCATGCGATTGAGGGAGCGCAAAGTAAGGCGGTCCCCAATAACAGCACGGTAACACAAACAGAGCAAAAAAAGAACCCTCGGCACACACGGGACAACAAGCCCAGGCCTAAAAATGGAGGCACCGTACATCCGATGCAAAAGATACCTCCACCCTCGAAGACGGCTGCAGCAGCAGTGTTCTACGCTAGCCGGCTAAGAATGGAAGTCAAACCAAGAAAGAAATTGGGCTACAAGCCGGAAGCAATCATTGTTTCCAAGTGCGTCCCTGCTCAACTCTGATCCCGACGTTGGAACCAGGTTGTTTGAGCTCTTGCTTGAAGTTACGAGTCAATCTACCGGGTGGGTAGCCCCCTTTAAAGCGGGGATACCGAAAACGCTAGCAAAACCGGCAGAAGTAAGAACATGCGCAAAACGAATGATGCTGCTTTGCAGCGGGGGACCTTTGCTTGGGTCTGGCTGCCCAGTTCGAGGACATAACGATCCACAAAGAGGACGTTGGCATCCCTTTCGCTTACCGTAAACGTTGGTCTAGATGACGCGTCACACAACACGAAAGACCCATCACATGCTACAGATGCCTGGAATATGGGCACAAATCAGGCTCGTGAAAAGAGCAGGACAGGTCGAACTGTTGCCTGAGGTGCTGTGAACGGGGAAACAAGGCCAAGGACTGTGCCTTGCCGCTAAAATGCCTTATTAGCACCGATAGAGAGGACCGCTACTGTCCAACAGAATGTTTTTCGTGCCCCACCTACAAATGGGCAGAGTTAAGGAGGAGGAAATAACCGTCATGCAGGATCATATTAAAATCCTCCAACTGAACGTGAATCACTGCTCCACTGCGCAAAGCCTCTTGTCGCAGATCTCAGTGGAACACATGACGGATATCATGCTTCTGAGTGAGCCATACTTCCCAACCGGAACTCATCCAGACATGATATGGATGCCTCGGGCAAGGCAGCAATAAGGTGCTGTGGTAGCTTCAGCGTCCAGGTGGTGCACTCCCTCAGAAAACGCTGCTTCACCTACGCCAAAAAAAAGGTGTCCATATGTACAGCTGTTATGCTTCGCCAAGCCACTTGCTAGATGAGTTTGAGCATATGCTCGCAATGCTTACCAACGACACCAGTGGGAATATCTGCAAGAAAAATGCAACGCAGCTACCAGGTCAGCTATTACCTGGTTGGAGAGAGAGGACCAGGTACTAGTCGCCCAGATAAAGGAAGTGGTACTCCTAAGCAGCAGAAAAATGGTAGAGTCACTGACTGTCGGGGACGTGCACATCTGGTCAGCACCTACAATAAAGTACCTGGGGGTAATGCTGGACCACAGGACTAACTTTCGCGAGTATGGATACTGGTGAGCATGAGGGTGGCTAAAACAGCAGCCGCACTGTCTAGGTTAATGCCGAAGATTGGCGGACCCAGCGTTGCTGCGAGGAAACTGATCGCGACCGTTGTAAGGGCAACTCTACTGTACGCGGCCCCAGTTTCGTGCGCCGCCACGAGAAGAAGCAAGAGGCGCATCAAGAACAATGGCACTATGGCAGATCAGAGGCTTTAGGACCATCTCCGACAATGCGGCACACGTGCTAGTATGTTCTCGTCCCATAGATCTGGATATGGCGCCACTGCGGGCTTTAAGTCACGGATGTGCGAAAAAGAAGTATATGCGCATCTCCTAGTAGAGTTGCAAGCGAGATGGCAGGCGTCGAGAAGCGGCCGATGAACTCACAAACTTATCCCGGACGCGGCGAAATGGATCCAGTGCAAACACAAAAAGCTGGACTTACCGCAGCTCCTCAGAGCTCATGGATGTTCCCGAGCCTATTTATATAGGTTTCAACACACCGCCTTCTTTGCTCGGGGGAGGAAGACACAGCGGAAGATTTACTGCTCCACTGCCCTCGGCCTAATTCGAATATAGGTCAACTGGTGACATAATATGGTACATCACTAGACTCCAAAGGCTAGTGGACACCATGATCAATAGCCGGACACCTAGATACAGTGCCATGAGTTGATCGTTAGCATCATGCAACGGGTGCGGACTGATGAAATAAACAACCGAACCAGCAACGCTGCTTAAATGCGGGCGACCCCTGTGATGGAAGGCTCGGCTTGTCGTAAGAGGTAACCAAATTAATACTCCGACGGAGAGTCTAAGCCCGTTCGCAAAAAGTTCCAAAATTGCGAGGTCACCAACCTCTGGTACCTCAAATGCAGCAGGACCAAAAGGAAATGCCGTCCATCAGAAGTCGCCAGTCGACACTTCGGGACTTTGCAACCTAGGCAAATATATTGCAGAGCTGGTCGAAACGCAGGAGGACTGCAAACGTCATTCTATTCACCAGCCGATGCCGGACTGTATTGAGAGCATCCGAGCTCTATTTGAGATGGCTTCTATTCAATTGCAGGACAAGCACTCTAAGGGGGTGATTGGAACAAATCAAACTTCCCAGACCTCACCATTGTTTAGAACATGGGTGGAGCAATAAAGAAAGCAAGAGGAACGAGTATGGATACCCCGGACAAAAAGACGTAAAGGGGCCGTCCTGTGCCCAGGTAGCAAAAGACCCACCATCAGCAGGGAAGATGTTAACCAAGCACAGAAACCCAAAGAGAAAGGCTGGGCTGTAGCAGCAGGTAGGAGGCAGAAGATTCCCGATATTAGAAAATGAGTCCTAAGAAAAAATACCAGAGCTGATGCGATAATCATCGTAACAAAGGGAGCAAGCAGCTAATCTGTCATCCTCAAAAGGGTGAAAGGAGATAGCAAGCTTGAGGAACCAGGGAAGAAAGTTGCAAGGGTACGGAGGACATAGAAAAATAAACTCCTACTGCAATTAAGTTCAGCAGGCGAGGAGACCGAAATGTTCCACACGGTGATAGGAGAAGCGCTAAGATAGGAGGTAGAAGTACGGAACCTCTCTCATAGGGCTGTGGCTGAACTCAGGGACCTAGATGAGATAACGACCAAGGATGAAATCCAAACAGCTATGAAAACGGAACTGCAGGTGGTGTCGCTGGGTGACATAGTCCTACGTAATTAATTCAAACGGCGTCTATAAAGTTACCTGCAGATACTGCTAAGAGTATCCTTACTGTAGGCAAGGTAGGATGGGTAAACTCTAGAGTACGGGAGAGAATACCAATCACTTAGTGTTAAAGGTATTTGAATTCGGCCACAAGGTAGACTGTAGACTGTAGACTGTAAGAATACGGTAGACCGCTCTAACCTCTGCAGGGTATGTTGGAGGTCACTTGGCCAAAAACTTCCAAAGGGACCGCTTCTGTATTTTCTGCAGGGAGGCGGCCAGTTAGATGCCCAACACATCACTGGCAGTGGAAACTGCCTTGTATTTAGGTGAGCTCTATCTAGAAAATCATGATGAATTGCATGCAGATAAGTCTCAATCATTGTAAGACTGAAGTCGGTTCCAGAAAAAGGGACGGATATCGTCTTCCTATGTGAACCCTTGAAACCTGTCAGATATAGTGGATGGGTTAACAGCAAAAAACATTTCCTAGGGACACATACTCTAATCACGAGGGCTATGTAAGGGTGTATGGAATCACTATGTTCAGCTTGTACCCAGCACCAAGCTGGAAGTCGTGCATGCCGATGGTACGGACAAACGGTATTATTGATGATTTAAAAAAATAAAAATAAAATAAACACATACACACAAATGCCTGAAGTATGGCCATATTGCATTATTACTCACATGAACACCGACAAACATGCGGGGAGTGTACTTCGTGCTCTAAGCATTGCGTGCGATGCATCCAAATAAAAGCATCACCCGAAGCCGATCTACTGTTGGTTGGAAGCAATTGCTTCTGCAGGAATAGACTGCATTCTAGCGAGAAGGCACCTCAAACGCGCGCGAGGAAGGTGTCACTTCGCACAGGGTACCATAAAAGGAGAGCCAGACTCCCTAAGGTCATAAAATCAAGCAAGCCCGCTGCAGAAGTGACATATGTGATGAAGCTGATGCCCAGCCATTTGAAACCGCATACAGACTGGTCTACGGAACATAGTTCTACTCAACATAATTCAAACGCTGTTCTCGACGCACCCTCCAGCTACGCTACCGCAAATCGCTCCATGCTCTGAATTGGTCAACACGGATGCAGCGAAAGTTCTGCGGATACCAAAGGCGATAAAGCACAAGAAAGTACCTGGGCTGGACGGTAACCATCCACGTGTAATCCAACTAATGGCGGAGGCACAACCGACAATCTTTGTGGAATTATTTAATAATTGCCTTTAAGAGAGGACCTTCCCCAGCATATGGAAGCGACAGAGACTTGTGCTGATTCCCAAAGTTGAAAAACCGACGGAAGACCCATCCTCGTGCAGACCACTCTGTTTGTTGGATGTGGTCGGGAAGCTATTCAAGCGCCTAATTTGAACCGACTCGAGGTAGAAATTTCGAATTTCGAACTGGCAATTTGGATTCCGAAAAAGCAGGAGCACTACTGATGCCATCCACGCAGTGGTATCCATGGCCAACAAGGCTATATTAGGTACACGCTGGAGGAGCGGAAAAAAGAAGTATTGCCTCTTCACCACAATGGACGTCCGCAACGACTTTAACTCGGCAAGATGGCAGATGGTCGTCGGTGCACTATGGCGCCAAGACATCCCTGAGTACCTTACTAACTTGGTGTGGGTAGAGGTAGAGTGCTACTCTACGATACTGCTGACGGTAGGATGCATTACCAAGTTACAGGAGGCGTTCCACAGGATCGTTACTAGGACCAATGATCTAAAACGTCATGTACGACGCAGTTCTACACCTCGGCTTCGCGGACGATATTGCCATTGTGGCAGTAGAAAAGAAGTTACAGGAGGTAGATGATATTACCAACGTGGCTCGAAGAAACCTCGCTAGCTTTAGATGCCCACAAGATTGAAGGAAAAGGTGGAAAACGCTACCATCCAGGTGGCAGGGTGCAAATTTCCTCCAAACCGGCTATCCTATACTAGGAGTGAAGCTGGACCACAGGCTGACCTATAAACACCACCATGAGTAAGTTGCGGACAACTGTCCTAGAGCAACAGCATGAATAATGCCAAGCATTGGAAGCCCAGGACAATAGAGTATGCTGCTTATTACTTATTACGGTGGTTAAATATGGGTTCTTGCAATGGCTGTCCAATCATTTGCACCGTCTTTCAATGGCTACTACCGGTGCTGAGGATGCCGCATTAGTCCTTGCGGGAATGATGCTCTCGACCTACTCGCAAAAGAGGCAAGGTCCTCCGCTGCGGGGTAAAAGCAGTCAGCAATGGTGCAATAGCAGGATCGCTAGTGGCAAAACGGGAGCGGCTGCTTGACGAGGCGTATCATCCCATACATAAAAAGATGGGTTGATAGGAAACATAGCCAGACTGACTTTTACCTGACGCAACTGCTGGCTAGATACGGTTGCTTTAAATCTTACTTATAAAGGTTTAAGCACGAGACGGATCTGTTTTGCACACACTGTGTGCAAACCATAAAAAAAACATAACTACTCCAGGTGGCAGTCACAATTCTGAAAATACACACGTGAAACCATCCAGGGGTACGAATTCTCGAGGCCCCAGCACCCATTGCGGAGGAAAGGAGTACTGCGTCGGTGGAATGCTTGGCCGGCGCAGCGGACACAGCTAGAAGAAAAGTAGAGACAAATCCATTCGCAAGAAAAGAGAGGATTTGCAGATCACCAACCATGTCGCGTTTCTGGCAGAACAAAACTCCGGTAAAGGAAGGAACCTCTAAGCCCAGTAAGTGAGAAAAAGACGACACCACCTAAACTACTGGACGGAAATCTTTTCCTATAAATGGAACTGCCGCCGAAACAATATAAGAGCCCAGCGGGTGAGCAACCGAAAAAACCCAAGAGCAACCCAAGAACAGCAGCAGCAAAAGTGACAAAAAACTATACGCAAAGCCAAGCCCACACCACACCGCAACCAGCGGCCATAGTGGTAAAGTGCCCTGATCCGGCGAATTACGCGAATGGCCTTGCAACGGTGCAAACAAACAGCACACTAAAGATATATGAGATATATAGATATATAAGGAAAGCGTGCACGACGTAAGACGCACAGCGGCAAGAAATCTATTGCTCGAAATGCGGAAGTCAACAGACGATTCCACTGCCAAGGTGCAGCGGGACGCACAGGAGGGAGTGTATCCTACAACAGGCGAATGTTGGAGGCCCCCGCCAATGGAGCCGGTACGGCAGGGATCTGAGCCACTGCCATGGCCACGAAGACTCTTGGGCAAGCATGTAGGGCCACTTACCGCACTACGCGTATACCGATTTGTAATTAATCAATTACGCTAGTTATCGGTTGGCTAGAAAAAGTTGGACTGCAAATTGTTGCTCCAAAGACAAAAGGTGTGCTGCTAAAGAGAAAAGAAGCCATCGAAAATATGCAGCTTTGTTTTAACTGACTGTAAGTGACATCAGCAGAATCTCTGAAATACCTAAAGGTTGTCATAGAATATATTCCAGAGATTATGAAAAGTTGACTAATAAAAAGTTAGCGATGACGTGTTAGGCTTTAACTCGGTTAACGCCACCCTACTCTGTGCAGAACCTATATCGAGTAGCGTAGTCAAAAATAGTCCTATCTTAAAGAGCCACCGGCGCTAAGATTCTTTTATGGCTTTAGGACGGTTTTGGAAGATGAGGCTCAGAAACTATCAAGCATTTTCCCAATAGACATACACCTTAAGACCCTTGCTAGAGTGAGCAGAATGCAAGCTCACCTGCTAGAAGAATGGCGGGTTCGGTGCAACACATTCTGAGGCGGACGCTGGAAAGAATTAGAATTCCATCTGACGGAGTTTCTAACAGGACATGGCTGCTTTGGGCAATACCTCCATAAATTCCGTCATGCGGATTGCCTGGCTTGCATCGACGAAGATAAGACTGCGGATCAGTACAGGTCCACTGTACCAGATTTGGTGCTGAAAGGGAAGTACTTACCAGAATCAGTAGTCTCCCGTTAAGCCCGAGGGGACTAATCACTGCCACGATCACTGGCAGAGATACCCAGTACCAAGGTCAAATCACGATCATAAACATTATGAAGCTGGTTTGTCTCGATAAGATTTCGAACAGACTAGCGATCCGGTAATCGTGTTCGACCAACCCGTGTAATGGTGTGTTAAGAATACCATCTCAGCAAACTCGGCTAGTCGTAAAAGGCGACTAAGGAGTCTCTAAATGTAACCAATCCTGGCGGGCTGTGAAAAGCGTGCTTTTTTCAAAAGGCAAAGAGGCTAATGTACAAATGGGTCAGACATATATTTACACGAAAAATATTTGACTCAGTAAATAGTATATATTCATGTTAAGTACCAGTATGGCCAACTTAATCCTACCAATGTTGCCAGCCCTGTAAATCTTAAAGAATACAATGTAAAAAAGTTTTATGGGAATAAAGTATAACATTATATATTTCTGTCTATTTGAATACAACTAAAGAAAAAATTAATCAAAATTACAAAACTGGAAACTTATTGTCAATACAGTTTAAATTTTTCAATGCTATACCACATGGCAGAGTATGAGGGTTGCGGCTTGTATCTATGGCAAATATTTGTCACAATGGGAAGAATTGTACCCAATTTACCCAAAATCCTTTCATACTTCTGAAAAAAATTCAACCACTGTATGAATATACTTATGAGCTGTTTATTTTTGGAAATAGTAAACAACGTAATATGTGAGGACAGTATAGCGCCTACCCATTGGAAAATCTGCAGCTCTGTAGGTATTTTTTTATGCGCGCTGATATAATCAGATTGTTCGTTTACGATCAAGTCTGAACCATTAATTAGCATATACAAATATTGAAGCAATTGGTGAATATGAGAAAGCTCTAATTGTTGCCTTAGATGCGGCCCAATACTAGCTGACTCAAAATTGCATGAAAGCAGCGCATTAAGCAACTCATCTTTAAGAGGAACTTTCTGGGTAGCTTTATTATTTGATTTGATTGATTTACCATTTGTAAGACCTGTTGTAGTTGTAGACTTGTCCAGTGCATAACGCAAACTCCAAGCCAGCATATTCTCAGGGATATTTGAATAACGCCGCACACACAATAAAATATTTTCCGTGCTTTCAATTTTTATAAAAACTGTTAATAGCTTTTCCGTTATCTCTTGTTCAGAAGCACCGCTCCGCTCCAACTGCTGAAATATTGATTGCACAGCCAAATTTCCTAGCTCACCTTCAGAGAAACTGCTCATGAGTGTAATACTTAGATCATCTAATTCGTTTTTAACGTGTACCACCTCACTGTCTACGTGCTGGTTAATAAGCTCTGTAAAGTCTGGCTGCAATATTTCAGGAGACTGAAAAGATAAATTTTTATGATTTGCTGGCCGCCGCTTGATATTCTTTTTTCTTTTCGGCTTAACATTGGTGTGCGCAGGACTGCTGTCCGAAAATATAAGTTCTGCTTCCAAAGATTCTTCTTCGTTGATATGATCTATTTCAATTGGCGTCATGTTTAAGTCACCTATCTGTGAGCCCAGCAATTCAGTCAGAACTTCGTCACTCATACGCAAGCGTACGGCAGCAATATTTTGTTCAGTAGCCAAAAGAATGTACTCATCACGCGCCCACAAGCGTGAGA
This sequence comes from Zygothrica quintamaculata, assembly GCA_037044455.1. NCBI lineage: Eukaryota > Metazoa > Arthropoda > Insecta > Diptera > Drosophilidae > Zygothrica > Zygothrica quintamaculata. The sequence continues at coordinate 15,374 of JBAMBS010001173.1, read as the reverse complement.
AATTTAAATGTACTTTAAAATATTGCTTAGAAAAAACAACGTGGAATTGTGTGTTATACACAATCAGAGATGCGCCTTCCTGACCATAGTTGGCGCCATAAATAGCGACAAAGTTGCGTGATAGACCGCAGACCGATAAATCTTTTTCGACATTTAATTCGGCAAGCACTGACACAAATTGTCCAGGCGCTTCATCAGGCGCATCTTCGATTAAGTTAAACATAAAAATGCGCTTGTCAGACCCTGTTGGGAAAAAGATATAATTCAAATAAAAACAACTAAGAAGCTGTAGTCGGGTGTATCCGACTACGAGAACCCCCTTTACCCATATACACAGCCATACACACATATATTCACAGTTCCATACGTAGTAAAAGCTGTTACGCCCGGCTTTTACCGATTCATAAGGCGACACTTACTTAATATTGAATAACTTTCGTGTTTCAATGGCCAACTTATTATGTGTTAAAAAATAAATTCAATCGGTTTGAAAATTGTTATTATCGTATTTTCCGCACTGCGGGGTTAAGGAAGGAAGTTTAAACACCAAATTCGTATAGCGTAGGAAAATTAAAATCTAGATTCCAATTTTTAAAATTTTGCTCTAGCATTTATAGTCTCTGAAAAAAAGGCGTTCATACAGACACACGGACTGCTGACGGACGGGGCTGAATCGGCTCGGCTAATTCTTTAGATCAAGAATATGTATAGTTTATAGGGTCTTAAATGATTATTTCTAGATTTTACATCCTTTTCAATTTTGCATAGATTCATTACCCTCTTTTTCCTCTTTTCAAAGCAAATATACGAAAATAAAATGTAATTAAGCTAACACTTACAAATGGTAATCAGTTCAGGTCCTGTATCTCCATCAATGACGGCATAACCGCGTAGCGTCACTGCTTCTCTGTTTATTGCATACGTTTGCTTTTCGAAATTATAGACAGATTGCTGTACGAGCACCAAACCGTCCGATGCTTGTGCTTCTTCAAAGTAGGTTAGTATATGATCTCCTGTTGAAATTGAATGGACTGTTGGTTTTCGTAATACTTTGCTGTTGGAAAGCGCTAATTGTTCTGCGGTGTCCTCTTTCTGCTCCAATCGCGATTCCAAAGCTTTTGACAACGTCTGACAAGATCCATCACTATATAACAATAAAGCTTCCTCCTCCGTATATACCAAATGAGCAATGCTTTTTTGAAACTGTAACCAACTGCCATTAAACACTTTAATATGATATTAGGCTGTTGTCTTACCTTTATTTTTTTGCATTTGGCCACATCAAGCGTGCTCTCATCCCAAAACCGAAGTGCGTGATTTCCAAACACTCCAATGTATTTTTGACGATTTCGATCATAAATGACCTTACTTGACAGCTTTTCTGGCATTGACCAACTGTTAAGTTGTTTATGTGTGCTGATCTACATCAAAGGTAATTAATTAATGTTTACCTAATGAGAATTGTACTTACATTAAGTATAACGACAACATTGCGAGCAAGCGATGTGATAACGTTTCCTTTTTCTTTATCTACAGCCATGCCCAGAAACTCTTTTGAGTCTGGTATGGGAAATAAATTGTAATACGATAAAAATTTAGACATATTAATTTAATTTTTTAAAAGAAATGCCAAAACAAAACAACAAAACACGTGCGCCGGAACTCTTTCAGTAAATTATCGATAATATGTCGCATATATCGATTTTGTTAATTTAATATTAATAGCTTTTGATCGACTAAAAAGAAACTCTTTATTCTATAACCAATGGAAAAATATATATATGTGTATATCTCCCTATTAAATTCTATCATATTAAATTTATATCATAATACTTTTTTTGAATTTAAAATATATATATTTTTTTAAATTATCTCTTGGTATGGTGTGGCCAACTATCCTACAGCTAAAAAAGAAAAAAAAAATAAAGTTTTTAAAATACCAAAAAATTGAAGTTTTCATATGAGTGTTCAGTCAAGACAGCCAATTTTTTGAAGCTAAAAAAGCTATTTTCTACTGAAGACAACATCAAAAACCCTACAAAGAATCTTCAAAATAATTAGTATGTTTTAGACTATTTACCGAAAAAGTACACTAACTACAAGACAGAAACGAATAAAACGATAATATACGCCTGAAAAAATTATGTTAATGTTAATGTTATTAAAAAAGATGTAAATTCCTCAAATTATTTTTAAAATAAAAAAGCGGTATTCGACTTGCAGTTTTCGTCTCCTTTTTGGTGCCAATTACAGGAAGCGGAAAAAGATTGAAACCCTTTTCAAAAAAAAATCAAAAAATCCCACTTTCTCCCATTTGCAAATTTCTTTCAGTAACACTTTCCATAAAGCCAGATTTGACGGGAAAAAAGCGAAACTAGCAGCCCTGTGGGCAAGTGTAATTTTTTTTTTTTGTACTTCAGTGACCACATTGCTAACTTACTTCAACGTGTTACAATGGGTGGGAAGACGAAACAAGCACCTCGAACTAAAAACAATGTTAAGGTAAGCTATTTAAACTATTGAAGCAATACATGTTGGCTAATTGATGGTTGCATTTAGCCATCGAGCAGTAGCCGGTCCGCGGAGCTATTGGGAACTACTTCACCCATATTTGTCGGGTTCTCAACACAAGCCGATGGAAACTTGGTACCCTTTGCTCCTGGTTTCGCAAATACTGAGCAAATGCCAGAAAACTTTGATGTCAATATCACTCCACAAACACAAATAATACTGCGCAAATTATCAAAAAAAGATCCACTCACAAAAAAAAAAGCACTTCAGGAGTTGCACGAGCTGATAACAGATTCAGATTTAAAAGTAGTAAAGAATATGTTGCCGCTTTGGCCAAGGTATTACCACAATCTGGCCAATGACATTGACCACGTAGTGCGTGAACAAACGCAGCTCGTGTTGCAATTGCTAATGTCCAAATGCAAACATTCTATGGCCCCATATTTAAAACAATTGGTTCCCGTTTGGCTCGCTAGTCGCTTTGATAATTATGCGCCGGCGGCGAGCATAGCCAGCAATTCATTTCGTGTGACATTTTCTCGCATATGCGAGGTGTGCCTACATTGTCAGAATGAAATCATTGAATATTGCTCACGCAATTTGACCTTTCACACAGCTGCAACACTTTCTATAGGAAAAAACCTTAAACCCGAAGAAGCGGAACAAAAATATGAACGCGTCGTCATTAACAGTTTAAAAGTGATGTCCTTCTATGTTGAGCATACAGCACAGGCAGAGGATAAAGCACAGTTGCTAGAAGGAATATCAACATTACTGGAACACCAAAAGTTTTGGAGCTTCGTTAAGCACAAGCTACCCGGAATAAAGTAGGTTTTACTTAAACCAATTTAGAAGCAATGATATAACATCGTATTTACTTTTTTTTTTATTATAGAGCCGCCTGGTTTGAATGCATATATCAGATGCTTCAATCTACCAAACTGATTAAAGTATTAGAATCACACAAGAGTCAACTCATCACAACGTGTTTTAAGTTCATTGATAATGCAGATCCACTAGTTGCACCTCACGTGTGGGGCTGTGTGTTATTGTTGCAGACCAACTACGACGACTGGTATGGTATTTGAAACTGGCTAATTCATTCAACCTATTCCATTACTCGCTAAATTTTTTTTAATTGTAGTTTTCTTCCCTTAAAAAAATAATATCTTATTTTTACAGGTACGCTTCGCTTAATGTTAAAAAAACGATGCTGCCTAAGCTTTTATCTCTGCTACAAAACGCATTCAATCATAATGCTCAAGCGATTTGTCCGAATCTGCTGCCATTTTTATCAAATATTACACCCGCTAGTTTGCAGGATTTGGACATATATGAATTCTATCAGCAATTTTTTGATGAATTTAAAGCTGCTATCATAACACCCCATGAACAAGCAGTGTCGAAATCGGAAAGTTTAATCATGCATATTGCTTATTTTGAGTGCTTGCGCTTTATGATTCAGCAGATAAACAACAACTCTCAACGAACTGACAGAGAGGAACAGTTTGTTATGCTGTTGCTTGAGAACCAATTACTGAATCCCATTGGTTATTTATTGCTCAGCGAAAATGTGCACGTTAAGTATTTCTTTCAACAGACTTCAGCCTTAGTTGCCTTCTGGGATCGTGAATGCAATTCTGATGTTGGTAAAAACAATAACTCAATTTACACTAAACTGTTAAACCATTTTTGGGCTCGAATATTTGAGTTGGTCATGAAAGATCTCGCCTTAGAGAATGTCAATGAACACCTTTTGTCTCATGTATTACTCCTTATAGAAGATCTGCATGTAGCTAATCCTAGTTTGGAATCGCATAGTGTCAAGTTTATTGAGACAGAGAAAGATAAGTTAACAACCACCTCCCAGCAGTCTAACACCACCAGAAAAACAAATGAATCCGCTGCTTTTATACATAAAGAACTTAAGCAACTGGTTGTTAACGTAGTGCGTATTTGCTTAGATAAAGCCAGTAGCAGTTGCAACTCTACACGTTATATAACTGAAGTGAGAAAACTGACTAAAATGTTTACTGATGCCGAATTTTACAAAGATCTGACAGATTTAGGCACATTACACGCCACTCTTGATATATTTGTGAAACTGCTCGAAAAGCTGAATGGTATTAGCCCTGAGTCAATAGTAGAAATACTATTTGAAATACTTGCACTGCTTGAGCCGGAAGAACGTTTTCAATATATTTCTAATAATTTAATGAATGTAAGTAAATCATAAATTATTCTTATTAAGCTTTAAGAACTTTCTAAATTTTTTTAAGAATCAAAAAATTGTTTCGTTATTTAAACACATTATATGAACACCATTTGTATATTTTTACCACCGTTAACCTTGAAAAAGGAAATAGGAGATACATTTCTGCAAAATCAAAGGTCACAAAGTCTTCTTTCTTTCTTCCTATGGTTTTATCTACTTGGACCCAATGCAACTTGATTGAGTTAGAGCATAACACTTGATTTGAAATTTCGGTTCCTTATTTTCATGCGTTATACGAGTTTATTTTAGATTTCTGAGTTTTCCCCCGGCCCAAGCAGAACGACAAATACGATTATAATTCACTTTTTTCAACTGATTTCATTTCTTTTTAACACAAATAATTAGTAAAACATTCTTTATCTTCATTTTGTATTTCATCAAATTATATTTGTAAATAGAAGTAGATAAAACAAGAAAACTTTAATCGGGCAGTTTTTGCAGAAATCAACTACAACCATTTTCCTTTTTCTAAGGCAAATGTGATAATAAGGGGATAAAAATCTTAGTTCACCGCCAAATATTGAATATATTTTTCTTTATCCTGAATAATAAATAAATAATAAGTCATAAATCTATCATATGGCTGGCACATATAATAAAAATTTAATTTTCTTAATAAAATTGTATTTTTGCAGTTACAGCAGCATCGTGTGCAGAATTTACTATTGCATCAGCTTCTGTCGTATCCACTATGCATAGAGGCTTCAGTTCGTCAAATACTCGCTAGCCCGGAAGCCTGTACAGCAATTACACGCATTGCACACGAATTTATTGAAGACAACAATCGCGAAAAGTTAAACATGTTGCATAAATGTTTTTTTCAAACGGACACTGGAGATATTTTAATAAATTCGACGACCGTAGACAAAATACTTTTAATCATGATTCAGCCATTAGAGCATGCACCTGCTAACGACATGGTCGAGGTATGCGGCAGTTTTATAGCTCAGATAATGCCCGTTATATGCAGCAAGTCGAATTCATCGTTGGCAGTGCGTCAGCAAGTGTTTTTAAGATTGTACAACTTTAGTTTGGGACGTCGTGTAGATGACTATTTATCAGAGGACACCTTATGGGAGATAACCACCAGCTGGCAAGATGCATTATCTAGTAAAGATATTGTTATTGACGATACGATGTTGGAAAGTTGTGCAGCAATAGTTGAAGAACTGGCACTGAATGCTGACCTGAATGCTAGCAACTTGGAAGGCATGGCTGACGCAATAGCCAAATTCGTCGTCTGCTCTACGGAAAACATTGCGGATGAGTCGCAGCGTTTATTACGCATTAATGATACTATTGTGGCATTGTTAAGCTCAAATTTGAACACAAGTAACAGTATTCAGCAGTTCGAACAGCATTGTGTATACCTTAAGACGCTACAGGATTCTATAACCCCAGGCATCGCTTTTTCAAGCGCGGACTTTAATGAAGATAACATTTTACCTTTACTGCGCCGTATAGCTATAAACTTAACAACAATCTGTAAGTTGGTTTGCCGTGTTGACACTTTGCAGCATTCAAACGAAGGCGAGGATGATCTTACTGAGACTTATTGTGATCCTAATTCTTATATACTCAAGCAATGGTCCGAATCATTAATTTTCGAACTTATCCAATGTTTGAAAGTAACTGGAATTAGTGAAACCTGGTTAGAAGTTAACTCTGGCCTTAAGTTGGCTTTTCAGGAACTTGTGCTATATCTATCCAAGCAGGTGCGTTCTTTTATGGCCAACAGTAGCGAATTGGTAGACATTATAAAAGAGCAACTGCAGCAAGAAGCGCTAAAGGAAAACAGCGTTATAAGTTGTCGTCTTTTGGGTTATTTAGTTTATTGTCCGCAGTATGCAGCATTTGAGCAAAACGCCAATATTTTGTTACACGAGAATATAGCTGAACTGCTTATATCCAAAGGTGCTCTCAAAGCTTATGTGATGACACTGCAAGTAAGTATAAATAAATAATTATCAAATATAACTAACTAAAGTTTCTTTTTAGCATATTCTGCCAAAACTATCTCAAAAAACTTTAAATTTAAATATCGCTATTATGAAAACAGAGCCAGAAGATATATGGCTCAAGGCAGCAGTTCTTCGCTGTTTGGTTCTTAACAATTTTCAGTCTGATTTAGATAACCAAACAGATCGCAATATTATTGTTACTGCAATTCAGTTTTTGACCAGTGTTGGTGAACAGCAAACTGCGCAAAACGACCTACTGCTTTATAATACGTAAGTAACATATCCCCAATAAGATTTTATTTTTGGTAAAACTTATTAACAAATTTATTTACCAGCGATCTATTAGGACAACCGTATGACGCTGTTATTAATACCGTGGAGTTTATTCGACTTCTAAATGAAATTTTGTATCGTTTTCCATATGAATTGACTATCAAACACTGGGATTCAATTCGCATTGGTCTCAGCTCGTGGGTCCTGAGCGTTTCCAAATCTATTTCAAATTATAATGACCCAAAGGTATGTTCTCTATATTGAAATAAAATTTCATAAATAATATATTTTCAGACAACTATTTTTTTCGGTTCCTAATTTAGTTTAATTATTTTATACATATTCTAGTTTATACAGGTTAAAGAAGTTTTCTTATTAATAAATAGTATAGGCTATTAAATAGTTATAAAACACTGCTTTACTTTTAGCTTTGTATTTTTTCCTCGAAATTATAAAGTTTTCTTAATTCTAGTCACGTTGCAATTAGCCATTTATAAGCCTTTAAATCTAACAATATAATAAACCCAGTGATGCTTTATTCTTTTTTAACAATAAATATTTTTTGTAAAAAACAACTATAACTTTCCTGTTAATATTATAAGGAATTTGTTAAGCCTTCTTAACAAACTTATGTTTAATGTTTAATAGTATTATTTTAAATTGTTTTTATAACTATTATAATTTTTTAAATAAACAAACTACAATTATATTTACAGATATCTTTTTTCATTGTGGCTGTGATTCAATTATTTGCTACGTTTATAAATTTTATACGTTCGGAAAAGCAAAAGAGCTCCACACCAATACTTTCCAATGTAATTGACGAATGGGAGAGACTGTTTGCTAGGGATGTCAATGTAGTGTTATTTAAGTCGTATTATGCGCTGGCTCATGAGGCTGTTGTACAACCAGAACTTCGTATAAGCTATGAGGCTTTGTTGGATTGTATTTTGCCTCCCTTGGAGATGCTGGATTATGGTTTTATTTACTGGGTATATAAAAAAAGGTTTTTATTATTTTAGTATCTAATTTATTTTTCTCTTGCTTAGTTCTGCAAGGCGGCATTGTCAAAGCTTCCATTGGATCATCTCTGTAATTTTTTACTGAATCAACTGCAGAGTTCACAACATACTGTCCGATTAAATGCAGTACATGCATTACACCAGTTAACACCACAGTTTGTGGCCGATGATATAAAGTTAAACGATAAACATAGCGACAGTATGGAAACTAACAATTCGCAAATTTCATGGCACTTTCTAAATCGTTTTGAAAACTTTTTGACATGCTATGATTTGCGAATTCGCAAGTATTTGGATGAGTTTAGTTTTAAATTAACTGAACTGGAAGATCTAGAGCCGATTGATAAACACGATGCCTACAGTTACCTTTTGATATGGGATTGCATAATTTACGCATGCGCCAAGTCCCCAGTTGCGTTGCGTTCGGTGTATACGACTTGGCTGAATGAAAATCGATACGAAGAGGTAAGAAAATTTTTGCACTACTTTTTTACTTATAATTTGGGTTGCACACACTAAAAATTTTATAAATACTTGACAGAATTTTCTACATTTTCTCTTTCGTGCTATGCCGGTAAACGTATTGAAGAATCACAGCACCAAAGTGCACACTAATGGCATCTACAATCAACTAAACTGGACTCAACTGAAGGGTGAGTGGCCCTTTTTCATTATTTAATTGATAAGCGTCTCTTCGGAAGGCAAATTCTCAGCAATCATATAGTCCTCACCATAAGTCTCAAAATCGGTCATTCCAAAGTCGTAATCCTCTTGCATTTCTTCTGCAACTTCTTCTGACATTGATATATAATCCGATACGGGTACAAATGTTTCCGCATTCTCTCCATGCATTGATCTTGTTTGCACCGGCAGCTCCTGTGGTGCCAAATATATATTTAAGTTTGATATAAATTTGTTTATCCAAACAGTCAGATTGTTGGCTAAAATTCGTTGATAGTCGCGTAGATTGGTGGTGGTATAGAACTCTTGCTCTGAAACATAAAATATACATATCATTCATTTAGTCATTTTAGTCATTTGTATAATTTTTTTTTAAAAAAAAGTAATTTAAAACTACAAATTACCAGTAAATTCCTTAATTCGCTCTAATATTACAGCACAGAGCGGCGATTGCTCGTCAATGATAAATTGATCGTTTAAGAGGAAATCCTTCATTTCTTCAAAGAGTACGCACACAATTTTCATCATTTGCTTACGTTGACGTTCCAAGATAAGCTTTTTAAGGCCGTTGCAACGTTTTCTATGCTGCAGTCTCTGCACGCGTCTTTGTCGCATCTCTTCCTCCAAATATTCCATTGCTTTTTCCATCGTCATCATTTCAACTGGAGGTTTCGGCTTCATGTAATATTGCAGCGCGGTCAGATGGCGCTGTGAAAGTATGTGCTTAAAAACCTTAAATGTTTCTTTCACACGTGTTGGTTGCGGGTTAGCTAGGCGCTCCATACGAGCCGTGCAAATGGGCACATAGATTCTTCTTGTTATAAACCGCGGTTGTTTTAGTCGCTGCGGCGATATATAATTCTTTTTGGGTGTGGCCAAAAAGCATGTATGCTCTTCCCTTTTAAGCATATCACGATCAATAATTATCTGGCCAGTGTGCTGGCACGGTACATAGCATGGATGATATCGTGGACAAACGCAAAAGAATCTATACATATGTTGCGGTTCCGGTATTGCTGTCTTAACCAAACGTTTAATGCGTTTAGCTCGATCCGGCCGCAATTGGACCATGGCCAAGCGTGCATTTAACTCATCAGCTACCGTAACACCTACATCCTTGGATTTACGATCAGGCGGCGCGCGATCATTCGGCGTATTCGTAAAGTCGATTACATTGTTTATTGCCTTCTTCTCGAAATCAAGTTTTACTTCACGTACTGGCGCCTCGCTGGCAATTTCGTAAAAGTTTAACGGCTTTTTATCCATTGTAACAAAATTGGAAATTATTTAAAGAAACGAACGACACAACACAAGAATCACAAATGATCAAAACTAAAAGCTTTCTGTATATACCTTGCTTTTATTTTGATTTTTCTAGATTTTGACTTTGTGATGGCTTACTAACATTACATAAAATATTGAAAACAATTTTTTTTTATAAAGATCCTCAACTAACACTGGAACGGTTCGTATGCCATCTATATACAAAGGCTCTGTGCAAGTTGCCTGCTGTAGTGCGTAAATGGTGGAACACTAGCCCATCGAGGCAGAAAAATTTTGTGGACAATTTAACCACAAATTATGTGAGCGCACTAATTTGTAGTGATGAACTAAAAGCAATTGCAAATCATAAAGAAAAGCACGAAAATATGCAGGTAATTTTTTTTATATAATTAATAATTATCGAAATTATCATTGAGGATTTTTTTTTAGACAAATGTATTAAATGATATAATTCTATTTGTATTTATGTATATTAATTTGCCATTGTGGTTAATATTCAATCCTTTTTACTACCTCTGCCTTTGAAAAAGGAAAAAAGAGGTAATGGATCTGCGCATAAGCCAAAATTATAGTAACAGGTAGAAATAATTATCTGTGACCTTATAAAGAATATATAGTCTTGATCAGGAGGACTAGACGAGTCTATCAAGCCCTGTCCGTCTGCTGTCTGCTCCTCTGTCTGTCTTTATGAAGGCCTGTTTCTCAGACACTATAAGAGCTGGGATCTATTATTGTTTTTCATACACTAGACAATGTTATTTTAATTTTCGAATTTCCCGCGTTGGGGCGTTTAGAGCTGTATATATGAGTGCGTGGCTGTATATGTGGGCCATGAGGTTGTCGTAATCAGGTATCCGACCCCAACTTTCTTACTGGTTCCATAAAGGAAAATGTTTCAAATTTGAATATTATTCCACAAGTATTATTAAATACACAATGCTATTATTTAATTATCAGTAAATTAATCGAATATAAATGCAAGTGACCGCACGTCTAACCCAGGACAGGACGAGAAGTGTATATAGATTAGATATATATTTTCAAATGTAATGTGCAGTTTGGTTGGGCATTAAATTCGCATGCTGGAGACACACAGCTGCGAAAAACAAACAACAATACGAGTACAGCTGTCCTTCTGCGCTCAGGACCTGTGCCAACTATAGTACTTAGCTTGAAATCTCGCGTCTCACACCCATTCGCTCATAACACCAATACAATACTTACTAATTCAGCAACAAGATGTACTTCCAGCTTTGAATTTTTGGCTCTCTTGCTTTGTGAGTAACACAAGATTGAGGGCACCCACCCTTTCCCTCAGAGGAAAATATTAAAACAAATTTTTAATATTTTATATATTATTGTAATATTTTTTATTTTAATAAGGAATACAAGGTTACTTAAAAACCTCTTTGTGTCCTTTATGACAAATTCTTCTAAAACTCATCCTAAGATATGACCACGAGAAAGCTTCGAGCCGAAGGTCCCAGCAGCCAGTGATTGTTTTGTTTGTTATTATATTTAGAATATAATACTACCAAATTATTTTTTGTTGTCTTAAAACTATATATATATGGATATGTTACATATAGGTGACTGTGCACACTTCCACAAGAGAAGTTTTGGCTGTCTACGCAATCGATGAGGCGCGCATGGAATTGGTTATTACTCTGGCACCAAATTATCCACTTGGTGCTGTTAAAGTTGAATGCGGGAAACAAATTGGCGGTCGCACTTCTTCACGTAACGTTGGCATGCAGCTGACCATATTTTTAACGCATCAGGTATCAGCATATTTGAGTAAATATTATGTATATTATATGTATTATTGATTCATAGAATGGAACTATTTTTGATGGACTGACGCTGTGGAAAAACAATTTGGATAAGAAATTCGAAGGTGTCGAGGAATGCTATGTTTGTTATACGGTCATACACCAGGACACTTGCCAACTGCCCAAGTTGACGTGCAAAACTTGTAAAAAGAAATTCCATGGTCCTTGCTTGGTAATATCTAAACAAATTCTAAATTAAAACTAATTTAAACATATTTTATTTAATTGCAGTACAAATGGTTTACCACCAGCAGCAAATCCACCTGTCCCATTTGTCGCAATGTCTTTTAAAAAAAAACAAGCAAGGTAAATGCAATTTGTGACACGTAAAAAGAAGATAGCTATATTAATAATTAAAAGTTAATAGTTTTTTGGTCTTTCCTGTAAATTAATAAAAGCAAAAACAATAAATTCGCAATAGGTTTCAGTTACTTCAAGATTATTGAATTGGTTTGGTCTATTATTATTTGGTTCCATAACGAGGGTAAGAGGGTAATATTATATTATATTTATACATTTAGACAAGTTATTGCCTAACTTGGCTATTGCATTGCAATTATATAATATATACATATATTGTTCAATAACGCTTCTGGTCCAGTTATGCAATGGTCAATAAACCATTGTCTTTTAGTCTCACGGTTCTTATACATACGTGTATAAACATATTGACATAAGAATATATTTATAATATAAGCAAATCAATTATATTTATTTAATTTACTATTTTTTGTAACACACTGCCATAAATTTATTTTGAAGATTAAATAAAAGAATTAAGCAATTTGTAGTCGGGTATAGTCAGTTCCGAGAACCTTCTTTGCCCACATACACAAACAACACACAAATATACACAATACTATACGCACTGTAAGCTACTGCTTGCGTCTTCTAGTGGCTGTGTATATATCCTTATATATATGTAGGAATAGTTAAAGAAATCTCATCCATGATTTACACAAAAGTTTTAAAGTAATGTATACCCAGCAAGTTCTAACCGTTTTTAAAGCAATAACAAGACAAAAAAAAAAGGCAATTAAGTTAATACATAAATATGTCAGCAGTTCTCTTGATCGATCCCAGTCTTCTGTTATATGTCGGGAGAACTTAAGACCGGATTCAACAAATTTCTTTACTTTGAGGGTAATACACTGGCAGTCGAGCTGCAAACAGATAGGAGCTTCAAAAGATAAAGGTGGCAAAACATCGAGGGATAAGGTATGAACAAGGTCTCAAACTCGAGAAGTTGCATACCAAATAAATAATCTCGAGTCAATAGATAGTCATCAATCATTAGACAGAAGAGCCGAAGAAACTATGGATAACAACATATAAATAGGAGTAGCAGAAAAATACGATGTCTGAACATAGTTCTCTTATTAAGAATTCAATCGAAGAAGTATTACAGTCTCAATTAAGCTCTTTGCGCATCGATAGGAATTCCGCAGTAACACAACCAATGGCAATGATCTGAATGTTTAGGAACTGATTAGAAGACGACGTTAGAAAAACAATTTGCAGTTTGAGGGTTTAACAAAGTTTAGTTAGTTTCTCGTTTTTCTAACATTAATGAAGATAAGGTTATACAAATTTTAAAGCAAAATGCACTTTAAGATTGTTAACCGCAATAAACTTAGACAGGAAGTAAGGAAGCATGAAAATTTCAGTAATGATATATACATCTTCTCTTAGAGAGGAAGTTAGGAAGCATCAAAATTTCAGTAATGATATATACATCTTCTCAAGACCAAAATTTGGTAAAACAACAGTAAAAAGTGCAAATATTTCGTTATGGATGTGTCGGTAAAAATATAATATATAATCTACAGTGTAGTAAATGTAGCCAATCGGAAAATCGGGAAAACGGTACAGTACCGAACATCGAACAGTGTTTGAGCAATTCTCAACAATTATTTACCTAAAGACATATCTATGATTATAAGAAAATATAATATAATTTGGATAATGTAAATGGTTTAGGTTAGGGTCCGTCTTCCGTGTGAAAGTTTATTCATCTTACTATTTTTTCTTTTGTATAAATCAACTATCACTAAAAATATCGCTAATTTCTGAAATACCGCTTAAAAAGATGCATATATTTTTATAGTGCACATACAATTAGACAATTTCTTTTAGTACGAATTCATCGAAAGACCATTGATTTAAAAATTTTACAGCTGCAATTAAATGCAGTCACTAAAGAAATGCTGCACAGTTGATTTAACAACCACCCGATTGTATACGATTCTGCGCGGTAGTGTCTTGGGTGTAGCCTAGAGTGAAAAGAAAATCGACGATGACGATGACAAGTACATTAGTTTAGAAAGTAGTTTTAATTAAAAAAAGGCAGGCTGTTGTTAGAAACATAGCACCGTAATAGATAAAGTCAAAATGACTTAAAGTTTCTATAAATATGTCAAAAGATCAATCGCAACTTGGTCAACGTGTACAAGTAACGGGCAAAGATAATTTGTGTGGCCGTATCGCATTTGCGGGGCACACTAGATTTTCAAGTGGTCATTGGTTTGGTGTCGTGTTGGATGAGCCACGGGGAAAAAATAACGGCACTGTAAATGGCTGCGCCTACTTTAAATGTGCTCCCAATTGTGGACTTTTTGTGCGTGCGCAGAAAGTGAAATTTCTAGAAGGAAAAATGAATAAAAATCAGGATAATAATTTAGCAAGGCACAATATGCAACGCGATGTCGGCCAATGGAAGGAGGACCAAGTGAGTCCATTAAATAATATAAGATCCTTATTTTTTGCCCATGTAAATTAGTGTACTGTTTTAATAGATATATGTCTTGTATATACTCACATTTATTATAATATTGTTTAGTCATTCATTCCTTAGAACTATAATGTCTATTTTAGGATCCTAAAACACCACCATTAGGAAGGTCTACAAAAAAAGTTACAGAAAAGGCAACATCATCAAAGCCTCTGGTGAACTTTCGACAACAAAACTTGCAGTCGCAGCAGCTCACAAAGGTAGTTAATTTATACATTGAAAGGATAATTACAAACGTTTTAACGAAGTTTATCTTTTGGTCGCTGCGAACGTAGAACATGGATACTAGGGAATTTAAAATTAAACAAGCAACTGTTCAGGTTTTTATTTTTTGTGTAAACTAACTAATGAAGGGGTAATGAAGCTTTGTTTTTTGCACAGGAAATGCCTCTTGATGAAAATAGTGGAGCAAATATTGACTTACAAATGGATACAAGTCAGCTTAATTTTCAAGAAGAGAAGCATGCAAACAGAGAAGAGATGCAAGAGAGTTCCGAAAAAGCACCAACATTAACAATGTCAGTTTTAACGTGCAGCCAGCGTCGTTCTACATCCTACACACAACTTCGACCGACGCGCATTAGTCAGCCTAAGCCAACAACTACTCAAGCGCAGAGTTCCACGGCACAACTAACCCTGGCCATGCCAGTCCCTTTGGTACTGGCTCCCAAACGGAGTAAGACAAGCATAAGTCCAACCAACAGCATAAAGCCAGGGCCATCTGCTGCATTTATTGAAGCCGGC
>JBAMBS010001172.1:0-11731 GCA_037044455.1 Zygothrica quintamaculata | reverse complement strand
GCTTAAATCAAAAAGTTTTTTTTTTTTTTTTTTTTTTTTTATTGTTATTAAGGAAGCCGAGGTCAAAAAGTATGTAACAGGCAGAAATTATCACCGGAAATCGTATAAAGTATATATATTCTTAATCAGGATGACAAGACGAGTCGATCAAGCCATTTCCGTGTGTCCGTCTGCCTGTCTGTCCGTCCGTATGAACGCCTGTTTCTCAGAGACTATAAGAGCTAGAACAGTCAAATTTTAAACCTAGATTCGTTATTTTCGTACGCTTAACGAATTTATTTTATATTTTTAATTTCCTCCCCTTATATATAATTCTTGATCCACATTGTGAATTTCATTAAGATTTAATAAAAAATAGGGAAGTTATACAACATAAAACTGCGTTTTTGTTATAAGAGCTGGCGCAACCAAATTTAAAATCTAGATTCGTTACTTTCGTACGGTATACGAGTTTATTTTAGATTTTGTAATTTTCTCCCCTGACCTCCGCAATACGTATTATATAATACGTATTATATAATTGTAATCCAATTTTAAATCGCTTCTTTGGAATAACTTTTTTTTTTTTTTTTTTTTTTTTTATTATAACTAACTGCTTCCCTTCTTGATTAAAATGTTAAAAAATAAATTTAGGTTCGACTAGTTTTTTCAATTAAGCGGGACCAAACAACTAAAAGTTTATCTGAGCATGTTATGTATCAACAAGTACGAAATCTGTAGTCGAGTGTATCGAGATGATGTCGAGATGGTTGGTTGGTTGGTTTGGTCAACCTCTTAATATATTTACGATGTAAGTTATCTAATTTAATTTTCATGTAAATTTTCATTTTACGCATTAATTCAATTATTTTTTTTCGACCAAAAACATAAATCAAAATTTCTTCCACTTTTAGGACTAAATCCGATTTTAAAAGAAATGTATATGTGTAAGATTATTATTTTAAACGTATATATGATTCATTTTACAGGTGGCAAATACAATCAAATATCTTATTCTATAGCTTTATCCATAAATTCCAGGAATCTTTTGGCGTATTGTTCAGGATCACATGTTGATATACCATCAACATTACTACCATATTTAACGGTTTTGGCCGCTTTCGCTGCCTAAAAGACATTAAAAATAAAATTTTTATTAACATGATATTTTAATTTAGTTTCACTCACCTGTTTTTTGACCCCATATTGCGTCAGAACATCTATTATTGCTATAAAATAGATTTCACGTCGTTCTACAAATAAATCGCAAAGTTTAAATATATTTGATGTTTATATTTATAGTTATGTATAATAAATAATTGGTTATTACCGTCTATACTTGGAATGGAGTAAATGTCAACTTCGTAAACAACTTCCTTATATTGGGCACCTCGAGGGGAATCAGGAGGTGTGTTATACGTCCAGCTTTAAACAATTATCGTTTTAACAAACAACGATTTTATAAATTTTTAAATATATAATTTTTTAGCAAAGAGGAGCTATTGGAAATGTGAAAGACCAAAAAGTATGTAACACATAGAAATAATCATCGGAGACCCCATAAAATACATATATTCTGAATCAGGACGACAAGAAGAGTTGATCTAGCCCTGTCCGTCTATCTGTCTGTCCATCTGTATGAACGCCTGTTTCTCAAAGACTATAAGAGCTAGAGAAACCAAACTTGGAATCTAGATTCGTTATGTTCGTAGGCTATACGAGTTTATTTAAGATTTTTCAATGTCCTCCCCTGACCAACTGATTATTTAGCACAAATTTCAACCGATTGAATTTTTTTGGCACACATCTTAATCTACGTTGTGAATGTCGTTAAGTTTGATCAAAAAACACGCAAGTTATACATTTAAGTATCGCATTATGGGTTGCGGAGGCTAAGAGCTGCGAGCATCAGTTTACAGTGCGTATAGAATATTGTATATTTGTGTATATGTGACTATATATTGACAAAGGGGTGCTCGTAGTCGACTAAACATTTCTTACATGTTAGCCTTCAAAAAAGAAAAAAGGAACTAAATGTGCAACCACCAGGTATGTAACAGATATAAATAATCATCTCAGCCCCTATATATGAATATACAGTCGAGTCTCGATAATTCGTACCCCGCTAATTCGAAATTCTCTATAATTCGTAAAAATTTCTGTCCCCTTGAAAAAAAAACTCGATAATTCGTAAAAATTTCATACATTTTGGTCCCCTCGCTAATTCGTAATATTTTTCGCAACGCAAAAAATATGAAACCTCTTATAATTCGTAATTTGATTTCGTAACCTCTTATAATTCGTAATGCAATGCAAAACTCTGGTCTGTTGAGTCACTGTTAGGCTTTGTAGACAGTTATGCCGCCTTTATGTCGTTATATATGCTGGATTTTCTTGTGATGTGATTTTTTTCAATGCGAAATTTTTGTCAGTTAAGACACCGTTAGGATTTGTAGACAGTTATGCCGCCTTTATGTCGCTATACATGCTGAATTTTTTTGCTAGCTCACATTATTTTCTATTAGCTTACTGATTTTTTCGCAAGCGTCCATCGAAAATGTCGAAAAAATTTACGAATAATTAATTAATTTACTTTGCATTTAATATATAAAAAGTACAAATGAACGTACTTATGTTGATTTCTTGAGTCCAACAATTAAGAAATATATAAACATTATCTATAATACAAGAACCGCGGTAATTCGAAATTTTCTTTGTTGAGCCTCGTTAAATGGAAACCTCGCTAATTCGAAATCCCGCGTAATTAGTAAAAAAAACTGATCCCCGTGGCATTACGAAATATCGGGACTCGACTGTGATGAAAATTACACATTTTAAAGAGAACATTCCAGTTAAGTTAACTGTGTGTAAGTGACATGTTTGCAAAGTGCTACTCGTAGTCAGGTAATCCCGTCTACAGCTTTCTTACTTTTTACTCCCTTTGCCTTGAACAAGACCAAAAGGAAACTATATATTTATGCAAAATCGAAAAGTATGTAACAGGTACATATAATCATCGGAGACCTCATAAAGTACATAATATACTCTTTATCAGAAAGACTAGACGACTCGATCTACCGCTGTTCGTTGTATGTATGTATGAACGCCTGTTTCTCAAAGACTATAAGATTTACAGCAATCAAATTTTGAATCTACAATACTTGTACGCTATTTTATTTTAGATTTTCTAATATTTCCCCTGATCCCACAGTATGAAACAATGCAACTGTGGTGCGCATCGAGCTGTTGTATAAAGATATGTGTGTATGAATTTATGTGTTTATGTTTAAGTATGTGGACATGTTAATACGTGTGTGCATAATAAAAAAATCTTATTAATCTGAACCTGTAATAAACTGCTTGCAGCTAAAATATATTTCACAATATATTTAAACAAATAGACACTATTGTCGGAATATATGTTTTTGTTTTTTTATTTATGTTTTCTTTTAATTGTTCTCCCAACAATACATCACCTGCCGACCCAAATCAATTTAAAATGATATGTATAGTCCCTATTTAACTATAGCGTATAAGCATGTAAGATTTGTTTAATAAACTAATTAAACTATGCAATACTTTACTACTAATATACTACACTACATCAATAAACGGCAATTCCAATCATAAGTGATCCTTATAATAAACGAAATTTCCATGGTAACTTCTATATTGTATTGTAACTGTGATAAGTGAAACAAATAATCAACAAATGTATATAAAACCATTGCATGCAAATAACAGTTGAGCAATATTTCACATTAAGGCCTGTTTAAAGTTGTTTTATTTTTTAAATCAAATTATTTTTAAGTTTTACCAAAAAAAAAAAAAAAAAATTTGGTTGATTATTTCCAGTTGAGCTAATATTTTGAAAAGCTTACAAATGAACACACAAAAGGACTGAAATATTTTAGTGCTCGCACACTAGAGTTAATAGGGACTGAAAAAATTATTGCTTAAGGCAAAAACTCTTTTTAACACCTTTGCCTTGGAAAAAAGAAAAACAGGGGGTAATGGAATTGTCTAAAATGAAGTGTATACAACACGTAGAAATAATCATTTGAGACCCTATAAAGTGTATATATTCTTGATCAGGATGATTAGCCGAATCGATGTAGATCTCTCCGTCTGTTTCTGTCCGTGAGTCCATCCGTTCGTTTGTAGAATAAGAGTAATTAGAATAAAATAGGGGGTAGAGCAACCAAATTGGTTGTAAACGCACAATTGTTAAATTACATCAAAAGCCCGATTTCGATTTGTCTATATTTGATCTATGTACCTGAAAACGTAGCGTTATTTAGGTGGTCGATAAAGGATCGCTTATTTTCTTTTACTGATTTCCTCTTATATCAATGCAGACCATTTTTATTTAAATTATTTTTCCAATCAGAAGTTGAACTTTGTCTTTTTAGCCTCTTTGCCTTTTGAAAACTAGTAAAAAGTCTGTACTCGAGTGAACCCGACTACGAGAGCCCCTTTAGCTACATACACAGTCATACACACGCCTTTGATCCCTCGCACTCTTTAGCTAGATACTTAATGTTGAATAACTTCCGCGTTTTTTATCTAATATTAAGAAAATTCACAACGTATATCAAAAATAGTCTATATTTAATAATCGTTTTTTTTCGTATTGGGGAGATTGGGAGAGAGAGAAGCCTAGGTAAAGTGTCTGATTGCTTTCAACTTGGCGATTGCCAGCATGATCCTTGTGCTTACTTTCTTCAAGTCGACGCACTACCTCCACGTGGTTCCTCCTGCATAGCCACTCAATACCTATTGGGTGGTGAACTAAAGCAAGCGGCGGGTTCCCTGAGCCTTTAAATTAGGTTTTGGCGTAGGACTTGAGATCCACCCATAGAAAACTACAAGCTTAATGAAGGATGCTAAAACTGCCTCAGAATGGACGCCAAACAATGTTGACGACCACCGCAAACGAAACAAGGACTACGATTTGGGAGTATGCACCTGGAATGTACGCACGTTGTACAGGCTCGATGCTCCTCAACAACTAGCGGATACCCTCATAAAATGCAAGGCTGACATTACCGCTATCCAAGAGAACAACTGTGACATATACTACAGCTGCCATCCTGATAGACATATATTTAGTTGCGGATTTGTTGTGGGAACCAGACTCCGACACCGAGTATCTCACTTTATGCCAACAAATGAGAGAATAGCAACAACAAATGAGAGAATAGTAACTACCCGGACAGTGGTAGAGGAGTACAGGGCCAAGAGAAGGGAGGAGAAGCGCCTTTTTAAACGCAAGAAAAGAGAGTCTTTTGGAGGACGATGACTTGAATGTTAACGCAGAAGAAAGTGATCTACTAACCCCAATCAACGACGAAGTTTATATACCAACCCCTAGCTATAATGCATTTGAAGCCGCAATAAAGCGGCTCCACAACATGAGACTTCGCTGGCTAGGTCATGTCGCCCGTATGGGTGAACAAGCTTCAGCTCGTAGGGTGTTTGATGCGCTATTTGGTGGAAAACGTAGTAGGGGAGGACAGTGGCGTGATCAAGTAACGGAAGCCCTGGCGACGCTAGGTATCGCCAACTGGAGGACGCGCGCACAGGATACGCGTGGAGGGAGCTTGTGCATCAGGCTGTACCCCCGTGGGGTGTTAAGGACTAATAATAATAATTTTTTCGTATTGAGGGGGTCACGGAAGCAAATTCAAAAATCAAAAACAAACTGGTATAACCTACGAACATAAGGAATGTAGATTCCAAGTTTAGTTGCTCCAGCTTTTATAGTCTCTGAGCAACAGGCGTTCATACAGACGGACAAACAGACAGACTAGCCCTGTCCTGTCAATTCGTCTTGTAGTCCTGATTCAGAGTATATATACTCTATGGGGTCTTCGATGATTATTGTTACCTGTTACATACTTTTCGATTTTGCAGAAATGTGTATTTCTGTGTAGGTTGGCAAAGGGGGTTCTATTAATTGGGTACACCCTTCCACCATTCTTACTTCTTTTGTTAAGTGTGCGCAAGGTACCTGTAATTTTTTAATCAAATTCAATATTTACCGTTCACCACTATCGCCCTCTTCGCTCTCACTGTTTTCGCTTCGACCTGTAGCAAGCGCACTGTCTCCTTGAAGTGCCTCCTCTTCAGCTCGTACACAGTCATGTATGCCAACTAGGAGAGAGTAATCCATCATGTGCAACTTTGTAAGGAGCTTAAAACAACAACGGAATATTAATTTTATATATAAAGTAAACTAACTTCATTAAGAATTTTTCATAATCAATGTTTGTTAGTAAATTTTACAAATTCATTTAAATTAATTAAATAAATTCACGAAAACTTAAAGAAAGTTTGTTTAATTTCTGAGCATATTATATACAAACGCTTTGTCTATGGAGTCTTTTTTGTTGGGTGCTTAACTTTATACTGTAAGAGATACAACAATTTAGGGCGACATGTTCTTCTTAGCTCCGTTTGTCTTTAAAAATAAGAAAAGGCGACCTATGGGATTTGTTCAAAGTTGAAATAATCATCTGAGACCCTATTAGGTATATATATTCTTAAGCAGGTCAACTAGCTGTATATATAGTCCTGTCCGTATGTCCATCTGTTAGACCGCCTGTTTTCTAGAGATTAGAGATAGAATCCGGTTAAAATCTAGGTTCTTTATTTTTGTACGCTAGACGTTTGATTTTCGATTTTTAAATTTTCTTTCTTTAACCGCGCAGTACGAAAAACACGGTTGTTAACCAAAAATAAAAGGCACGTACAATGACTTAAAGTACGTGTAGAACTATCTGTGTGTATGTACTTTTTAGCCCCTTTGCCTATTTGTAAAAAAGAAGCAAAGCGGAACTATTGGAAATGTGCAAAATCGAAAAGTATGTAACACATAGAAATAATTATCGGACACCCCATACAGTATATATATTCTTGATCAGGACGACAAGACGAGTTGATCTAGCCCTGTCCGTCTATCTATCCGTCCGTCCGTCCGTATAAACGCCTGTTTCTCAGAAACTATAAGAGCTAGAGCAACCAAATTTTACACCTAGATTCGTTATTTTCGTACGCTATACGAGTTTGTTTAAGATTTTTAAACTTCCTCCCCTGACCACCGCAATTAAAAAAAAAAGAATATTAACCACAATTTTCAACCGATTGAATTTCTTTTTGAAACACATCATAATTAGACCATTCTTGATCTATGTTGTGAATCTGGGTAAGATTAATAAAAAAACTCGAAAGCTATACATCATTAAAAGTGGTGTTATGAGGCCCGGGGGGTGTAGTAGTGCGCGCAAAATAAGAGCTAGAGCAACGAAATATCGAATCTAGATTCGTTATATTCGTATGCTACACGAGTTTTTTTTTGATTTTAGAATTTCGTCCCCTGACCCCCGCAATTCGAAAAAATTGATTATAAGGCACAATTTTTAACCGATCAAATTTCTTTTTGGCACATATATTATTTAAAGTATTCTTGATCTAGGTTGTGAATTTCTTTTAGAGTGAACAATAAACACGGACATTACAGAACATTAAAAATTAAAAGGATTAAACTGCGTGCCGAACTGTGTGTATGTGTGAGTATGTGTGTGTATGGCTGTGTATGTAGGCAAAGGGGCTGTCGTAGTCGAGTAAAGTCGACTACAGACTTATTACTTGTTTACTTTTATTACTTACATCAATATCATTATTAAGAGTATCAAGCAATTTCTTTTTGGGTTCTTCTCCGATCTCCAACTTGATTCTTTGCTTAATGAAATCGTTATCTTTAAATGTAGGTAAATACTTCTCAAGTTCTTTCTCAGAAGCCTCGCGATCCACAGTGCTGCCCTTTAAATCGAATTTTCTATGAATTAAAATTATTTTTTAATTAATTATTGAGGTTCTTTGAGGGTGAAAAATTGTATTTATCGTACTTATGTATAGTTAACTGAGAGCTAAAAACATTTCTCATTACAACAAAATAATACTGCACACTCTCAACAGTAATCCGATACATGCCCAGGTACTGCGGTAATAAAGTTTTGCCATGTCTTTCAACCACGTACTGTTTATGAGGAAAGCAAAGGAAAAGTATTTAGATAACCAAACTGCATAAGTTGAGTGAAATATAATGTTTTATTTTACTTACTGGATGATAGTGTTTAAGAAAAGCGTGCATACGTTCAATTTCCTCAGAGGTTAAGCTTTTTATTATAAAAAATTTATCGTAGCTCTGGTAAAATTGTGCACCCGACTTGCCAGATGAATCGATCCTTAATGGCTGTGACCTAGTTAATGACTCGCGATAATCCACATCATCCACCCCAAATCGTTCGCGTAAATTTCGAAATACTAAAGGACAGTATTCTTTTACCTTAAAGTGTGACGGCATATTTTCTCTGCGTTCGATAAATGGACATTTTCTCAAATTATATTATAAAGTAACTATTTTAACTCAAGTACAAACAAGTGAGAAATCTGTAGTCGATTTAACCGGACTACGAGAGCGCCTTTGCCCACATACACACAGTTCTACATGTACATTAAGCCATTGCGCGCGGCTTTTGCCCCCCGCACGACATAACGCGATACTAAAATGTTGTATAACTTCCGTGTTTTTTCATCAAACTTAACGAGGTTCACATGGTAGATCATAATGGTCTAATTATTATGTGTGCTAAAGAGAAATTTACTAGGTTGAAAATTTGCTTAATAATAGTTTTTATCGAATTGCGGGGGTCGGGGGATGAATTTCAATAATCAAAAAATATCTTTTAGCGTACGAATATAACGAATCCAAATTTGAAACTTGGTTGTGCTAGCTTTTATGTTGCGCGCACAAATCCATTATTTACCTTTTAGCCATTTTTAAAGGTAAACCCTAATTAAAATCGGGCATAATTTAATTTTATATCAATACCATAATCTACGATTAACCTTACATTACGGCATAAAAAAGAGAATTAACTGCGGAAATTTGAAGGGATTTAAAGTTAATTTGTATTTACTTATATATTTAACATACTATAAATTAATAAAACAAGACAGCTGAAACCGGATATATGCGACTGCGAGAACCCCATTTGCACAGACATATACACACACATATCCACATATACACAGTTCTACACGCACTTTAAGCTGTTCTGTGTCCTTAAGTCCCATGCAGTCCATACCACGATACTTAATCTTTACGAATTTAAAACGAAGATTAAGAATGCGTGAAAAAGAAATTTAATAAAAAAAATTTTACACAAAGTCATATGGTGTACGAAAATAAGGAATCTAGATTCCAATTTTGGTTGCTGTAGCTCTTATAGTCTCTGAGAAACAGGCGTTCATACAGACGGACACACTGACTGATAGCAGTAGAGATTTCTAATTCGAATCGGCTATTCGCCCTTATTAAGAATATATATACTTTATAGGTTAGAAATCCATTAGCACCCTTTTTGGATTTTTTTAAACGTAAAGAGGGCTAAAAAGAATCATATAATAATAAATTAAGAAACAAATAAGACAGCTGTAGTTGAGTTTACCTAATTATGAGAGCCCTACACACGCACAGTTCTAAAATGCAAGCCGTTACGCTCAATTTTTTTTTTTTTTTTTTTTTTTTAAAAAAAGAGTATATAAGTAGTTGAAACTTTTATATCAATAATAGTCTGAACGACCGCTAGACGGACATAGAGTATGCGTTATCGCCATACTCATTAATTAGCGGAGCTAATGGAAATGTGCAAAATCCAAAAGTATGTAACACATAGAAATAATCATCAAAGTCGATGTAGCCAAGTCCGTCTATCCTTCCGTCCGTCTGTATGAACGCCTGTTTGTCAGAGACTATAAGAGCAAGAGCAACCAAATTAAATAATTAATAGCTAGAGCAATTAATTAAACATAGATTCGTTATTTTCGTACGCTATACGAGTTTGTTTTTTGATTTTTTACCACCGCAATTCGAAAAAAACGATTATTAAGCACAATTTTCAACCGATTGAATTTTT
This sequence comes from Zygothrica quintamaculata, assembly GCA_037044455.1. Classification (NCBI taxonomy): domain Eukaryota; kingdom Metazoa; phylum Arthropoda; class Insecta; order Diptera; family Drosophilidae; genus Zygothrica; species Zygothrica quintamaculata. Next base: position 1,769 of record JBAMBS010001172.1, on the reverse strand, counting down.
TTTTGGCACACATCATAATTAGACTATTTTTGATCTATGTTGTAAACCTGGGTAAGATTAATTAAAAAACTCGGAAGTTATACATCATTGTTTTAGATTTTCAAATTTCCTCGCCTGACCCCAGCAAATTGCAAAAATTAATTATATGGCACAATTTTCAACTATTCATTTTGGCACACATATTATTTAAAGCATTCTTAATCTACGTTGAAAATTTCGTTAAGATTGAAAAATAAATACGGAAGTTACAGAGCATTAAGTATCGCGCAATAGAGCGCGGAGGATAAAAGGCTAATATTACGTGCAGAACTGTATGTGTGTGTTTGGCTGTGTATGTAGGCAAAGGGGCTCTCGTAGTCGGGTACGCTCGCCCACAGACTTCTTACTTGTTTTTGTTTGTTTTTACACACATTACCGTAAATATTTGTCGTTGACATATTATTGCTTTAAGGATATATTAAATTTGACGATTCCTTACTTGTTAAATAAGTGGTTATCGACTTTAATTTTGGAATAAGCTCGAAAGTCGTCCGGCAACAACATCACTGGTATGTTAACATGGCTTAGTTCATTTATCTAGAATTGTGTTAATAATTTGATAATTACTAAAAAAAAAAATATTTGGTCCCAAATCAGTAATAAAGGTAACATACAGTATGGTTTATGCCCCACATGAATACGCTGAGAATCGGTTCATTTGCCCGAAACAACTTCACCTTCTGATGCTTAACTCGAAAATGCTTTTTCTTAAGAATGCGTGGTTGTGATGTGCACGAGATCTTTTTATCCATTATTTTTTTTTAAATCTTTAAAGTAAATAATAATGTTGCTAATTTATGAATAATAGATTTCTGTCAGTTTTTAAGATATTCGCATATGTAAAAATATACATATGTATATGTCAATATATTGATGTCTTGTATAAGAATGTGTATTATTATACAAAGGAAAAACTATCAATATTTTTACAATTTAGTAATGAAATCATTTTATTTTTATTATATTTTAATGTAAAATTATTTTTAACATTACACCTAAAAAACGTATGTACAAAAATATATTTTTTTTAAGTATGGATTTGTCTATTTGCAATGCGTAAAAATCTAGTTATTACAATTTATGATGTAGGAATATTTTGCAAAAAAGCTAAGATGCAGGTTTTAATAATATTGTAAAAAACATTTAACTTCTAGAAATTTCACTTCTAAAAGATAATAGGTTTTATTTAACTTTTTCTTTCAACAAAATTATATTATCTGTTAAAGATTCTTATGTTAACACGGTTGCTTTTCGAAACTGTTAAAGATTATTATATCCACAGCAGAGCTGCCAGATCAGCCATTTAGTGGCTGTTTTAGCCACTTTTGGAGGCCACTCGAGTCTAAAACTTCAGCCACTTTTCTTGCAAAACCACTTTCCACTCAGAAAATCTGGCAGCCCTGATCCACAGTTGCTTTTTAGCACTGTTAAAGATTATATGAAGCATGAATGGTACATTATTAATCGATATCATTTATATCGCTGGTAAAGCAAGATTTGCAAAAAAAAAATACAATAGGTACATACACAAAAATATGTATTATATACAGTGCTGCCATGTTATGAAAATGAGAATTAGCTGATTTCAGCCACTTTTGTCATAAAATAGTCATGGAATAGCTGAGGAAGTGTAATATGGGTTTTGCAAGCCAAAATGTAAATTGTGTAGTTTTTATCTATTTTTTCCCTCTTTTTACAAATAACAAGTAAAACAACTAAGAAGTCTGTAG
>JBAMBS010001171.1:0-30270 GCA_037044455.1 Zygothrica quintamaculata | reverse complement strand
GGCTTTTCGTTACAACAGCTGCTTAATGATGCTGCCACAGTTTGTTAATAACAAAACTTAATTTATCGATAGGCTTCCACCTATTAACCTTACGTTATGTTAACTTATTAGCACCGTTATTAAACTATGTTAAATTTACAGTCAGAACACTATATGCAAGTCTTTTTAACAAAATAATAACCCTACACCGGAAATGTAAATTGTCTCACATTAACGGCAGTTTATGTTTTCGTCACTATTTCCTATGACACTATAACTTTTTTATCAGATGATAAATGAGTAATAATTTAACTTTTTGTTAAATCGGTATATTTTATAATAACATTTTTGATATATTAACGCATAAAATTTGCGGTCACACTGCATAATCAGTGGCCTAGCTGGTTTTTGAACATTTTAAATACTCCTCTGTTTTTGTGAAATGAAAGTGCAAAAATATATAGTAATTTTTACGCGTGATATTTTAACAAACAGTTGAACTATCAAAACAAATTAAAGGTTTACTTTTATAATAATATCTTAAAGTTATGCAGTGGTGTGGTTGTTTTTAAAAGACGGCAACAAAATATACCGCGTGATGCTTTCATTAGTTATAAACATACATAATAGTATAATTATTGGATATAAATTATTTAAACATCAATACTTGTGTATTGCAGAAGTTTTTCATAATAAGCAAAATTATTTTTGTTTATTTTCTTGCTTTTCGTGCACAAATCTTAATTTTTGGGAAGGGGAAGCTGCGAAAAAGAGCGCGACATTCGCTGTGCTACCAGATGCGTGATTTTAAAGCTAGTAAATGTTTTCGGCTAAAAAGAACATAGACACGTTTTATAATACACCTTTCTTATTGTAAAGAAACAAATTTATATTTCACACCTTTATTCTATGAAATATATTTCTTTGATAACAAATGCGAATGCGCCTTCTTTAATCTGGCAACGCTGTTTGTAGAACTGTGCGCGTGTCGTGATTCTTGTGTGTCATCCAATTGTACAATTAAATTTGATAAATTTGTTAAGTAATATGTGATAAAACGTGTTTCTGAAATAACTCATATTGGGATATTCATAATGTGGTAAAGAAAAGCATTTTTGATATCTAAACTTATAAAATATTAAATTATGTTTCTGTTATATCGTGCTTTGCGACACGCATCTCTAGTTTTAAAATAACACAGAGAGGTTGTGTACGAGAATGAGTAAGTAGAGAGAGAAAGAGAGAGGGAGCAGTGCGTGTTCCTGCTGTTGGTGCTCATTATATTCGATTTCTACCTTTTGCATTTTCAACGTCTTTGTGATCGGTTGTTGTTGGTTGTTGCTCGGATGCGATTTAGTTACCTCGTACGTTTAATTATTTTGTACCGTTCCCTACCCCGTAGGATTTAATGTATATTGTGTAACAAATAAAAATATGTGCACAAAAATGTGCCAATAAAAATATATATACATACAAAAATCTATGTGTATTTGTGTTTAAGCCAAATGCCAAAGTGTAACAAAAACAAAAACATTGGTCTGTGACATCCAAACGCATATCGCAGCGCCCAAAGTAAACACAAAACGCAACGCAAATTGTAATGCATAAGTTAAAAAAATGTGAAAAATAAGTTTTTTAATTCAGCTAAAATTCTAAGAGCCGAAAAATAGCTGTAATGTAGTGAAATCCCTTGTTTGCGTACATATTCCAACAATATACCTTCGTAGTAAAAAAGAAACTCTCCTGGATGAGAGCGCGAACGAGAGGGAGTGTATGTGTGGCAGGGTGAGAGTGAGAGATAGAATGTGACGTAATTTATATTTATGTACTCTAAACAAATAATCAACATGAAATGCCAAAAACAAAAAGCCACTTTTACAAGAGCGTGTGCAATTGTACGTCCCTTTTGGCAGATTGTAATTACCAATTGCAATGCCTTTTAATTTGAATTTTGCATGCAACAGGGCGCGTGCTATTCGCAAATATACGCACACACACACACATACACTAGTGCTTAAATACTTACACATATAAACTCGCTCGCAAACACGACAAACGTTGCTCGAGAGAAAGGCAGGCTGTGTGGTAAACAAAAATATAAAGTGTGCTTGGTGAAAACGATAACAGCAACAGAAGCAACAAAAACAATAGAAACGACAATGGTGAGGAATTAATGAAAACCAAAATATATATATATATATAAAACTGTTGTCGAACCTACCATCCCCACACCTGTTCCACACTTTGTACAAAACGTATTGCTTGCAAATATCCAAAGGAAAGCAACAAAACAAAAACAATAACAACAATTAGGTAATGTTTTTACGCCATTCTCTTTTCCGTCGTTTTTTCGTTCGATTCAGGACTGTGTGAGAGGGATAGACTGCGTGAGAGAGAAGGGTTAACAGTAAGAGAATAGCCAACGCTCGTTTATTTCAATGCCGCTGATGTTATTTTATTTCATTTCGTTTTTGTTTTGAAAAATCTTTATGTGGAAAATTTTATGCTTTTATTTTAGAATTTTTTTTTTAGTGTTTGTAAATGTTCTGATTAGAATAATATAAAATAATGTGTGCAATAAAAAGTGCATTTGTGAGAAGCAAATAATATTTATTATAATCAATATCAATTCTTATCGCAGTGTTGACCAAATATTAAATAGATATTTGAAATTTTGATTTGTTAAGCTCTTGCATTTGAAATTATCGAAAATGTGAATACCACGAACAAAAATCTTGTATAAAACTACACAATATAAAAAAAAACTAATTAAATTGATGTGGATAAAATAAAAAAAAATAATAAAACAAAAAAAAAAAACATTAAGGAAAACAACATACAAACTCTTAACAAATCTTAAGAAATTAAAGAAAAATAAAAACGAAAATAAATTAAAATAAAAGCTTAGTTATCATGTTGCATAACATTGATAACTAACTTTTTATTTTAATTTATTTTCGTTTTATTTTTCTTTAATTTCTTAAGATTTGTTAAGAGTTTGTATGTTGTTTTCCTTAATGTTTTTTTTTTGTTTTATTATTTTTTTTTATTTTATCCACATCAATTTAATTAGTTTTTTTTTATATTGTGTAGTTTTATACAAGATTTTTGTTCGTGGTATTCACATTTTCGATAATTTCAAATGCAAGAGCTTAACAAATCAAAATTTCAAATATCTATTTAATATTTGGTCAACACTGCGATAAGAATTGATATTGATTATAATAAATATTATTTGCTTCTCACAAATGCACTTTTTATTGCACACATTATTTTATATTATTCTAATCAGAACATTTACAAACACTAAAAAAAAAATTCTAAAATAAAAGCATAAAATTTTCCACATAAAGATTTTTCAAAACAAAAACGAAATGAAATAAAATAACATCAGCGGCATTGAAATAAACGAGCGTTGGCTATTCTCTTACTGTTAACCCTTCTCTCTCACGCAGTCTATCCCTCTCACACAGTCCTGAATCGAACGAAAAAACGACGGAAAAGAGAATGGCGTAAAAACATTACCTAATTGTTGTTATTGTTTTTGTTTTGTTGCTTTCCTTTGGATATTTGCAAGCAATACGTTTTGTACAAAGTGTGGAACAGGTGTGGGGATGGTAGGTTCGACAACAGTTTTATATATATATATATATTTTGGTTTTCATTAATTCCTCACCATTGTCGTTTCTATTGTTTTTGTTGCTTCTGTTGCTGTTATCGTTTTCACCAAGCACACTTTATATTTTTGTTTACCACACAGCCTGCCTTTCTCTCGAGCAACGTTTGTCGTGTTTGCGAGCGAGTTTATATGTGTAAGTATTTAAGCACTAGTGTATGTGTGTGTGTGTGCGTATATTTGCGAATAGCACGCGCCCTGTTGCATGCAAAATTCAAATTAAAAGGCATTGCAATTGGTAATTACAATCTGCCAAAAGGGACGTACAATTGCACACGCTCTTGTAAAAGTGGCTTTTTGTTTTTGGCATTTCATGTTGATTATTTGTTTAGAGTACATAAATATAAATTACGTCACATTCTATCTCTCACTCTCACCCTGCCACACATACACTCCCTCTCGTTCGCGCTCTCATCCAGGAGAGTTTCTTTTTTACTACGAAGGTATATTGTTGGAATATGTACGCAAACAAGGGATTTCACTACATTACAGCTATTTTTCGGCTCTTAGAATTTTAGCTGAATTAAAAAACTTATTTTTCACATTTTTTTAACTTATGCATTACAATTTGCGTTGCGTTTTGTGTTTACTTTGGGCGCTGCGATATGCGTTTGGATGTCACAGACCAATGTTTTTGTTTTTGTTACACTTTGGCATTTGGCTTAAACACAAATACACATAGATTTTTGTATGTATATATATTTTTATTGGCACATTTTTGTGCACATATTTTTATTTGTTACACAATATACATTAAATCCTACGGGGTAGGGAACGGTACAAAATAATTAAACGTACGAGGTAACTAAATCGCATCCGAGCAACAACCAACAACAACCGATCACAAAGACGTTGAAAATGCAAAAGGTAGAAATCGAATATAATGAGCACCAACAGCAGGAACACGCACTGCTCCCTCTCTCTTTCTCTCTCTTACTCATTCTCGTACACAACCTCTCTGTGTTATTTTAAAACTAGAGATGCGTGTCGCAAAGCACGATATAACAGAAACATAATTTAATATTTTATAAGTTTAGATATCAAAAATGCTTTTCTTTACCACATTATGAATATCCCAATATGAGTTATTTCAGAAACACGTTTTATCACATATTACTTAACAAATTTATCAAATTTAATTGTACAATTGGATGACACACAAGAATCACGACACGCGCACAGTTCTACAAACAGCGTTGCCAGATTAAAGAAGGCGCATTCGCATTTGTTATCAAAGAAATATATTTCATAGAATAAAGGTGTGAAATATAAATTTGTTTCTTTACAATAAGAAAGGTGTATTATAAAACGTGTCTATGTTCTTTTTAGCCGAAAACATTTACTAGCTTTAAAATCACGCATCTGGTAGCACAGCGAATGTCGCGCTCTTTTTCGCAGCTTCCCCTTCCCAAAAATTAAGATTTGTGCACGAAAAGCAAGAAAATAAACAAAAATAATTTTGCTTATTATGAAAAACTTCTGCAATACACAAGTATTGATGTTTAAATAATTTATATCCAATAATTATACTATTATGTATGTTTATAACTAATGAAAGCATCACGCGGTATATTTTGTTGCCGTCTTTTAAAAACAACCACACCACTGCATAACTTTAAGATATTATTATAAAAGTAAACCTTTAATTTGTTTTGATAGTTCAACTGTTTGTTAAAATATCACGCGTAAAAATTACTATATATTTTTGCACTTTCATTTCACAAAAACAGAGGAGTATTTAAAATGTTCAAAAACCAGCTAGGCCACTGATTATGCAGTGTGACCGCAAATTTTATGCGTTAATATATCAAAAATGTTATTATAAAATATACCGATTTAACAAAAAGTTAAATTATTACTCATTTATCATCTGATAAAAAAGTTATAGTGTCATAGGAAATAGTGACGAAAACATAAACTGCCGTTAATGTGAGACAATTTACATTTCCGGTGTAGGGTTATTATTTTGTTAAAAAGACTTGCATATAGTGTTCTGACTGTAAATTTAACATAGTTTAATAACGGTGCTAATAAGTTAACATAACGTAAGGTTAATAGGTGGAAGCCTATCGATAAATTAAGTTTTGTTATTAACAAACTGTGGCAGCATCATTAAGCAGCTGTTGTAACGAAAAGCCAACTCAGCTAATGCGAAGAAATTTTAATACACTAAAATTTCGCATTTTATTTAATTATTGTTAAAGCCGAAATATAGTTTGTTTTTTTGTTTATTTATTTAATTGTTAACAGTGCAGAAAAACAATGCAAAATGCGGCCAACAAAAGCGAACGCCCAAATCAATACGCTGTGGAGTGATTTACCCCGTTTCTTCGTCACCATAACACTTATACTTTCCCTTTCATGTGTTCCACCGACGTGGGCTTTGTCCGACAAAAGACTTTGCGCTGACGAAAAATGTGAACGTAAGTAATATTAATACAAATAGATTAACTTTTAATTCATATATTATATATATATATATTTATGTCATATAACATCAATAAGTACCTGGTTAATAAATTACGTCTAACCTATTTTATAGCTACTTGAAGAGCGATAGGACTGTTTAATATAATTTATTTAAAGAATTTTCAATTGGTTTGACTTTTCACAGAGATAATCTCAACCGGTAGTGCCAAAATTAATTATGCGTCTGGTGAAAATGGTATGTTAGCCTTTAAAATCTATGCGCCAGTGCGTATTATGTCCAAAAGCGCCGGTACTAAACCGAATCTATGGGGCGTGGAAATTAATGGACGTCGTGGTTATGCTAACAAAGACTTTATAATGGAAAAGAAAATTTATATAAGTGAAAAGGAACTGAAACATGAATTACCTGTGGAATGGCCACCCAAACCAATAACTGTTCCAGCAACATCTCCAACTGTACCTAAGCCCATTGAATCAGAGGCTGTAGAAAAGCTGGCTGATAATATTGAAGTTTCAACGAACCAACAGAACCAACCAGTACTTAATGCTTCTGAGAACCCTGAGGATCTAAGCACAACGACCACGTCGCCCCTTGACACACTCAAGCTTGCAATACTTACAGAAAGGGATCAAACAAATAGCAATGAAGCCCCCACACCGATTACCACAGTACAGGGTAATCTGCAGGTTGTGGATGGTACAGAACTGCCCTTGGAAGTAATGGCGGCAACTACAGAACGTGTGCAAAATCTTACAAATGTACAAAAGGAAGAGGTACCCCAACCAGAGCCAACGATAGAGCAGGCACCGTCCACAAACTCTGATAATGATTTTGTAACGACAACGATGAGCGACACTGAATTCGATGATTACGAAGAAGATTACGATCTAGGGCATGATACATTAGACAGTAAAGATAACGAAATACCCAACGATACAAAAATAATTAAAAAGGAACCAAATGGAAACAAACTACTAGCTAAATCCGCTGACCAAAACCTAGCTGTTAACATAGAATCCAATTCCCCGAAACTATCAACTTTCATAGAAAACCAGGTGGAAACGCAGCCCAATGAGCCAGAGCTGCAAGACTCAGTACCAGTCGTGCCACAGCTACAACCACAAATTGGAATCAAACCTGATATTCCAGCAGCAGTCGTAACTGATAGCAAATTAGTCGACATTCCAGTTACAAATACAGCACAATTGGTTAACAATGTTCAACAGGATAAACCTGTTGCAGTAGTGAAGGTGGAGGCGGAATCAACGTCACAGACAGCTCAGTCAAATGAAGCTAAGTTGAAGATTGAAAATACAATATTTGAAGTTCCATTGGAAGAAAGGGAAATCATTTTGGAGCAGGTTGTAGATCAGAAACTAAATGAATCAATTGAAGCAAAGTCGGATCACGTCAAACTAGAAGAGCAGCCTTTGGTCAAGGAAGACGTACACCCAACTGTTATTGAAGATCAGAAAGCCACTCAAGAAACTGAAGTACATTTGGTACAGGATATACCCAAACCTGCAGAGCTTAAGGAAAACTTAAATATACCGAATGTTCCTTTAGAAATAACCGTTGCATCACCTCAAGGTGCTTTAAAAATACAACAAACTACAGCAGAAAAAGTGCTAGTGGACACTCAAGATTCTATTCCAAACCAGGTCGAACTTAAAGTAACAGCAATAAACACTCAGGAAACTGCAACTGTTCCCGCAACAAAAGATGAATTGAATTCAATGCAGCTGACAGAACAACTTCAAATTGAAAATGTGGCTAATGCTTCTCAAGAAACACAAAAACCAGAAACACCAATTCAGCCTGCGATTGAAACAGCTGCAACAGCTGATTTTTCTAAAGAAGAAGCTGCTACTACGGACGCCCAACCTGTAGTAGAGAATATAGTGACTGATCCAGTATCTGAAAGTGTGTCTGGTTCAACAGACGAAACAGTTGTAGTCGGTAGACAGGCACCTCTCTTTAAAAACCAACATTACAATAATCCCAATGAATACTACAAGCTAATTCAGGAACAGCAACAGCAACAATTGGCCAAAGAACAGTTGCAGCAACAATATAACAACGAAGAGGATCGAACCAACCAAAAGGATCCGCTGCCTTTCCATCAACAAACTACACCTAAACCAGAGTCATTGAAACCCTACGATACACTGTATCTGGCTGAATCAACGCCAGAACCTTTAGCCAATGAACTTGATGAACCTGGAAGTGTGGAACCAAAAGGTTTAGCCACAAGCCAAGTAGAAACCACCAAAGAAGATATTGACAAACTTGGTACACCTAGCACTGTGGAACCAATAGAGTTACCCGAAAGCCATGCAGAAACTACCAAAGATGATAATGCTGCACCAACACGCATAGAACCTGAAGCCCTTACTACACCGGACACTCTCGAGCCAGTAGGTTTACCCATAAACCATGAAGAATCTATAAAAGATGACGATGCTCTAAATAAAGGATTATTTTCTACAATCATGGACACTGTTAACACATTCATTTCCAACCAGGGTCAAAAGGAACCAGAGACTGCACCACTTACTCACCATGATGAATTGCATCATTTACTCTATTCAAATGCACCAACAGCAGCACCTCACGAAGGTAAGTCAAAGAATATTAACAGCTATAAAAACTTAACTTAGTTAAGGGATTCTGTTATTATTTGTTTAGAGGATTAAAGCTATATTTAATTCAATTGAGAAATTAACTTACAAAGCAAAATTATAAATTATTTTTGTGTTTGCTTACAACATTTTCCCCTTATAGATAACTCACAAACCGAAGGCTTTTGTAAACGTCCAATGGAAGGAAATTGTTATGCTACGATTACCATGGATAATTTTATAGATGTGCTGGCGGCTAAAGTCTTGGATAATAGTTTACTCCTGCTTTGTGTTGTTATCGCAGCTGCATCATCTTTGTTCTTTATATTTGTGTACTATTGCTTCTGTAATAGCAGCCAGGAGGGTGCATTGCTATCCAAATTAAACCACATGGAACGCAGTCTACTATCAGCACACAAGGAGAATCATATACTTAAAAATGATCTCTTGACAACAAGGTCAAAGCTATCAAGCATTGAAGATAACTCATTTGGTTCGAATGATATGGTATTGGCTTTAAAAAAACAACTCGAGACAGAATTGTATGAAAAAGCAAAACTGCAAGAGCAGATGTCCACATTGGAGAAGGTAAGTTAAAAGTAGTTAGTTATAGTTATAGTTACTAAAAGGTAAACTAATCATTATTACTTTCAATAGGATTTAGATAATGCTGCAGAGGCCGGCTTGGAGCTTAACAAAATGTTATCCGAAGTATTGAACACCCAAAATGGTGATGAAGCATTTATGAGCACCGTGGAGGAACTTCAACGCCAGCTCAATGATCAAGAAAGTATGTAATTTTTTAGTTATGAATTTTAGCATATCTATATTTTTTTTTTTTTTTTGCAGAGATCATCATTGATATTAATGCTAGTCTAGCGGAGAAGAGTCGAGAGAATAGCGAACTACAATACTCCTATACAGAGTCAACGACACGGCTTACCAGCGAGATGAAAGCATTACAACAAGATAACTATGAACTGGAAATGGAAAAGTCTAAGTTACAAACACGCCTTGAAGAAACTCAAGCTGAAAGTGAGCAGGAACTGGCCAAGGCATTGGAAGCCCGTAACTATGAAATGCAAAGACTACAGCATCAAATCATGGAATCCAGTGCTAAGTACGACAAGGAGCATAGCGAACTACAGACAAGTTTGTCCAAAATAGAAGCACTTGAGGATTGCTTGAAGCAGCTCAAAAAGGGCAGTAATTCCAATGTTCAAGAACTAATAACATCGGCCAAGACTCGCGGCGAACTTAGTGCCATTCAAAAGAGGTTCAATGCACTGCAGACAAAGCTTGAACAGGAACTGGCTGCCAAAGAGCGTTTGCAAACGCAACTGAAAGCATCTTGCGGTGATGTGGATCAACTGAAGCAGGACTTTAATCAATCCGAGAGTGACAAGCTTGAGGCACAAACGCGTCTGGAAGTCCTTTCAGGTTATTTCCGTGAAAAGGAAACTCAACTCCAAAAGTATGTAATAATTTCATACCATAATGTATTCTAAACATTGAATTAAAATCATGCTTTTCAGGGAGCTAAGTCTGCAAGAATCCAAATGGTTACAGCATCAGGGAGAAAATGCAAGCACTGTAGAAACCCAAACGTTAATGAAGGAAGAAATTCAAACGTTAAAGTATGGATATTAGTTTTATAATTATTTTATAATTGTTTATACTTGGTTTGATAGATCTCAAAATGATGAGCTACGCGCAGAGATTGAGGCACAGATTGCTTCTCATAAGGCACAGATGGGCACGCTGGAAAATCGTGCACACGAATCGTGGCTAGCGGCTCGACAATCAGAGCGACGCTGTGAAGAGGCTCAAGCAGAAGCTGCTGCTTTAAGACGTAAAATAACTGCTATGGCCAATAGTGCAACTGGTGTTGAAGTACTATCAGATGCACTGTCCACAAATGGTGCTGGCGCAGTATTACCGGACTTGAATAATGTCCCAACGCCTTTGCCTTTGTCTTTGCCTTTGCCTTTGCCTTTGCCAGGTTCACCAGGTTTATTGAATATGCCGAATCCACTGCCATTCCTACCGGCGCCTTTCTCGCCGTTTATGGGCTTACCGCCACCATTTTTACCACCACCTGTGGGCTCTGGCGGTGCACGCCCACCGCCGTTAGGACGCATGCGTTCACCGCCACCAGATTCATCAAACCGTCGAGGTCGTTACTCGCCACATCGTGATCATCTTGATGAACGCGATGAGCGCGACGATTACAGCGATTATGATGATTATGATGATGATGATGAGGATGACCGTGCAATGGATAGACGCAGGCGCCATAGTGGTAGCTGGGGACGCGCACATCGTGGTCCTTATATGCATTCGCCCCGCACATATCGCTCCTTATCACCATCTGATAGTCGATATAATTACAATGATACAGAGACGGACCTAAGTCCACCACCTAGTCCGCCGCAACAGCGCAAAAGCAGCTCTCGTCCCATGAACGAAGTCTGAAATGCGGCTACATCTGATCTATATATCTATATCTTTCTGTACTTTAATACTTCAGCTAGTTGGATCCTAATTCCAACTCTATCCCAATAATATTTAAATCCATGAGTAGTTGACGCGCTAAAAACTAAACTCAAAACTAGTTCAAATCTATGTATATTTATTAATGATCATCGGGTTAACCATCCAACTACAATTACAACTAGGGGCGATACATTTAAACATAAATCATAAAAAAAAAAATTTCCATTATACGATATTTAAGCATTATACAATGTAAACTATATAAATCATATTGCGGCTCAATGGTAAATGATGCATAATGATATCATATGGAAAGTATAAAATAAAACAAGCAAAAAAAGGTCAAAACAATGTGTACTTAACTAACTTTGTTTCTTTATAACATTATATGGCACATAAAGATAGCTGCAGAGGTCTAACATGCAGTGGTCATTTGTAAGGCAACAATAGAATATAACCATTATTTATAGAGAATATAGATAGACAGTCAGCATAAGTCAAATAAATACTTTAATACATATACATTGCGGAATTTCAAGTTGAAATGGATACAGATTTGTGTTAATAAGGATTAGGATTAGGCAAGAATTGCTTAAAGAAATTATTATGTTATGCTGACACTGCTAACTTTTGAAATAAAATTTGTAGTTTATTTAATTGGAGTTATATTTCAGAGTCTGCGATCCTTCAATAGGGTGCACTAATAAAGCTAATACTAATACAAATAATACTTGTATTAGTTGAGAGATTTGGTCGGTAATCTTTTGGTTCAATCGATTTCCAGCTTACGGAAGGAACCCACAGCTCCAAAGGAAGAGTTTTTGTTCTGAAAGGGATTACTGAAATCGCGCAGCTTTTCGTCGGTGCCAAAATGTTGAGATTCTCGGAAATATTGCTCATAGCTGATTAGCTTTAGTTCCATGTCATGGCTTATATCCTCCATAATGCCATAGGTGCCACCATATTCCAATGGCAAATATTCACGTGGAACTATACTATAGATGGCATTTGGAACAGAGCTAACTGAAATCTGTATTTAAACAAATTTATTTGTTATTTTATAGCAAAGTTTTTTGTAAGATTCACTTACTCTGCTTCTAATCTTCTCGGGAAAAAATGATCGCAGTGTATTAAAACCCGTTTCAAAGGCTGTAGGTACATTTATAAAATGTATACCCTTCTGACGTGTTGGCATTGCTTCATCCGCATAAGTAGAGAACTTTCGTAACAGTTCCGGCTGCAGTGCAAAGAGATGAGTAGCTGTAACACCCTTCATGTCCATTACCTCTACATAACCGGATACTGTCGCATTTTCATCCTCAAGCATCATAATTTCACCGAACATTGAACCGACACGTATAATATCTTGAAATTTATATTTGCTAGTATCATAGGAACCAGCACGGATTATGGACACACATGGACCAGCGTCATGCTCATCCTGTGGTAGACGCAATAGAACGCTGCCAAAAAGAAAAACTTAATTTTATGCGATTTAAATTAAGTCTACCTTATAACTTACCCTGACCTAATGATATCCAATACCAAGGGATCAGTGGTCAAACGACGCTCATTAAACACTTCTGGTATGGTTGCTTGCAGCGTATAGAAACGATCGTACTTACTTTTGGCACGTTCCAAGCTAAACTTGGTGCCTCGCAGAAATGCCAATAGGAATTGATCCTCAGTGCAGGAGCGCAAATGCGGTTGCTTTAATACCCATTCCCTTAAAGCTTTTATATCGTCCGCAAGGCGACTAGGCACCTCATTTAGCTCCTGTATGGCGATTGCCTGCAGGGCTGGCTTAAGTGGACGTATCGCTAATGTTGACATTGCTAAAAGCAATAAATGTAATAATAAAATATATTATTTAATTGCAAATGAAACTTAAAAATAAATTGAAGCAATCTGTTGGCCACCAGAAGAGGTAATTTGCTATATAAATTATTAAATTAGCAAAAAGGAAAATGGTGATGAAATAACGGCATTCGTGTAATCATCAAAAAAAGCACAATTTATTTAAACAATCGCCATTGCAATTAAATATAAATTATTAATTTACAGATTGATTTTTTAAACCGACTAAACATATTTAGTTTTAGTATTAAGTGAAATTATAATTGCAATAAGCTGTAAAACGTATGCGCAATGTGTATGCTTCGGCTATTAACAATATTCCAATTTGAACGCGTGTTTACCGTTTGAATATGCAACAGCAACTAAAAACATATGGCAAATCAACGAACTTCATCGTTTTGCTTCGGTTGATCAGAAACCGATTTATTGACAAACACGAAGTTGTTTTGCTTAACGAACGTGGTGGGAGAAGGAGGGGATTAAGAAAATTGTACACTCAAGGTTGAGTACCAGGCGCTGGGAGCCACATGGTATCCACAATTGGTATTTGGTAAACGTCTGGTGACTGATGGGTGGTTGATGGTGGTTTTTCCTTGCAATTGATTGTCTTAATTGGCTTTGGATTTACAGTGAGTGCATCCGGCTGTGTTTGAATACATGTATATATATATATATATATATATATATATATATATGTGTGTGTGTGTGTGTGTGACATTCACATTTTTATCATCCCTTCTTTAGTTGGGAATTATTTCAATCTGGTCCACTTTTATTTAATCCGTACATGCGCTACTTAATTATTTAATGGTTACAAACAGATATCTGAGCTTTAATCTTTCCTTGATTTGTTGCAATATTATTTGCAATTGAATAATTTAATTATTATTAACTGATAATAAAGGTTACTTGAGTACAGCACAATAAACTCTGCACAAAATAAACAACATTGATTATGAGATGATGTAGAAATTTTAAAATGTTTTCCTATACTCTTCAACACGCACGTAATATAAATAATAAAACTGCATGTAATATAGATTTAAAATATACATAAATAAATATACAGATATAAACATTTCTAAATTAATAAAGAAATAAGTTCAGAACTCACAGTATTTCAATATCGTAAGTCATAATTTCTGTTTTCAAATAAACCGCGCCAAAAGGTGAATAAACCAGTTCAGCTCTTTTGTAGAGCTTAGTTTGTGTTATTTAAGTCGCTCCTTTAGCTCCACACACTGACTCAAAATCATTTCACTGATTTAGTTCGTTCTTTTAGTTCCAGTGAACCGGTTGATAGAACTATTTCCCCAAGATACGATACAACTCTAATTCGCAGAGTGACACAGTGACAGGTAGTAGAATATACATTTGTATTAATTAGGAAAAACTTAAATAAAAACTACAAAATACACAATAATGCAGGTCGCTACAATGGCCAGCGTTGGAGAATCAGATAATCCTTTCGCCGCACTATTGCAGGGTGGCACACACGCAAATGGCGTGTCCAAGCAGCTGATTGAATCAATTTTGCTCTTTACACTGAGCAAAAGTGTGAATAATAATCGACGGGGTATTCTATGCCTTGCAGATGTCGTTGTGGCTGACAGTAGCAACGATGATACCCTCAGCGAAGACCTTCTTGCGCATGCCTTATTTGAGCGCCTTATGTTAGATGACACGGAAAAGTATATGTTGCCAGGTGCGCAAAGGCAGGTGGAAGCGTTAGAAAGTCGAGCAATAATCTACCTGTATGGTGCATTCGCCAGATGTGAGCTTATTCAACGTGATTGCAATGCTTCGGATAAGAAACATTGCAACAAAATCCTTGAGCTGATTCTAAACAATGCCAGCACCTGCATGCGCCAACCAGAACTATTTGCTACTCAAAACTTAAACACTCAGTGGCTAGAATTGTTCGAGCATTCAGATGAGCATGATGCCAGCACACAGGAGTTTTTAATACGTGTTGCAGCGAAAGTTCTAAGTGAAGTGGATCACTTAGAAGCACTGGGTGCACTTAAGGCCATATTTTATCCCATGTTGAGTGAACTGCAAAAGCAATTGGCTAAAGACAACCTTATTAGTAATAAGGGAAAGATCTTTTGGATCTTGGGATTCTTTAGTCGCGAAAAACGTGCTGAAATTTTAGGCGAGCTTCTCATTGATTACACAACACCCAATCCTAAGGCAAAAGGTATTTACCGTGCTATTAAAAGAGAAACTGCTTAAATTTATGTGTTATTTCTTTAGGTGGAGAATATATGGATACGTTGTTCGGACAGTTGTTTTGTATATCTATAATGCCAAAAACGCAAACGGCTCCTTATGAATTTTTTCGTGATGTTTCAATGGTTTCTCAGCAATCGGATCCTGCACTCTGGCAGCTTTTGGCACACCATCAACAATCGTTGTTTACGCTTATTAAACAGTTACTTGTACAGTCTTCGGTAAATAAGAAGAAAATGTTGCAATGGATCGCCAATTGTCTGGAAGCGAATGTGTCACGTGGGCATCTATGGAATGCAGTAAATATGAACATGGATCAAACTGTACATAGCACAGCTAGCGATGCCTTTATGACCACCCTTAGTGCTATTCTAATACGTCTCTGTGCACCACTTTGCGTGCCCGGCATGAAGGTACATTATACTCCAACGATATTATTAATTTATAAGAACGTTTAACTAAAGAATTTACTCAATTCCAGGTGCTAATGGTTGATCCCACGTACTGTGCTGTATCAGATGGTGTTGAACGTCAGTCAAAAGGTGTTAGCATGCTTAAGGCATTTGAAGAAACATGTCTGCTGCCCAGTCAAGAAGGTGAACAACGCTTGACGGCGGATAAATACAATTTTATTACGGAAATCTTCTATATGGCTCACAAGGCATTCGAGCTAGGCAATCGAGCGTGTATTGAGCGCCTGACGCGTATGATGCGTGAAACACAGAATACTCAGAATGCGTACCAGGATATAGCTGCTAGAGATCCCAATAATGATTTGGCTAAGAATCTATTTCGCATGCTACAGGAGCAGGTGCAACAGGTCCTCTGCATACGCAATGGTCTGGCTGAACCGGAAAATGATAGCGGTATTCTGAAGTTCTTTGAGGTGTCTGCCATTTGGTTAACTGAGGTAGCAATGCTGCCACGCGAAAGCTATGAAATGCAATTGGACAAAAAGGATTTCACACCCCAACAATTGCGCAGTATGGATTTGTATCCAGGAACACCACCATTTGTGGCACCTTATATGAAATCAGTGCCGGAAAGCATTATAGATAATATTTCGGCATATTTTAATTTCTGTCGAACTTTTCCAGGCAATCAGTTTATACATTTGTATAGCAGCTCGCATGATGCGTTCTTTAAGATGATTCTTCTGTTTATGGGCAGTGCCGAGCTAGTAAAGAATCCACATTTACGAGCCAAACTTGCTGATGCACTTGAATTTCTGTTACCACCACAACTATCGGATGAAAATCGAAAAACATTCAACACACACGTATTTGACAGCCATCCGGATCGCTTACATGTTGTGCGAAGTCTACTTAACGTATTCGTTAGCATCGAAATGACTGGACAATCGGTGCAGTTTGAGCAAAAGTTTAATTATCGACGTCCCATGTACACAATAATGGAGTTTCTTTGGACAAAACAAGAACATGTTGAGTGCTTTAGGCAGCTGGCCACTGAAGCCGAACAAAACATGGAAGCGATTGAGCCGCCATTGTTTTTGCGTTTTATTAATTTGCTCATTAACGATGCCATATTTCTGCTGGACGAATCCCTTTCAAATCTGGAACAAATTAAACAGTTGCAACAGGCCCAAGATAATGGCGAATGGAATAATCTATCACATAGCGAACGACAACAACAAACAACAAATCTGCATCATCTGGGCATGTTAGCACGCTTTGACAACATATTAGGACGAGACACCATCAATATACTAAAGTTACTGACAACTGAGATCAAGAGTACGTTCTGTCACAATAGCATGGTAGATCGTATTGCTGCCATGCTTAATTATTTCCTACTTCATTTGGTAGGTCCACAACGTGAACGTTTTAAGGTAAAGGATAAAAAAGAATTTGATTTTGATCCGGCGCAAACAGTTATGGAGATTGCCCATATCTATATTAATCTAAGCAGTGACAATAGCTTTTGCCTGGCTGTGTCACAGGATGGACGCTCCTACAGTGATCAACTATTTGGCTATGCCGAGAATATACTTATACGCATTGGCGGTGGTCAGTTAATTGGTGACATGTCTGAGTTTGCGGCAAAGGTGCAAAAGATGGGTGATGATTACAAGGAGGAACAGGAGTTACTAGCCGATGCACCTGATGAATATTTAGATCCAATTATATCAACACTAATGACAGATCCTGTGGTGTTGCCCAGTTCCAATGTAACTGTTGATCGTTCCACCATTGCCCGACATTTGCTTAGCGATCAGACAGATCCATTTAATCGTGAACCATTAACCATGGACAAAGTCAAATCGAATGCAGCACTAAAGTTGGAGATTGAGCAATGGATAGAGGGTAAACGCAATGCGGCACGGGTTAAGAGCTGAATTCTCCAGCAGTTGTTTCCATAACCAAAGAATTACCTTTTTAAAAGTTAAATGGATCAGGCTATACCTATATATATTATTCTCTTAAAGATTCCATTCGATGTATATAAGCGACCTATTTGTAATTTCTACAAAATTCCTATTTTATTTTATTCATGGCATTTTGGGGTTCCAGTTTAACTTCATTGGAATACATAGCAGCACAAGTATACAAAGGTATATAAATAAATATTTATGTAAATATGTTTGTACGGTTAGAATCAATTAAATCAAATAAAAGTTTATATAAGACATCATTGTGAGAATGCAAAACAATTTACCTTATTATAATTTAAACTTTATATTCCAGAATGCGGATTGTAATTATTTTTTATGCAATGAGTAAATATTATTTACAGTCAATCAGTCGTTTAGCTCCTTACACTGTCTCTTGCTCCACGTCATGAGTTATGTGTTCAAAACGTTCAGTTATCACCTGGTCAGCAAGGCAGTCGTTGCATAGATTTATATAACAATAGCAACTGTTGCAGCGCCAAGATGATCGAGTCACTGCAGATATCTCACATTCAGCACAGCGTGGAGCCAATGGATCCGGATTATACCCATGTTCTGTTTCTAACTTTTCATCGTGTATGGCTTGGATAATCTTAAGTTGCAATTGTTTTTTACGACGTGACTCTGTTTCGAATGCCTCTGGTTCTAACTTTGGCTCAACTTTAATAGTCGGTATTGGTGATGGTACTGTTGCTGTAGGCTGCAAGTCATCTAAAATGTAATCGTCTTCAGGCATATGGATGTCAATATTTTGAGCTGGAAAGAAAGTTGAACGGCGCAAACTAAACTTGGGACGAGTTGGTCCACCTGTTCGTCGATATTTGGGTAGCCGACCTGGTACTGGCATACCAGCATCATGTAGCTTTTGGAAATACTTTTGTACACGACTGAATACTTGCTGTGGTGTGCGATTTCCCAGCGCTTTAGCAATTTTACCAAAACGTCTCATTTCAACCTCTTCTGGTGGAAACTCAATGAGCAATTGTTCTAGGCGACGTTGTTCATCATTTGTCCACAAACGACTTGCTGTTTTATTGCCATTACTATTAGCATTATCCTTTTCATGTTCCTCCGACAACTTGGTTATTACAGGGGTATCCGGTTTAATATCTTCCTTGATATTCAACGTGGGCAAATCTGGTAACTTAACTGGTGTTAAATAGTTAGGCGATATTAACGGCTCTTGTTTTCGCAGCTTCTCAAGCAATAGCTCCGGATTCTCTAGATACATTTGCCTTGCTTTCTCGAGCTCGTCGATCTGGTCATGGACGCGTATGCGTTGGGCCTGTAGTATTGCAATGGTACGTAATAAATTGGTATAACATTGGTTACCACGCAGTGCCAGGTGCTCTGTTTCAAAGTGAAACACATCGTCGTCCGTATCGCTCTCATCCTTGATATTATTTAATTCCGTTTCATTAGTTTTGTTTTCGCTTTCCATTTATTTGTGCTGGGCTGTTAGCCGATTTCCACTAATAAGATCTGATGGCTTTTAGAACGAAACTCAAGTTATCGATGTTTATAGCCGATTAACTAGTACCTCATGCTTGGCGCGGAAAGTTCAAAATATTTAATGTATGATCAAACAAAGAATCTAAAGTTATCGATAGCATTCTGAAAAATAGCCTATAATCTAATGATTCGCGGTGAAAAGAATATGAAATTTATTTTTTAAAAGGAATTATTTGTTGATTAAAGATAATTAGAAATATATAACTGTCTGTAAAGAGAATATATATATATAATATTTTAATGATGTTTGTGAATCTTTCTGATAAGAAACAGCTGTTGCTTTTGCTTATGATAACGAAGAAGAAGCACTTCACGTAACAATTAAATACTAAGCACAATGCAAGTTCCACGACTCTTAGCCCTAAAGGGATCTGCTCTATTGCGGCGTAGTGGCACAGTAAGTTCCGGTGCAACGACTATGAATATTAATAAAAATCTACGATTTTAGGTGCTTTCTTCAAGACCTTTGTCCCAAGTGTGTCAGGATGAAATTCGCATAGTGGAGGTGGGTCCACGCGATGGTCTACAAAACGAGCCAAAACTACTGCCCGCAGCAGTAAAGATTGAGCTTATAGATCGCCTGTCTCAAACTGGGCTACAAACTATTGAAGCTACAAGCTTTGTTAGTCCCAAATGGGTACCTCAGATGGGTGATAATACTGAGGTTTTGCGCGGTATTCGTAAGGTGCCAGGCATTAGTTATCCAGTGTTGACGCCCAACCTTAAAGGTTTTGAGAGTGCTTTAGCAGCTGGCGCCAAAGAGGTTGCTGTTTTTGGTGCCGCATCTGATGGATTTTCGCTTAAAAATGTTAATTGTGATGCAGCAGCAGCGATTGAGCGTTTTAGGCCCGTACTTGCAGCAGCCAAGAATCATGGAGTACGAGTACGTGGTTACGTTTCAACTGTGGTAAGAAATACCATCTATTATAGTGGTTATAAAACTTTTCAGGATATGATTGTATTCCTCATTGTAGGTAGGCTGCCCTTACGAAGGCGCAGTGCGTCCTCAAGTTGTATTAAAAGTAGTGGAGTCATTATACGACATGGGCTGTTATGAAATTTCATTGGGAGATACCATTGGCGTTGGCACACCGGGCAGCATGCGGAAAATGTTGGATGAAGTCACACGCGCTGTGCCCGCACAGAAACTGGCAGTACACTGTCATGACACATATGGTCAAGCACTGTCAAACATATTGACATCACTGGAATACGGTATACGTGTTGTAGATGCGTCTGTTTCTGGTCTAGGTGGCTGTCCCTATGCACGCGGCGCGTCTGGCAATGCAGCAACTGAAGATGTTGTTTATATGTTGCATGGCATGGGCCTACATACCGGCGTCGATTTGGACAAGCTCATTTCAGTGGGTCGATACATTTGCAAAGAATTAGATAGGACCACTGAATCCAAAGTAAACCGCGCCTGGAAAGGGCAAGCCTGAGTATATTACATATAATTCTTCAAAGCAATCGTTGGCATTTACTAGTTTATATTATTAATTATGAATTTAATGTGATGAATATTTGTATTTTTGTTTGTTTATTTATGTGGTAGGTAATTGAGACGTCCCCCCAAATAATAAACTTATACAATTAAAACTGATTAATTAAAACTTTTGAGCATCCCTAAGAGTATACATTGATATATCTCCCGAGGCACATGACAAATCAGCCAAACTATTATCAAGACGAGGTATTTGTGATGAACTTTTACCAGTCTGGCCAGGCATTTTTATCTTGCCATCGTGGCGTAATATTATTGGCTTCACAGCTGAATTAAGATATTTTTGTATTTTAGGTACGTTGGGCATTGGTACTGGAGTACGTTCATCGGTGTACTAGGTGTGAGTATAGAAAGAAGAATAATATTTACAATAAGATTAGTTTTATATATAAGCATTAAACTTACGTGCTTCATCTGAGATGAACAATAAGCTTTTTTGGGTAGCACGGGGGCATTTGGTGGAAACCAATCAATATGCTTATTTAACGGATTCCCACTGCTAGCTCCAACTGACTTCATGTACTTCATTTGACACAAACGCGCTTCAAGCTCAAATTCTTCCGATGATAATTTTTCAATAGGTGTTTTTACATTCTGTTGCTGTGGACGGAACTTGCTTAACAATGGAGTAGTACCTGATTTCTGTGTATAGGTACGTATTGGACTAACAACGTGCGCAAAATTATCTTTAGTAATTTGTAAATGGCGACGCATTGGAATTCCTGACGGTTGCTTAAATAAATTCGTTTTTGGTGCCAAATTCATGGTTGGAGCATAACGCGAAGAGCTGGATACTGAACCTGGAGTAGGTTGTTTATTTACTTTAGGTGATTGTGCTGGAGAAGATAACAGTTTCTTGGGCGTTACGAATTTGTTTTGTTTTGGCGTATGAACAGATACTTTTTGCACATTCTTATCTGATAGAGGTTTAGTTGGTGTAGCGCTGGGTGATGCTGCTGCCTTCTCAGACATCATAAGATCAAACCCTTTTTGCATCATGTACCGCATCTCCTCCAGAGTGTTATTAAAATGCATTGAATTGTTTTCCTTGTTTTCTTCAGTATCTACTGGATCTATTACAAATGAGAGTTTATCATTTGTTATATTGGAAGTGTTATGATTATGCACTGAGTTGCTAGATACATCCGTCGAGATATTTTCCATTTTTATGTTATCATAAAAATCCTTCTCTTCATCTCCCTCCTCTTCGCTAGATGATAATTCAATAACCGTATTCTCTGCCATATCGCTAGTAACAGTTTCATTTTCTATATCTGCCACCATATCTAATAAACTAACATGCATATCGGTCAACAGATCTTGCTGTTCACGTGTGGACATACTATTTAGCTGCGACTTGCCAATAGCGGCATGAAACAAGTGATCAACGTTCAACGTTGGTTCCTCCTTGCAGCTACTTGAAAATGAACTGTTTGCTGCTGTCTCATAGCAGCTAGAACCAGATTCAATTGTTTCCAAACTGTGTGATGTTTTAGGTGTAGCTGCAGTTAGAAAGCTGACATTGTTCGAAGACTCATCTGATCTCCCACAAGTTAAATCCATCTCACTCGCCTCTATAATCGTTGAGGGGCGCATAAGGCCGACCATTTTAACTGGCGAGGTCTTGGCTGAACGCTGATATGTTGAATCATTTGAATTTATTATAGAATCGTTATCCCAAAGGCGTGATGGTGCCTCAATATCTTCCAACTGTGTACACTCGACACCCTTTATTGGACTTTCATTATTTAGATCATCTTGACAGTTCACATCAGCCAGCAAACGGCGCAGTGTCTCAATTTCCAAATCACTTGCTGCTTATAAGAATTTTTTTAATATAATGTTTAAATATTTCTAAAAGCGCAACTTACATTTATTAACATGACTTCGCTCCTTGGCCAAAGCCAATATCTGATCTTTATCATCACTATGCAAGTATTGAAACAATGTGCTATCAGGATCAGATCCAGTCTTATCGCACATACGTTCAAATGCGTCAAAACTCTCGTCAGCATCCGGCTTTTGGATATCTTCGCGACTTTTGAACATCTTATCCATTTCAATACTTACGTTAATGGCAGAAACGGTTTTCAATTTTTCTTGATCGCTTTTAGCAGCCAATTCAGCCTTCTTGGCCTTTATTAAAGCTGGAAAATCTAAAACAATATCCAAACTATGACGACGTTCCAATGATTCTCTTTGTGTTAGCTTTGCCACGGAGCTTGTAGGTCTATAAGATTCGCAAAAGAAAAAAAATTATTTAATAACTTTTTTTTTTTAACTTTAAATATGTAGGTACTTGAATCTGTCTGAAACTACACTAATGTGCTGCTAAAAATGTTATAGGCATACTTCGTTTTACATACAATACACATTCCAAAGAATTTAACTATATAAAGTTTATTTATGTATATTCATCCACTATGCTAAATGTGTAATATATGTATTTACCGGTTGAAGAGCAGATGGTTGAGCAATTTTTGACGCCAAGCCGGATTGTCTTGAAATTTTTCCAAGCCAGACATTATGACTTAAAGGCGCGTGCTTCTTTTATACTTATAGTTTTACTTATAATTGAAATAAGAATTGTAAATTTAAAAAAAAGACAATACACTGAAATTTTCGTATACAAAATATACGACACGAAACTTACAATTTTTTGCCAAATTTTTTCACGTAAAAAAATAAAAATAAAAATAAAACTCAAACAAAACAAATTAACACCAACTCGCAATAGCTTCTGCTTAAATGCGTAGATCCGATCGACGCCTTCGAATTGTCTGGTAAATTTAAAATCGATACTTTCGTTCAATAATTGTTCGATGCTTGCATCAGGGCTGCATACATAAGAACCACAAAAGAAAGCGCAATAAACATTTACCATAATTTAATTCTACTTTAATGGCAATTAAATATATACTATTAATATTATAATTATTATTTTTATACAAAATATAAAATTTTACTGCAATTCAATATTTCAAATACGACGAAATTTTTGATTTATTAAACGAGAGTCTCTGCTGTAAATTGGTTTAGAGACATTGATTGGCGTGCAAGGACTTTCAGAAGTTTTTGCCGAGTGTGCACATTCGGCATTAACTATTTCATTCTCTATTTTAAAAGTATTGTTGCTAATAAAATCGGTACCATCAAGATTTATTGTTTGGTTGAGAAAGAGCGTATCATTTGATTCCATACATTTAGAGAGCTGCGTTGCATCTGGTGTTGTAACTGTTGAATGCAGACCCATATTATTTTCGTTATGGGCAAGAGAATTGCTGAACCCAGAGTAAAAATCCATTGCTAAAAAAATCAAAGTAAATATTATCCCACCTTTATTTTCTATATTTTTATAATCCATTACCGACTGAAAAGATAAATCAACTACAA
This sequence comes from Zygothrica quintamaculata, assembly GCA_037044455.1. Classification (NCBI taxonomy): domain Eukaryota; kingdom Metazoa; phylum Arthropoda; class Insecta; order Diptera; family Drosophilidae; genus Zygothrica; species Zygothrica quintamaculata. The sequence continues at coordinate 6,159 of JBAMBS010001171.1, read as the reverse complement.
ATGTAATGAGTTGGAAGCAATCACGAATGAATTTGCATAAGAAAATGATTGATAAAAGGAAAAAAGTAAAGAAGTATAAAAATACAATTCACATTATAGCGAAAAAAAAATAAAACAAGAAGAGCCACAAACAAATGTCATTATTTTAACCAATTGTATAAAATGTGTATTCTCACAATGGTTTCTTTTTATAAATTTAAAAATAAAATGAATTGCATTTACGTTTTCCTGCTATATGTACCGCGAGTTGGTTTAAATTGATTCCGGATTTTATAAACATAATAGATAGTTCAGAGCTGATATCGATGTGTTTACTTATATCGATTAAAACGTCTTCAGCGGATTTGCTTAAAATGCCGGTGTAAGAAGAAGAATGATAACACCGACTGTATAATAGATCCAATTAAGAAAGGAATTCAAATTTAAAATTTTTATCAAGTGCTCTCTTTAGTTAAATATGAATGTATTACGACACACAATTAACCTGGTATCTCTGGGTTCCTATCAGATTATCCGGCGAACGAAAAGTCAACACATTCACGGTTTTTTACTTGGTACCGGGTTAGGTCTGTCTACATTTGCATCGGTCACGTACGCACAAGCAGAAGCCGCAAAGGTCAACAGAAAACTTAATACCTCCAGGTTTATGGCGGAACCAATTACCGACGAAGTTGTATTACTAGAGGATAATGAGAACATGCGTCATCGTATGGAGCTGATGATAATGGAAATTCAAGCAGAGTTCTGTCGCGCACTAGAAGCAGAAGAGTTTAGTGGCCAAACGTTCAAGGTCGATCGGTGGATGCGTAAAGAAGGTGGCGGTGGTGTAACATGCGTTCTTCAAGATGGCGAAGTCTTTGAAAAAGCAGGTGTTAATGTTTCTGTTGTTACTGGATCGTTACCACCAGCAGCTGTTCAACAAATGAGAGCGCGCGGCAAGGCACTAACTGAGAATGTTAAGCTACCGTTCTTCGCCAGCGGCGTCAGTGCAGTAATACATCCACGTAACCCACATGTACCAACCATACATTTTAACTATCGCTATTTTGAAGTAGAATTACCCGATGGCACAAAACAGTGGTGGTTTGGGGGTGGTACAGATTTAACACCCTATTACTTAAATGAAAGCGATGCTAAGCACTTTCATAAAGCATTAAAGAGTGCCTGTGACGAGCATGATTCCACGTATTACCCAAGGTTTAAGAAGTGGTGTGATGATTATTTTCACATTAAGCATCGAAATGAAAGTCGCGGCATTGGCGGCATCTTCTTTGATGACATTGATGAACCCACTCAGGAGTCTGCATTCAAGTTTGTAACCAGCTGTGCGCAAGCCGTCATACCATCCTACTTACCATTGGTGCGCCAGCACAAGAATGATACCTACGGCAACAATGAACGACAGTGGCAACTTTTGCGACGTGGTCGGTATGTTGAGTTCAATCTTATCTACGATCGTGGTACCAAATTCGGACTCTATACACCTGGTGCTCGGTATGAAAGCATTCTTATGTCACTGCCACTTAATGCCAGATGGGAATATATGCATGAGCCTAATGATAAATCTAAAGAGAGTGAACTGTTAAGGGTTCTTCGTAACCCAAAAGAGTGGGTATAAATTCGCAACTACCTTCATATTAATTTATATATATTTAATTACAATGGGATAATGGTGCCTTTTATGATACAATTTTTTTTATTATTAATTTTAAAGTGAAGTATATTCAAATTGTTTGTTGAGAAAAAAAATGTTAAAAATGTAAAAAAAAAAATAAATTAAAATTTTAGAGTAAGCGACACTTATTAAGAATCAATAAATTTTATATATGTACATATACATAAATATATATAGATATGCCCATGTAAATTTTATAATTTACTGTATGATTCATTATATTGAAAGTGAGGTTATGAATAGTGCCGCATATCCACATTCCCATTTTATCTAAAGATGACGATCTTCGAAATTTTATGTTTTATAATTTTATTTAATCTTTAAATATATTATTATTATAGAATTGTATGTCCATTGGTTGAATCATGGACAGATGTCCGTCTACTTCAATTTTGTATGTATACTTATTTTCACACATACAAACATAGAAACTCACATGTGTATGTATATATGTGTTCAGCCGCATTTGGTGTACTGTACGTATTAGTATGTTTTTTGTACCCAACTGTGCTAAAACATAAGGTTCATTGTATGCATGTATGTGCCGCCTATGAGTGTGTGTGTACATTGCTTTGAAATGCATATCATTTATTAAGCGGGAAAAGCGAGCTACACGATATAATTGCACCAAAACAAAATACATCCAGCAATATTCTTAATGATAGTCACCAAATGGTTTATTTGTTTTCTTTTATAGCAGAATTGTACATTTTTCTTCTTTTTTTGGAAATTAAGTTATTTTTCTTATTTACGTGCGGTACATTACAAATTGAACTGATATAATTTTTTTTTGTATATTTATGTAGAATTGTGCTTGCATTTAGTTGCTTTAGTCGTTAAATTGAAGAGTAACTAGCTTAACTATATAGAAATTAGCTTATCATCAAAATCCGCCAGTCTGCTGTTGGTAAACTTCAATGGTATCGCCCTCCTCCATCTCTAGTGAAGTTGGAGTGTCATTTTCATTGATAGGTTGTCCGTCAAATCTAAAACGTACAACTTGCATGGAAAGACCAGCACGGTCACAGTAGGCGTTCATAAGTTTTCGTAAAGGTGTGTGCTTCTTAATTTTAAATTGGACCACAGCATTGTCCTGACCAAGAACTTTCAGGTTGATATGTTCCGTTTCACCACCTTTCTTCTCGTCAGACATTTTGTTAGTTATTCTAGAAGTCGCGCTTGGTGATATTCACAAAATCGTGGGACTGCAATAATGCCGGGCGCGCGTGCTATGTAAAATATTAAATTAGGAAGAATTTATTTAAGAATCAACTTATATCACTTCGTAATTGAAAATATTATTGCAATTATATATAAAACTCACATTTATTCAAGAAAAAGTTCTCAAATTTTTCTCTTGATTAACTTCCAAGCGGCTTCTGGCTACACACACGCCAAAAAATGGTTGTATTTGAAGTCTCCCTATTTACTCAGCAAAAAAAATTTGAGTAAAAAAATGTCCTAAAAAATACCAACGACGCTAGCTATTTCTGCTGTCAGGGCTGCACAACTTTTCAGTATTTTATTCTAAAACGTCATCTATGATTTAAATGATTGACGCCAGAAGACATAATATTGCTAAATAAATTATTATTTGTATTATTTTGTGTCATTGTTATTTACAACTATCATAAAGTATAACTTGTACACTGCATTATATTTAACTAAAACACTTGTTAATAGATTTTTAATATACGTGTATTTTATTATGTCACAAGGTCGCTAGACGGAAGTTATCGTTTATCGATCGTTTCTAGTATTTGAATTATATATTTTTTATTATGGAACAAGCTTATAAGTAAATTTATTAACTAGAAAGCATCTTTGGCTGCAGAGGCCTTGAGCTTACAAAAAACACCCGAAGTCAAAGCTTCACTTTTCGATTGCAAAATCATATTAAAATAAAACAAGTTTATTTGTTTTTATATTCTTTATTTCTACTATAGTAGCTGATAGTATGTGCTAGTTCATGTTAACTCTATAGGATTATTAAACTGGTGGCTCTTTTACCAATATATTTCTTAACATAATATAAAAAAGCAGTTGTATTCTTTCATTAAAACTATTTGATATACGCTATCTACCATAGTTTACCTTTCTCATTAATTTGATATTTTGGGAGTCTTTCATCAAGTTAGGTATATAGTTACCTAACCAAAGAATTACCAATGACGCGCTCAAAATATCGTTTCATGCCAAACAACCCGAAAATTAAGGATCCTTACCGGTTACCAACGATAAAACAGCAATAACAAACCTTAGTGTTGTGTCAAATATATTCGGATTTGTGGTTTTTCCATATGGTGCAATTCACAATGTACGAATGGTACAGAAACAACAAACTCACTTCATAGAATGAATATTGGTTGAATAAATCAAAAATTGATTATATACAATACCAGTTTAGGTTCCATGCAAAATTATTTGCAATAGACCATTACACATTACCATTACCATTAACAGCAACATCATCTATTTAGAATTCGACGGTTGATTAACTCATTTTGGAATAGAATTCTTACCAAGAGCCAGTTAACAATTGATTGAAAACTTACAAATAGGCCATTGTAGATATTGCCTATGATTAACACCAATTGAATAAGAGCTTAGTGCTCAGCTGGAGTGCCAGGAAGCCAAAGCTTGCCTAGAAAGGTAAACGCATGGATTAATGAGATTTGTATAAGGAGAAATTACCTGATTTTTTTTTTTTGTTTTGTGTCTAATAGGGTCAAAGAATTGAGTTTAAACTAGAAATTGGTCATTTTCTTGCGGAACTAATTATAAATCTTATTATTATTATTTTGAATACTTATGATTTTTTTTTTGATTCACTCTGGGGATTGAGATATTCAGATTTTCAATATTGAAAACTGCAAAAAGATAAAAAAAAAATAAAATGGCACAAATTACTAAATAATTTTTATAATTTAAAAATTTTTTGTTTGTTTTTGTATGGTTTTGAAATAATTTACATAATTTTATTCATTATATATACTACTCGTACCAACAAAAAAAAAAAAAAAATAAAATAAAATAAAATAAAAGAAAAAAACCAAAACACCTAAAAAACTTAAAACGTTGTGGACGCTCAATCTTTTCCTCAAATGTACATGCTGGATATGAACAGGTACCAATCATTCCCATATACCCCCTTACCAAAGGTGGGGAAACAAACACATGTTGATCTGATTTATTTTTACTTACTCTTCATTTCAATTGTTATTTGTTAAAAGTTACTTACAATTATTTTTTTTAAGCTATGCACAATTAGCAATTATTATTATTTTTTCTTTTTGTTTAATTAGTTTTTTTTTGTCTGCTTGTTTTGTTATTACTTATCATGCTCAGCTTTAATGGGACTTACAGCATGTGTTACGCTTTGAGAATTCCGAACATCATCGTCTCACTCACTAGCTTATTGGTAATGCTATGAACTTTAATTTGAATTTGAATTGAATAAATATAGTTTGATTTTCTTTTTTTAAGAATGAAAACAGTAGATTCTGTCGATCTTACGTATCGATTGTTTTTACAGTTCTATATAGGAGTTAAATTACACGCAACAAAATTGTATTACGCCCGCAACCGGCAGACCACATTACACACAGCAAATATTCAATATTTGCTGTGTGTAATGTGGTCTGCCGGTTTCTGGCGGGTACAAATTTGTTGCGTGTAATTTAACTCCTATATAGAACTGTAAAAACAATCGATACGTAAGATCGACAGAATCTACTGTTTTCATTCTTAAAAAAAGAAAATCAAACTATATTTATTCAATTCAAATTCAAATTAAAGTTCATAGCATTACCAATAAGCTAGTGAGTGAGACGATGATGTTCGGAATTCTCAAAGCGTAACACATGCTGTAAGTCCCATTAAAGCTGAGCATGATAAGTAATAACAAAACAAGCAGACAAAAAAAAACTAATTAAACAAAAAGAAAAAATAATAATAATTGCTAATTGTGCATAGCTTAAAAAAAATAATTGTAAGTAACTTTTAACAAATAACAATTGAAATGAAGAGTAAGTAAAAATAAATCAGATCAACATGTGTTTGTTTCCCCACCTTTGGTAAGGGGGTATATGGGAATGATTGGTACCTGTTCATATCCAGCATGTACATTTGAGGAAAAGATTGAGCGTCCACAACGTTTTAAGTTTTTTAGGTGTTTTGGTTTTTTTCTTTTATTTTATTTTATTTTATTTTTTTTTTTTTTTTGTTGGTACGAGTAGTATATATAATGAATAAAATTATGTAAATTATTTCAAAACCATACAAAAACAAACAAAAAATTTTTAAATTATAAAAATTATTTAGTAATTTGTGCCATTTTATTTTTTTTTTATCTTTTTGCAGTTTTCAATATTGAAAATCTGAATATCTCAATCCCCAGAGTGAATCAAAAAAAAAATCATAAGTATTCAAAATAATAATAATAAGATTTATAATTAGTTCCGCAAGAAAATGACCAATTTCTA
>JBAMBS010001170.1:0-78157 GCA_037044455.1 Zygothrica quintamaculata | reverse complement strand
ATTCTATATATATTGTTGGACTTCTTTTATTGATCTTTCTATTTGATTAACTGGGTAACATCTAGTCTACTATAACCAAAAGTATCTAAGCTTTTGCCGATTGCTTTGAATTGTAAATTTGAAGAGCTTTAGTTGTTTGGCTTCGTGGCTGTTGTCATTATGGAAATAATTTTAACTGCGCTCGTTGCGTGGCCAATTTCATCATCTACAATATATATATATATATATATATATATTTATGCCCTTAAACTTTGCTCTTTTTGGTGTATGCCGCCTACAGCACACACACACCCACACACACACACATACATACATATGGCATGATGCACTCTTGACCTTTAAATTTAGCAAACGCTAGTTGGTGTATGTAGCTGTGTGTGTTTGTGTGGGTGTTTTTGGCATTTGGTATACCAAATAACGTTAAAATTGTCTGTTCTTGGCTGTTTGGTTTTTGGTTATTTTGAATTGCGGGTTTTGGTTTGCCATTTGGCCTCCTTTTTCTTCACTGACCATATACCTTCTCGTCCATTTGATAGCAGTCCATTTCTCCATTTTCAGTGGTGAAAATGTATAACTGAGTGTGACATTTCGCCTCGTTATCCTGTGCTCTTTGATTTATGTGATGCTGTTTCTACTGCTACTACTGCTGCTGCTTCTAAATGCTAAATGTCATTTGTGTTGCTTTCCTTTTCCTTTCTTTGTTCATGGAGATTAGATGAATCTTTTGACCTTTCATTTTTCTATGCTTTCTGCTATATATAAAGATAACTAAATAAAATTCTGCTCTTGTATGCATGTAATATAATTAATATGGTAAATTTTCTGCTTGATTGCATATATATAATAAATCTCATTCAATATGTATACAAGTATCCAAAAAGTTTAATAGTCTTTTCGTGTTGCAACGATTTTGGATAGTAACATTTAAGCCAACTTAATATAAGGCAACTTTTATTGTTAGCTTTATGTGCTTTAAGCATTTCATTGAAATGTATTTTAGTACGAAATAAAACTTTCTCTTTTGCCCTTAATTAACAATCAAGGATTAGTATTTATCGACTGTTCAATTTTAAATTCTTGACCTATTCTAGTTGTACATAAGATACATTCATCTATATTCTTCGGCACTCGACTGTATTCAAGGTCTTTTTTTAATTTTAGTTCATGATATTAAATTTTAAATATCTCGAATCAATATCTCAAAGTTACAACAGAAACTTAGTGAACAAATTAAATTAATTAAATAAATATATATATATATATAAATCTTTGTTTTTTTAGCATGGACATTTGCCGTTGGAGTATCTCAAATGCCAGTGAATTAATCTCATTTCGTTGGCTAATTATAACCATGATTTATGTAGCAACTATTATATTGACTATATGCTCCGATTCCATAGATGAAAAACTATATCTATTTAATAATAATTCAAATATAACACTTACCCAACAGGAGCTGGTGAGTAAAAATATATATACAATAAATGTTATAAATTTAAAAATTGAATCCTCTATATCCTTTTACAATAGCTAAGCAACAGTGTACAAAGTGTTTGGAGTAGTCTATCAGTGACAAGAAGTATAGCTGCTATATCTGGTTGGATTATGATTGGTCTGACGCCGCAGGAGGATATGCTATATGAGCATCTGGTTGATCTAACCAAATATCAATTGACAAATAATTGAATCTAAGTGCGATAATATACATACACTACCATATTTATATATATATAAAGAAAATATTTAAATATATTGTATATACTTATGAGTAGCTTAAACTCTTAACTAAGTAGTTGCTGTTGTTTAGTATTCGTAATTGGCTTTTTATATTGTACTTATTATTGAAATGACTTAGCTAAACACAACTACTTATATTACAAAGCAAAACAAAAATATTAAAAAAACAAACAATATATAATACATAATAAAAAGAAGTAGAAAAATCAAAACACAATATGAACTTAAGCTTTAAAAAATGTGAATAATACATCAGATATATGCTAAAGATGCATTGATGCCCTTCACAGGCTGCTAGAACAAAAATTTAGTTTATTAAGTCAACTCAGGTTAGTGGGAACCAAAAATGAGTTGGACGACACATTATCTATATACAAGCATATATAATATGTTTACTGATAAATTATACTATTGAAAACATGAAAAATATGATAAAACTATAAACATATATAAAGATATATATATATATATATCAGTTCATACTTATATACAACGTGTTAGGTAAATGTGTTATTACATAAAAATATATATAGTATATATATATATATATATATATATAATACATTTAAGTAAACATATCGTCTTTAGTAAACAAACGATATATATGTATATATATATATATATATATATATGTATATCGTCATTGTTGTGGCAGTTTAACAAAAGGCTTTCTTATAACTAAGAACTTACTACAGTTAGTATCGGCTATTTACAACTGAATGATGTGAATGTGTAAAAGCAATAAAATTTTTTTTTAACATAATAACAATGTGTATACATACATACCAAAAAATGCGTATAACTATTTATATACTTTTATGATATATATATAAAAAAATTTTTAAAGCAAGAAAATAAAAAAAATAAATTTATTTGCAAATTCACAAAAGCAAATCATACAATATAATCTAGAAATATCAACTATATACTATATATATATATAAATATCTATGTACATATACATTAATGGATAATATTATGTCACAAGATTGTACATTTCAGCTGTAACTTGTTTCCATTGTTTATATAAACACTTAAAAAAGAAGAAAGATAATTTTATAAACAATTATTGAAAGAAATTTTTGCAAATTATGCCAAATATTTTTTTAATTATAAGTAAATATTAAACTTATTTCAGTTTTAAAAACAAATTCTATAAGTTTTTTTTATTTTTTAAAATTAAATTTTGTGACAAATTGTTATCCAATTCTACTTAAAGGTTTTTAGGAAATTCAATTTCAGACTATATGCTTTACATATATACTTCTGATAGCGCTATCTCTATGTCTCTATGACTGTATGTCTATGAATTTATACAATTTCATAATAATCTTCAGTACATATAAACTACACCATTTGTATATATAGATATATATATTTCTCTATAAGTTATTATATGCAATGAAATATTATTTAATTTAATCACTTTAGAAAAAAAATTAACATCATATAAATATATAGAAAATGAACAAAAACAAAGAATAAAGTAGAATATATATATATATATATATATATACATATATATGCAAATAAAATTTGTAAAGCGTTGAATGTATACATATATAACTGATAAATAAGTTTATGTATATGTCTTTATACATTATGTGTCTATTTTTAATATATATATATATATATATATATATAAATGATTGATTATTGTATAAAAAAGGTTAAAATTATTTACCCATATTTTATTGTATTGAATTACACGTACTTAGCAGCAAAATAATAATTAATATTATTATTATTAGTATAAATATATTATTTTGAGTTTTAGCAATTAACAAAATTTTGGCAATATATATTATTTATTTATTTTTTTTTTTGGAATATACATATATATATATATAAATATATAGAATTATAAAACTGTTATTATTGTATATACACTGGTACAAAAATAAAAACAAAAATAAAAAACAAACAAAAAACTGATGAACTACGAGTATATGGACAAACGAGCTACTGAAACGAGAACAAAGTATATTGTAAAATTGTATATAAAATATAAATGCAAATAAAAAAAATTGTAAAAACTGCAAAAGAAATCTTACTTTATATTTTAAATAATACTTGAATTTAGTAGAGAAGAAGAGCAGAGAGGGGAGGAAAAATCAATAAGTCGAAATATATTTTGATAAAATATGATTTCTACTCAAGACACACTTAAGTTAACTATTAATAGTACAGCATTAAACGAGTATATAATTAAGAAGAAAAGTTGCTCATGAAAGCAGTTGATTAAGGAAACAGTTTTTTTTTGCATATTAACTTAGAAGACACTTCATTTTTGCATGTACACTTGTACACTTAAAAATATACTAACTTATTATAATTTGAATAATCTCGTATTAATCATATATGTTACAGAAGCTGAAGCTATTTAGTATGCATTATTATTTGCTATCTTGGTTTGTGATTTGGGAAATTATTTTTCACTTTTCTCTTATGTAATAGAACTTAATAATTAATAATGGCAGAAATACAAACCTACAAAATGATGTGATTAAAGATATATTAGGGTAAGTTGTCTATTGTAATAGTCTTACTAGCAGTAAAAATAACGTGTGGTATATATTATTACAAGTACGATGTATTAATTGTATTTGGTAGTAGAAGTAATAAGTATATCTAGTAGCATTTAGTAATAGTATATTTACTGTAGTACCTCTATGTACTAGTAGCATATAAATTAAATTAAAAGTATTATTTTTAGGTAATTCTTATGGTAGTAGAAATAATTTATTATGTTAATAGCAATAATACATTTGAACTAATACTTTTTTTTTATTTTTAATAAAAGTATATAGTTGGTGAAGTAAACTCTATAATATAATTTATAATTGTTGGTATCCTGAGTTTTAATAATATGTACTAGAAGTAGTATATTGTATTTGTATAATTGATTGTAGGATATTCTAGTAGTAGTAGGTTGTTGTCATATAATTATTTTAAGTATAAATTTATGCTAGTAATAATATATTTTAGTAGGAGTAGAAGTATGTTTATCTTGTGTATAATAGAAATATTATTAAATATATTTAACATTTAGGAAAAAGAAAAGTAGTACAAAGTACTTTGTGAAAGTATTATGTGGTAGTTCTAGATTTAAATAGTTCTAATTTTATTTAAAGTAGGAATAGTAGTTAAAGTAGTAGTATATAGTATATTATGAAAAGTACAATGTAATAGTTATGTATTATAGAAGTATATAGTAGTAATAGTTGTGGTTATAGTATATAGGAGTATAAGAAGCAGTAGCAGCATCTGTAGTGGAAGTAATACATGTGATAATAGTAGTTGTAGTAGTAGTAAAAGTGCGAGTAGTAGTCGTAGCAGTGGTATAAGCAATAGTATAATAGTATTATCAATAGTAAAAGTAGTAATAATAGTTGTAGCACATATTATATATATATTTTTGAGTTGTAGTAAGTAAGCAGATACTTATGATTGGGCGCATTACGTTCTACTAAGGTTTTTATTAATTAAAATGCTTTTAATTCACAGGAAAATGTCAATTTCTCAGAAATTTTCTTGCAAGTATGGTACATATGATGTTGAAGTTGCATTGCAACACTGCATGGAGCACGTTACCTATTGGCAAATTGCTCCGCTTTCACGAGGAATTCTGCATGATTGAACTCAGACTGGCTAAGTGGTCTAACTAACAGTTTTCTTAGTAATAGTAAAATTGTTCTAATATAGTAACTAAAAATAAAATGTATTACTTGAAGCTAAGCATTATCAGCTCATTGAAAAAAAAATTAAAATATTTAATTTTGGAGCAATAAATTTTACACATTTAATTCTACAAGATTTAAGTTATGTCATCTGGCAATAATTCAAATTAAATAAATTATCAAATTGTGGTATATAATAGGTAAAATAAACATATACTCTGGCTGGGAGATAAATCGAAACCCTTTGTCTTCGCAGTCAATTCATCCCACAGAAATTATATATTACAGGATATAAATATTATTTTAGCGATTTGTTAATTCACATATATAATATATACAATATATAAATTAAATGTATTTGTAATAAGTTATTAATGTATAAGATAAGTATATATAGGCTATACTTTTTATAAGGTTATTTGATTTAGTTATTATAATTAAAGGTGTTTGTTTGTTTTTTTTTATATAAATGATTAAGCAGGTTTATTCAATAAAAAGAAAAGGTAAATCTAATATAAAAATTGGCAATTAAGAAGAACACTTCAAGAGAAATACTTTTACCTGTCTGTAATAAAATATACTTGAGTACGTGTCGGTGTGGCTTATGTGCAGTTGAGTCCTTTACCACAGTGTCCTTTGGATCGTAAAAAGTTTTAATGAAGCGATAAATGTCTGAAAAGCAAAAACAAAGTACTTAAATTAAGAAACTGCGGCTTCACTTGTAATTTAGTGTTGAAAGAGAAAAAGAAAAGCACATGTTTTCTAATTTAAAATTAAATGCTCTTAAGTTAAGTTAATTTACAAATAATTTGAGTTTGTCGCCCGTGCTGCAGGCAACACACAGAGCGTATACATATACTTTTGATGTTAAGATGTGAAATTTTGTGAAAATGTTAATAAAATGTAAAAATGTGAAAATTTGAAAATGTAGAACATTTAAATTTTAATTGGCTTCAACAAACAAGCTGGAAATCTAATATCTCGTCTACACTTTGTAACATATCATGGCGAGTGCCATTTAAAAGATTTGCATAAATGATTTGAAAGCAGTTTCTCGTTTGCCTTTTTTAAACACAAATTTGTTTTTTTTTTCAAATTTTTTTTTTTGTTGTTTTTGCGTTGCCAGGGAAAAACTTGTGAACAGGCAGAAGTTTTAGCTTGTTAGCCAAAACGAGCGTATAAATTTTTATATAATGCATAAATCAGTATAAAAAAGTCAAGAAACTTGGACATTGGCCAAGACTTGTACTGTATACTACAAGTAATTTGTTTGTTTAGAATTTATTAAAACAATATTTCATCAAAACGTTATCTAGCTAAACTTCATTTTGAAGTCTATGCATCTATTATATATGTTAACCATATTAAATCAAGACAATATACTTATAAACGTATAACAATTGACTGCCTTCAAGTCAAAATCTTCATCTACTACATCGCTTGTATATATATATATATATACATATTCTAATAAGACCTAGAATCATGTCTGCGGCTGGTAAGGTAAACGTATTACCATCGTTAAGCACTTGCTGCAATAATGGCGCTAATTGAATTTCTAAATGAATATAATGAGTCAACAAAAGCAATAACAGGAGAGGCGGATAAATGATGCTTTAGCAGGCAAAAAATATGAAATAAAGTAAAAAGAAAAATAAATTAATTATCTATATGCGACTAGGCTTTGTACTCTAAAAAATTTAAATATATTAAAAAAAGAAAAATATTCTAAAATTTATGAAAAAAAGTCTCTTTATTTTTGTGTTAAATTTGTTAGTTGCATTCTTCAAATTGCTCTTTATAATTTAAAGCGTAATTGAACTATTTATTATATAATTTTATTTTTAATAGGATTAATAAGGAATTATATTCCTATATTAAATACAAATATTCTTATACTATGGCCAAAGCAAACTATTTGGTTAAATTAACTAAACCTTTAGCTGAGAGATTTATATGTTTTACATTTTATAAGGGCATTTCTATATCAAAATATTTTATACTCAAATTCTGTGTTTAAAAATACTCTATATAAAAAATATATATTATTGTGTATAAAATTATCTAATTAAAATTTTTTATATATAATTTATTATAAAAAAAAATAATAATAATTTATTATAAAGTGACATAAATGCCAAACTGAACGTTCTCTCTTCTTAAGGACTGGTTAAATATCTAATATTTATTTTTGGATATCAAATGAAATGCTTAAAAAGTTAATTATTTTTGTGCTTTGTTCAGTTTTACCTTTTTATTTTATGTATTAAGTTTTCGTTTATACTAATTTATGCTTATGCTCATAATTCAAGTTTACTTTTAGTTACGTGAAGTACCACAAAGTTTATATATTCAATCCAATGAAGAGAAGTAAGCAGACCGCGCTGAGCTCAAGTTCTGAAGGAGAGCAATGAAGTCTCTTGTAATTAGGTTAAACACACACAAAGTGCTTTACTTATATATACATATATATATATATATATAAATATATATATATAGATGTATGTATGTATTTGTATGTGTGTGTTGGGTGGTTGAGTGTGGCCAGACTACAAGATAAAACGCAGTGAAAATGAGGTGAGAAAATGAAATAAAACAACCAACGGCTGGCAGCAGAAATAAAAACGACACGTAATTTGCACATTTAACCACATGACAACGAGAAAAAAATTATATACAACACAACAAAGACAGGATACAAACACATATGTATATATATATATATATGTATATAATATAAACATATTCATGTGTGTGTGTGTGTGTGTTGTCTAAATTACAATTACATTGCTAGGCAGTCAACACTCAAGATACCAACTGCCATCGACTGGCTGCTGTTTTGGCTCTAGCCGGACATTCAAACATATGGCAGGATAATTATCCTGTTGCTTACATTGTATTCACATATAGCTCGGTTTACATTTACCCTCAGTGTCCTACATCAAGCTGATGTTTATCGATGTGCTTATAAAGCTGCCTGCCAAAGCAAAATGAGTTCTTTATCTCTCAGTTTCTCATTGTAAATATTCTGAGCATATTAAGTAAAGGAAGCGAAATGGCAAATTCGATTTGTAATAAAAAATATTAATTATGTTAGATATGTTTTTTTTAGTAAAAGTTTAATGTTTATTTAAGAAAATAAAAAGGATTTTATTAAAATTACATTTCTCAATTTTTATTATTTTAATATAAAAGTAAATAAAATTTAAATTGAAAGTAAATATTAATTTTGTATTTTTACTATTTTATTTAAACAAAATTAATTAAAGTAAATAAAATATTGTTTTAAGTTAATTTATGATTCTATAAACATATACAAATTTCAATTTGATAGCATATAATATTGCATTGTAATTTAAATTGAAATTGTGATTGAGCATACTCTAAGAACAATTAGTATCATTGATTAAAGGGTATACAATATTCATTATATTTGTGGTTTGTTAGTGACCAAAAACTTGTGGCCTGGAACTTTTAATTAAGCGTGGAGTTTGTTGAGCAACGAGTAGCGCCCCAAGTGCGTACAAAATGAACAAATAAGCGTATAAATAATGCGGCAACTGCAGCCACACAATACCATATTGAGGCTACAGGAAGCACCAGTATCGAGAGAGAGAAATATGAGCAGCCACTACGACAATGGACACAATGGCGACTCAGACTTTGGGCGACCGACGACATTGCAGCTGGTATTGTCAATAATGTTACCCGTACGGTTCGTTGCCACACGAAATGGTTAGGTTCGTGTTACAATGGTTTTAAAATGCAGTGTTAGCCATTGTGGTAACTGTACAAATATGATACTTGCTAACATATATACACAAACATTTACACACAGAGAGACCACTAAAAGTTCCTTTAGACAAATCACAGCATTTGTTGGTTATACCTTATATATTAGCTGATAGCAACAGAGCACTGTTTATAAGTAGCAGCAACGGTCATTAGCCCAGTTAAATGGTATTAACACCTGAGATCATACCGTACAGTGAACCCAGCTTAAGAGCATGTCATAAAACCATTTATGTATAGCTGCTTCATTGGTTCCATGCGATAAGCAACCGCTATATAGCTTATGATGCTAAAACTGCCCGTCGTTTTACTTGGAGCCAACATTTTTTTACGACCAACGCTAAAAATATAGATGAAAGTGCAAATGTTTTCCTTGTTGCATCATCGAACAACCACTTTTCTGGCCGTGCACAAAAAAGAAACATAACAAAGAAAAAAAATATAAAGTAAATGTACACAAAAAAAAAACTTAATAATCTTTTCACAAATTTAATAGACTGACAGCAAATCTAATATATATATAAATTAGAATTATATATATATATATGTATATATATAATATATAAATATGTTTTAATGACAGCTTTGATTATAAACACTAGTTCTCAGAACTTAGATAAATATTTACCATAATGTTCCCTCCTCTTGTTTAGGGGAAAATTAAATATAATTTCTTTATAAGCCATAATCTGTTAGCATTAAGTTATTTTTGTAACATTTATTTATATTCACTAGCAATTATGTTTTTAATTTTTTTTTGACACGACAAATGAAGAGATGGACATATTAAAAATTTTCTTTTATATATATTATATAATATTTCATATTATAAATATTATATATTGGAATTGAATATGAAAGTAAATAAGGAAAGCTGTTTTTATGCTTTAAAATTGTATGTGTAAAAATAAATTAAAATAAAAATTATATTTAAAATATTTCAATAAAGTAAAAATTTCACATTTCATATTTGTATTAAAAAAAAGTAAGCATAAGTGAAAATCATAAAATATAAATTATTTTTTTTTTATCTTTAAATATTGTTTTAATTGTAGCACAATATGTCGGGTACACTCGACTACAGATTTCTTACTTGTTATGCTTTAAAATTGTGTGTGTAAAAATAAATAAAAATAAAAATTAAATTTAAAATATTTCAATAAAGTAAAAATTTCACATTTCATATTTGTATTAAAAAAAAGTAAGCATAAGTGAAAATCATAAAATATAAATAATTTTTTTTTTATCTTTAAATATTGTTTTAATTGTAGCACAATATATTTAATATTTATAACTCTTTGTACATTTAGTTTTTAAATATACTTTAAATACACCTTTGAAATATAATATTTAATTTAATTATGTTAAGGTTGAACATGCTAAATATTTAATATGGAATTTATACATTTCGTCATTTGAAAATATAAAGAAACTTATTTGCGATTGTAGCATTATTTATCGACCAAGTCGAAAGTGCCTAAGAACTACTCGTATTTTATACAAATGCTATATGAGGCCAAATAACTTTCAGTTTGATGTCACTCTGACAGACATGGGTAACAAATCACCCAAACCAACATCAAACTGAAATGGCTTTAATACTATATTCGATTCGATTTTAGACAGTTACGTGAGCTGTCACAAGTTTGAAACAGTTGCCTTTAAGTGCATATGAAATCTCAATAAATTGTGGAATTCAAGACATATATATATATACATATATATATGAACATAAGTATAAGTTCAAACATAAATACAATTGCCACAGTCCATACAAATATTGTAACAATAGTCAAAGAATATCCTATTTATGTACAAATACTACTCATAAGTGATTGTATTGAAATTTCTATTTCATTAAATAATATTATTATTGAGACTATTGTATACCCTTTATAGAGATACATAATATTTCAAATATTCCCTATATTTATTTTCAATTATTACTATTATTATTTGTTTTATTTTTTATATATTAACTTTTGCTTCTTTCCCTTTCTATTCATATTGCTTTAAAATATAATTTAATATTTGATTTATAGCTTTTGTTAGAGTATCTTTGAGATGTGGTAGCTTGACAATGTTATCTGCTTCTTTTGGTTGAAGTAGTTCGTACAGTGCAACACATGGATACAGTGATGTCAAATTACCGTTAATACAACCTTAGTACCTAACAGCGAGGACCCCACGTGCCCAGCTTATTAGACTGAACATATCGTAAGCGTGGACCATGCTTTGCATATAAATGACCCACATATGGTATGTGGGGTGTCTGTACCTTGCCCCACAAATATATATATATATGAATATACACATATGTTTAACAAACATGTACGCTTATAGTGTACATATATATATATATATATAGATATGTATTTATGTATAGATAGATAGACAGATGGTGTTCTTGTTCTCTTTCTGTTTAATACACTTACGACTTTCAATTTTGAAGTCCTTGGTTGGCACTTGGTCCACTTTAAGGAGCACTTCCTGCAACTTCTGGGCTCATTGGTTGCACACAAGTTGCTATTAAGATTGTGGCCCTAAATCCACTTTACATCTATATGAACATATCGTACATATACATATACACATACTTACATACATATTTTGGCAATGGTATTGTCTTGTTGCGCTCTGTTGGCTAAGAGTTGCTTCCCGTATTGCTTCCTGTACCAGTCTCAGCTGCATTTTATCTCCATAAAAGTCACATTGAGCACCAAAAAAAAAAGTCAAAAAAAAAAACAGAATTTACATAAATTCGTTGGGATCGCGACGAGGCGGCAATCAATAAACGCACATAAATTCAATGCTATCCGTTTGCTTATGTTGATTTGGCTTTTCTTTTCTTTTTATGTTGCTTTCTCCTCTTTTGTTTTCTTTCTTTTTTTTTTTTTTGGTTAGTTGTCAGTGTAGAAAGTAGTAGAAAGGGGAACCTTTCATTGTAGGACATGACCATTATTTTGCCATCTTTCGTAAGTTCTTATCGCATGGCTTAGGTAGGATGTCTTTGTCGTCCAAGCTGTCGTTGTTCCTTGTCGAAGTCGGGCATAATTTATTTGCCATAAAACATGAAATGAAATATTTTAGCTCGTAAATTATGAAATAAGTCAAACGTTGAAGTATAGTAAGGGTATCAACCTCGAAAAGGTAAAAGTACAAGTACACAAATATATCTATATATCTATATATACATATATATATCTGGGTTACATTAAAATCAAGTCAATACTCATACTCATGCTCATACTTATACTTATACTCATACTCATATATACATATTTGTATATTGTAATAATATGAAACTCCAATATCCCATTAGCTCAATAAAAAACAATATTCTTGTACTTGCAACCATAACTCTCTATATATATATAAATGTATATAAATGTATGTATAAAAACTCATATATATTTATTCCAATTAAGCATCATCATAAAAAACATTATTCTTGTACTTGCAACCATAACTCTCTATATATATATAAATGTATATAAATGTATGTATAAAAACTCATATATATTTATTCCAATTAAGCATCATCATTGTATAAACTTGTATAACATCAAATTCTTCTCCTTATAAATGTCAAAACTGCCAGTTACAGTCATAACATAACGCAAGACAGCAATGAAAATCATCAGAGAGTTGAAATATCAAAAGACTTGAATAGATTCATCTGATTTTGATTCTGATTCTGATTCATTCATATATACCAAAAGAAACTTGTGCATTGCCTTTAGCTCTCTTACTCTCTGTGTGTGTGTGTTGTCCAGAGGAGCTATTGGTTGAGCACATCTGAAATTAAACGTTTGAATGAGCTTTTTTTTTTTTTTTATTTCTTAAATTGAAATGCTAAAAATAAATCAGCCAAATGTTCATATGTGATATATATATTTATATATATGCATTTCAAGCAGCATCAGTCGAAAAGGTCAGTGACGAGAATTGCGAGTGTACAAGACAGAAAAAATTATAATAATAATGTGGGAAAATATGGACAGTTCTCTTGAGTACAACGAATATGTTCTATTCAATGATAAAATTGAAAAAATAAAACAGCACTGATAAACTATTAAATACGCTATTTTTAATGGAATATATAAAAAAAATTTGAATAATTTTAATTTAAAGTAAATTAGATAAATTTAATGAAAACATTATATAAATTTATTTTGCAAGCAAATTGTGATTAGAATAAAATTTTATATAAAAATAAATTATATTAAAAAGCATACATAAAATTGCCAGTAAATAATATTTTATAAGTTGTCAAAGTTTACTTCCTAACCTTAAGGAATAACGTCTTACCAATTACACAGCTTAACAATCTCTCCATACTCTTAAGTTAGCTTTCGATTTGTGAATAATATTACTTTATATGTAAAATTTTGTGGTTGAATATTAATAATGGAATATTTCATATACAATATGTTATATTTAATATCCCTTATTTATCAGTTATTACATGTACGGTATTGAAATATTTAAAGCAATGGATATTTTTACATTTTACATAAATAACTTACCAAAAAGCAATTTTATTGCTTAATTTGAAAATGTGTAAAGTGTCTTATATATATGCCAAAAACCAAATAATATAATACATCATTGATATATATTATACATATATTTATATCTTGAAATTTTTATTTTTAAACTTATTTTAAGCATATATTTATATATATACATATGTATATGTATATATAAGTATATAATTCCAAAGGGTGCACCATAAATTAAGTTATTTCTCCAAGTTCTCTTAGTATTAAAACATATATTAAATATATAATGTGTATTCTATCTTTAAACTAAAAGCATTCAATTTTATATATGGGTGTCTGGGATATATATCCAATTATCTACTTATATATATATATATGCATATAAATATATATATATATATATATATATATATATATATATTTTATAAATATGTATATATGCGGTGTGCGATTCATTTAATTGAACAAAAATAATAACACAATTGGAAGAAAACTTGTATGCTAATTATATTTGTTGTTTTCTCTTAAACTTTTATGAACAGCTAATAAGAAAATAATTTAAAAAAATACATTGCTTGTGCTTATTATTGTTAAAAACAATTTTAATTTATATATACATATACGTATGTAATATGGATCTGCTATGCACTAAATATATATGCTAAAATAAAGCATAAGTATATTTATTATATGGTCTTTAGGTAAAAGTGTTGCTAATATTCACATGCTTATAACTAAAGTAACTGTCAGTTTTACCAAGTTTGTCAGCCAACACAAATCCATTGAACATTCAAAATCATTAAAGCCCTTTATGTGCCTGTCAAATGTCAGTTGTTCTTTGTAGAGTTCGCCTAGAGGAATCGACATCGCTTAATGCTGCCACTGATGCCTTAAGGCAACGCAGTTGTGTTTTTGGCTAATGTTCGTTAAATGCAGATGTGATGTTTCAGGCTTTCAATTACCTTAAGCTACAAAAACTAATTTTTTGCAATTCATGTTAGTTGAAGTTAAGCAACATCTTTTAGCTCTGTGAACTGAGTATATGCACTCCTTGAATGACGTTGCCACTTGGTTGTGCATTAGGTACTATTATTTCTTGCAGATAAAGGTGTTCCATTTCCTGTCTGCTAAAGTCGTTGACAGGCACTATAGATGGCTGTAAAGTGGCAGAGCTACAGCTAATATATTCTTATATTTAACGTTGCTTTCTTTCCGCTTGTTTAAGCTTTGTGTTCTTTTTATAGCTTATACTTGATCAGGCAATGAGTGTTTTATTTTATTTTATCTAGAAAAATAGTTTCTCTAATTGAGAGTTTAGCTAAAATGATTATTGTATTGTTTCTTAAAGTTAGTTGAAATGTGTTAAGCAATGTGTTAATAGTCAAAAATAAATGAGAACACGTGTTAAATTAGCTTTGTTTTTGTTACTTAGTGTGAGTTACAAAACAAGAAGTGACTTTAGCTAAGTTCTTGTCGACAGCAGCTGCCTGCCATGGTTCCCTTTAGCCAGGCATATGTGGCGTATACGCAACGCGGATTTACTTTACAATGTCAACACAGTCAGAGGTTAGCTGGTTGGCTGGTTGGTTGGTTGGTTGTTTGGTTGGTTGACTGGTTGACTGGTTAGCTGCTCATATGTCACATACACTCCTATTCCTACTCATATTCACATTCACATTCAAACACACAAGCTCAAACACGATTGTAAAGTAAATAAAAACTCGTATAAGCAACGCGTTGCCTGAAAATTCAACAGAAATTCTTTCAAGTTTTTAGGGGCGACTACAAGAGTAAGAGAAATTGGCAACAGCACAGGTAGCAAACGGCCTTTGTTTATGGTCATATAAGTGGCACATATGGTTAGAAAGAGAGCTAACGGCACAAAGCGTAAGCACCCACTATTTCACTTTACTTTGCTTCGCTTAAAATGTGTCATGTTATATTGTAAAAATATGTATATATATATATATATATATATATGAATATGTATATATAAATATATATGTATATGTATGAAGCATAATGACAAAGAAGTGAGGAAACGTGAGCACTTACCACAGACTTACCAAAGACGCCTGAGACACGGCCAGGAGTTAAAAAGAGCTGAAGTGGAGTAAAGTGAGTAATAGTGGGTAGAGGTTGGAGGCTGAGAAGAATGGTGCCTGTACCTAAATATGTAGGGGTTGATGTGCAAGAAAAGCGTCAACCGGTCTTAATAAATAACTCGCAGCTGATTCAGTTGGCAGAGTAACAGCCGTGGGCCTCTTGACAATGCCCCTGACACTTTGTGATTTTTTAAAAGGAATGCAAAAAGCAGATAACAAAAATTAAGTAAGTAACTGAACAAAGCAAGTTGTGGCATACATCATGTGCTAAGTATTAGTTAATTTATGTGAGAATACCTATAGCAACGATTAGATAAAGCTTATACAGTTGAACAGATTTGCATCCTAATATGATTAATAAACGCACTTCTCTTTAAGCTCATATGAATAATACTCCATTATAATATAGCTCATATGAAACAGGTTGTAATTATAGTTTATAAAAATTGATGAGAAAATAATTATTTAATATATTATAGATCATAATTCAAAGGATTCAAAATTGAGTTCTATCTATTTATAAAAGTATATATAATACATCTATATTGAATTGAACTTAAATTTACCTTTATTTATATATCGAGTAATTTCAGCTCTTTTGTTTTTAGTATCATTAGGATATGCAAATCAAATAGAAAACTTGGTTTAAATTAATTTGAAATTTTCAAATTTTATTTTCTCTTATTTAGCACATTATATAATTTATACATTTATGTTGGGAAACGAATAATATTTTATTTTTTTTACGTATCAACTCTTATATAACTTAACTTATTTGTTATTATTTGAAAAAATGTGACATTTCAAAATTATTTTCATATATTTTATAAAATTTAGTTCCTTTTATTATTAAATTGTTATACTATATTTCATGTATAAAAATAATAATAATTTATTTATATTTTCATTTTAATATATACTATATTAAAATAAAAAGAAATATGTAAATATAATTATATATTTTATATAAATTTTGATTAATTTTTTTAAATATTTCAAATGGTTTAAATTTATATTTTATTTTAAATTTTAATTAAAAAGGTACAAGGTTTAAATAATTTATTTATTTTTTGAAGCGTGGCTAAAAACCACAGGAAGAAATGAAAGACTTAAATATAAATGACTAAACGTAATATAAAAGACATCTACGATTTTATTTAAAGGTTTCCTTTCACCACATTGTATTTAGTTAGTTAATTTTAATTATGTTTACGTAGGAATAATAAAGAAGGTAAAAAGAAAAATATTTATTTAATGTAGAAGAAACCACAATAACCACAAATCTTGATAGAAATAACTCAAAAAAAAGTAGTACAAAAATAACAGTACAAAATTTGGCTTGGAATTTTACTCAAAATGATTTCACTCAACTCAATTGGCGATGTTTCTGCTTTGGTTCTGCAACAGAGTGTAAAGAGTTCGGATCAGGGATGTGTATGTTGCATCGTGAACACGAAAAAGGTTCGGGAGTCGAGCGCTTATCAGCAGCTAACCTGTTGGCTAACGGTGATATAGACGCTGGCGTCGCTGTGACAGCGACGTCATTGCTGTTGTTGTTGATGTTTTCGTCGTCGCACACACGGCGTATGATAAAGCAGAAATCGTGAATGAAGGCAACGAGGGCCGAGAGCCGAGGCCGTATTCGATTCTTGCATCAGTTGCTTGTGTTTCCTCGTTGGCGCTAGACGTAAAGCGCAGTGCGATATTTGCGATATCTGTATGAAATTGAAAAATATCTTGAAATATTTCAAAATAAACAAAAAATTCAAAAACGTTGCGTATACGCCACATTAAACTATGAAAAGGTGTGCTAACTAGTGGTATATATTTATTCTTTTTTTTTGATATGTGGCAACAGAACGCGACCGGCATAGACATATTTTAAAGACATGGCTAAGTCCAACCAAGTGCCGGAGCGTGCTTAAGTGGTAACCGTAACGTGACGGTGGTCCACACATCCGTTTGCAGCTCCGTCGGTAGGCACTAAGTTTTCTTGGCTTTCCCTTTTGTTCAATTGTCTGGCACGGGTTTGAACTTTAAGTGCAAGTTAAATAGGCAACAGACACAACACTGGTTTAAGCCAAAAACTCAATTAATTGTCATCAGGTGGGTAATATGACTTTGAGCTGAATATCAACAAAAAAAAGTGAGAATAAAAAAAAATATAACAGAAAAGAAATAATAAAATGTACTTGAACTTCGAAATACTTGTATTTGGGATGCCCGATCCCGGAGTGAATTCATTACAGCAACACAAATTGAATTTCCAGGCAACTTTTCAGCCAACCCATAAAGAAAAAAAAAGTTTTATTTGTACTCAAAGCTGTCCCAATGAGAAACCAACTTTCTTTTTTTCCACTGCTACTGCTGCTGTTTTTCTTTGCAACATAACAAATAAGTTAGAAAGAATAAAGGAGGCCAAATACTCGTATTCGTATTTGTACTCGTAAATATACTAAAAAGAAGGAAAATAGCCTGGCCCACGTTATAAAAAAGTCAAATGCATTTTGTCCGAATAAACAAAAGTAATGGAAAAAATTCCTTTAAGCTGTTTGTTGGTTTTTTATGATCCTTAAGAACGCTTTGTGACGGTTCCTTAATTAAAAATGCAAATGCTAATTTAAAAAGGGGGGAAAATATTTGTGTTGCCTTAAGATAAATATACATAAAGCAGGCCGACACCTTTGGTAAATTGCACAAATCAAAAGACAATGACAATGATGATCAATAGTTATATATATTTTTGTTAAGTCAACTATAAACTATTAGCTTTAATTGGTCTCATCTGAGAGAAATATCTGTCAGGGAATGAGTATTTGTTAATTTATCTTTGTAGATACACAAATGTTTTGATTGCTTTTTGTCTTTGTCTTTGCCAGATTCTTAATGAATACGGGTTAAATCTCAATGCTCAGCGGGGCATCATTTTATCATCATCGTATATCTCTATCTCTATCTTTTCCTGTCTACATGTGTGTTTGTGTGTGCAATTTCATGTGCTTAATTCCACAGCGCATTGTTGTATGCCGAGTCATCTTCATGTAACAAGTTGCGTATACGTAATATCATGAAACTTTAATATGCAGATGACAGTATAAAAATAAAAAAAATTCATTTTAAAATATATAGTTGACTTTTATTATAAAATTTTATTGATATCAACAACTGTGACATACCAAGAGTTCATAAAATGAATAGTATTGATTTATATTATAGCTTTTATATAGTCAGGGTTCAATTGAATTAAAGGACTTAAATTAGGAAATAGTTAAGCAGTCGTTATATGATTATCTAAATCGATTAGATTTTCGGTAAAATCTATTTGAAGTAATTTAAAATTTAATAATAATATTAAATAATTAGAAAGTTGATAATTTAAAGTCGATAGTTTATTTAAATTTGTATTTTAGGTATTTATAATTATTTGCATTTCGTTTATTTGTACTGTAAGCCTTTTAACTGCATAGGAGAAGTTAAGAAACTCAAAAATATCCTTATAAAATGAGCAAAAACTAAATTTTATTTAAAACTTAAATATCTAATGATTATAGCAGCACTTAATAAAGTAATTAAACCAAAGTTAGAGAATAAAAGAATATCAAGTTCTATAAAGTTTAACATCTGCATCAATTTTCAACTGTCTTAATATATTCCTTATACGTTTTACAATTGTTATGTCCAAATGCTTTGAGGCAAAAGAAAAGGCAATAGAAGAGGCAATAGAAGGGGCAATAGGAGAGACATTAGGAGAGGCAATAGGTGAAGCAGTAGGAGAGGCAATAGGAGAAGCGATACGAGAACCAATAGAAGAGGCAATAGAAGAGGCAATAGAAGGGGCAATAGGAGAGACATTAGGAGAGGCAATAGGTGAGGCAGTAGGAGAGGCAATAGGAGAAGCGATAGGAGAACCAATAGGAGAGGCAATAGGAGAGGCAATAGAAGAGGCAAAAGGATAAGCAATAGGAGAGGCAATAGGAATAACAACAGGAAACACCTAAAGGAAGATCGTATATAGCATAGTATAAAATCACGCATTTAAATTGAATATTCAATTGAATGAATCTATTTTCTGTGAAAGAAAATATCTTAACTATCAGCAAGAGATACGGAAATAGAAGGAAATTCAATAAACATATGTGTGTAAGACACATATGTAAACGATTGTCAAACCCTCAATAAAATTGCTAGAATCATTGAAATGAACTTGAAGCCAATTTAAAGCGACAGCTTAAACATTTGCGGCTATTTTGAACTCGTTGAAAGATTCTAGAGTATAGCCAGCAGTGTGGCAAGCACGGAAGATGCTTAAAAGTGCCAAAGCGCATTTCAATTTGCATATCAACACGCAGCTAGAAAATGGATATGGAAAATGGTCGCTGATATCAGCAAAATTCCCGAAAAAGCCACGCAAACGACAAAGTCGAAGGTGAGACGTTAGACGTGAATGTTGACGTTGATGTTGATGTTGATGCTGATGCTGTCTTCAGTGGCTGAATTCTGTCCAACTTCATCTACAGATCTTACCTGACATCTATTTACATTTAAATCAAACAAGCTGCCCTAGAGGGAAGCGTTGTATATGTGCCAGCAAGAAGAACTCCATCCCTCAATGTAAAATGCATTGGCAGTAAAAAATGTTGCAAAACATTTCATGCTGGGTTTGGTATTATACCCTATTATTATATAAAATAGTAGTAGGGTGATTGCATTTGTTGCTTAAATAATATTATAAATAAGGTTTAGAGAGTATCTGATATTTCACTCTTGGTTGGTTTTGTTTTTGATGTCTTTATTTTTGTACCGTTTTATTGCTTTCAAAGTTTTGCATAAATTATGCAGGCGAAGTAAATGTGTGTTTCGCTCTCTCTGTGTGTGTGTGTGTATGCTGTGTATGTGTGTATATGTATGCTAGGCAGGTGTATAGGCCAAATGGGTAAGAAGGGGCTAACTGCTTGAATTTATTTGATTTCTCACAGTCAGTAGCAAGTCACAGGTGACATTTTTATGGCCAATCTGCGCGTGCAATAAAACGATTGCCGTTATCAAGGACAACATTCAAAGGAGATTGGAATGAGGGCAACCGCTGTCACAATTTAATCTAGTGGCTTCTGGCATCAACATTCAGTCATTCAAACATGACCAACTGACGCACCGACGCACCGACGCACCGACGCACAGACACAACACAAACATAGCCCATAGAAACACAACACAGGCCCAGGCAGGTCTGGGCTAGGATTTGAAAATTTCTCTGGGGATCTTCAGCTTACGGTTTCTCGCACTAATACAAAATGAGCATTGGGTTAGGTTATATGTTTTCAATTTACTATCTACTACTCCCACAAACTATATCTACTTCAATTCATACTCATACTACTACATATTCTACTACTGCTACTATTGCTACTACTATTTCTATTCACATCTATAGGAGTTCGTCTAGAGGATTATGATTTTGGCCTTTGCTGTTGAGGTTTACTATTGGTATTGGTCTTCACTCACTTTATTCAATAATTCATTCGCTGGGGAATATAGGGAATCGAGTTTCATAGTCAAAGACAATAATGCACTCTGAAAATTAATTATCTCTCAATTAAACCAGAGGTTCACAACGTTGCCATGGTCGAAATTTGTAGTCAGCCAAAATTGACACGAAACCGCAATGGTTAAACCTCAGCTGGGATCAGAATGTGCCATGTAACACATAGCTAGTCGCACTTTGTATACGCTTTCCACAAAAACTTTCAATAACAGCCAAATATTTTTACTAATAAAAATAAGATTTTTGTTTTTAGAAATTTAAAAATATCCTAATGAAAAAAATTATTATAACTTTAATAACTATATTATTTTGATATGTTTATAATATTTGAACTTAGTGTATATAAATTGTATTTGATTTAAAAGTTGTTAGCATAGGTGAATTTTGGTTATGACCATGGCCATCATCATAATCATCATGCGGGTTGGCGATGTCGTTGTCGATATCGTCCTTGCTCGCGGTCGCATCGCGGTTCAAATATCATTAAAATGCAAAAATTGATGAGCGCAACGATGACAGCCCCCAACTTGCCTGTGCCAGTTCCGATGTGCGCCATTGAGGTAACCGGAAAGAGGAGATGAGCCCAACTAAGAGATATAGATACAGAGGAGCAAAACGTAATGGAAAAGTTGTGAAGTAAGATACCAAAAGCGCTACAGTAGGTGGTAAAAGTATACTCGGGGTATGGTCTGGTAGAAATTTTTTGGTGTGTCTGTCGGTGGTTGGTCGACGTCCGACGCTCGACGGTCGACAGTCGACGTTTGAAGTGAACATTTAATTAATTTTGCTTGTTGGCTTGGTGCGTTGATTAAAACGCCATTTATAACATTTTGTCTGCATTAGAGCCAAAAAGAAGTCAGTTACTCATTAATTTTTGCATGAACTGAACCGGAAGGCAGCTGTGATGAGCCATGACTGATATATGCATATCTAATGCATAAGTAAATATATATAAATATATATATTATTAAATATATAATACTGTTAGAAAATAAACGTATTGCAGGTATTCTAAAGGGTTGAACTTTATATAGTATAAAACCCATTTTGAATTAAATACATTTTTACAACATTTTTATATCACTTTTGAACTTTAAGACCTATCGTTGGTCTGGGTAAAGGCTCAGCTGTAATAGTTATCTCTCAATTATGGTAGAACTCGTTTGTATTTCTGTGTCTGCTTAAATGCGTTATCTCAATCTAGAAAGCAAACACAGCATAAGGTTGTCCTAAGCAGACACTTTTAAACGGTCACACCCAAAAACCATACTGATGAAATTCAACGCTTGACTGCCCAAGCGTCAAGGAGTAGCAAGAGTAGCAGCAGCAATAGCAGTAGCAGCAGCACGAGCAGTAAATGGCCACTCATTATGATAGGATCCCTGGCCATCTTTTGTGGCAAGTGAAGACATTTTCACAGTGCACTGCCTTTGATAAGGCAGAAGACAATGATAAGCTGAATGGCTGCTAAAAAGGTTCAAGAGAGTACAGCAAACCCTTGCATAATAATGGTTAGATAGCTAGGGGTAAATATATATATGATTATATGTGTGTATGTGTGCGTATGTGTGTTTATTTATATGAAGAAGCATGTTGTATGAGTATATGAAGAAAATTTATGGCTGCCATTGTCTCCTACTTAACCGCAAAATAGTAATAGTTGCAATGCCTGCACCAAATGGTCAATTAATATTGGTCACTGGCCCCATTGTGCCAGACGTTGTAGCTAAGTGCATTCGCAGCCGTTTAAGTGCGCCTTGTTGTATGCAATATAAAAATGAAATTTCCCTTAAGCCATCAAATCGAATCAAATTGCTAAACGGACAAAAAGACACAAAAGTTTACACACACACACAGACATTCACATACAACAAACAACAAACAAACAAACAAAAATGACAAAAAAAAATTAGAAAAAAATGAAAAGAAAAGAAATTTCATTGATTTTCATTTGCGTGGCCAGAACTCGTAGATAGGAATGTGAAACTTTTAGTTGTATAAATATGTATATATATATATATATATATTCTTTTTACCCGACCACTACTATGTGCCATGTACCGTGTGTTATGCAAGGCAATGCCGGTACGTGGCACAACTTTGATGCAGAGTTGTCGGTTGAAGTGCGGCAGGTTGCTAGAAGGATGATAGGAGAAGGAGTAGTTACGATAGCGGGTGCTGAGGCGACAGAGGTTGTACAAACAAATGGCGTCAAAAGACAAGGGAAAATCGCTTGAATGGCTGTGCAGGAAAGTCCTTTTTGGTTTTTGCTGTTGCTATTGCTGTTGCTCTTATTGGTGGCAGCTGAGAAAGGTTAAACGCCCTAACAAGTGAGCAATATAAACAATGAGAAAGACACAAATCCAAATAGATAAAAGTTATGCTTGGTTGGGTTAAACATATATAAGATTGGTAAATTACGAAAACTTCAAATTTGTTGAACTTCAATGATTTTCATTAGATATTAAATAAGTTCACATGTTCAAAGTACAATATTAATTAAGTTTTCAACAAAACGATATTAAATAATCTTCTCTAGTTCAAACTTATTTAATTGATCAATTCATAGTTAAATACAAAATAATTTTAAGAAAAGTTATGCCTATGAAAAGGATTCTAGCTCAGACTCTTTATTACTAGCAGATTTTAAAACATTTTTCGTTTCTCTCTCTCTCTTTACTTTTTCTTCTCAAAGTCATAATTCCAGATGAACAAAAAAAAGGTATAAGAAAATAATGTTTAACTTTTAAATGATGATTCCTTTGGGGGTAATAAATCCAATTTAAAGTCCAAATCAAAATCAAAAGAATTCAATTGGTTTTCTTGAGGTTATTTTTATTATTATTTATTATTATTATTGAAATGGTCAAATGCAAACAAAACAAAAAGAGACAGACATATTGACAGACAATAGCACCAGACAGATATAGATATAGATATAGATATAGATATAGATTTAGATGTAGATGTCTATGTATAAGTAAGTACATAGAAAGCCGTCAAGTCCGCTCGTTAGGCAAACCGGCTGTCATTTGGTATATTACTCATTCTTATTCACGTATGCCCAAGGGACTACCCCTACTACACTTACTATCCCCCCGCTACTCTAGATTGCATTTGGGTTGGGCATTCGAGTATGACACTCAAAGTTCAACGCTGATATCGTGTCCTTGGCATTTCATTTCAACCACTTGCTTGCGTTTTGGTTATTACTTTCCCGGCAAGGACATAACAAATCTCAGTGCACGGTACTTGCACATAGGGCTATACACATATGAAACTGCAAATAAACCTTAACAGTTTTTATTGTTTTTATACCTTTCTTTTTTTTTGGCCTTTTTTGTTACTTTATTTTGTTTGTTATTCGTGCCAAAAACAATTAGAAAACCTTATGCCAAGTTGTGGCACATTTAACCAACCAACAAAAAAAAAAAACAATCAAATCCGACAGTTAAATCTCAGCTTTATGCTCTATCTCTCTATAGAGTTGATCATATATGTTCTATAGTTAACATATTCATAAGCTATAGTTGGCTATAGAAAATATCTTTATATAGATTTTCATTCATAATAAATACAATTTTTATATACATTTTTACTGCTTTCCAATTTATAAATTGATTTACATTCGCTTTATATTGAATATTTATCCTTTATTATTTATTCTTTTTTTTTATGACATCATATTCAGTGAGAGTGCCCAGACAATTTATCTTATTAAAGCAATTGACTATACGGTATCTTATTTATTTAAATTATTATTTCATTTGATGCATTATTTTAAGAATATTCTTTTCAACAAAGTCAATAAACATGATGATGACTTATAATTGACAGTTTTATTTTTTCTTTTTTTAGTTAAGAGCACCTATAATTGCTTTTTATATTCAAATTGTATTTAAAAGATTTAAGCCAATATTAAAAACACTTAAAGGTACAAAGTCGCAACGACCTCAAAAGCAGAAACAGACAAAAGAACAAAAAAATATAAAAATAAAATAAATAAATAAATAAAAAAAATGTAAAGGAAGTTCATTGTAAAGAAAGTTTTGGGGTTGTGGTTTGTTTATATGGCTGGACCCTCTAGTTTTCCTGTCTCTCCGCCTTCCTTGTGGCTTCCTTGTGTTCGGCATGCCTCGTTGAGCTTTGGCCAAAAGTGGCCGTGTAATTTGTATAAAATTTGCCTCTAGACTCGAGCACTTTAAGTGCTCCGGTGATGGCAAACATTTCAATTTTCGAATGGAATAAAAAAAAAGTGGGGGAAAAAAAATGAGAAAATAGAAAATAGAAAAATTTGTACGCGTAGATAAAATAGGGAAAACAATAGACTAGAGCGGAATAGAGTGAAGCCAAGGCAAACATATAGGCGGATACTTGGCTTATTTACTTTTAGCTTTATACTATTTTTTTCTGTTTACTTTATATGACATATAGGAGGGGAGGTAGAAGGTGGGAGGTGGCAAAACGTGTGAGAGAAATCGGGAATCGGGTCACTCAATGGCCTGCCCTTGGCCGTAAATTCATGCAAAAACAATCTTATTAATGGCTATAAGGGCCATCCTGTCACTCTTTCCCTCTCACTCTCTCTTTCCCTCTCTTCCTATGGTCGCAACACAGATTGTATTAATAATGTTTAACTGCGATTTTTATATGCGTTTTGTGTTATATTTTTATATATTATATATAAACGTTTTTCTTTATTTTTTTTGTATTTTGTCTGTTTTGTATTATATTTTTTTTTTTTGGTTTCCGATAAAATATCAGCGGTTAGATTTCCTGTTGCTGCCCCGCAATGGCTTTGTCTATTTTAGCCATTTAGTTTGATTTCTATGTTATCTTTATGTGCTAACGCTTATCGTTTCTCCATTGAGCCAGTAATGGGCTTAGCCCAATGGCCCCAAGGCCTGACAGTGGGCACGACATTTATCACATAACTCGAGAGCCCCCGAGCTCAAAGTGCTTCTCACATGTCAAAGTAGATTTAATTTTGATATTCAGCTGAGGGTATTATAAATTATGTAGAGACGTTGGATAAGCATCAGTGCAAAGTTGTTTATGTCTAACAAATTATATCAAATACTGAGAAGGCAAAAAGTAGATGATAATAATAAATTATAAATTATTAAAATCAATTTTTTTGTTTTTTTTTTAATAATAATAATAAATAAATTATGTATAAATCTTATATGTTATTATTATTTTTTGTTATCCTTTCACAGGGTATATGAAATTCGTTGTGAGGTTTGTAAATCTAAGTTTATTGACATGGTTAATATTTATATGCTTAGAATTGTGTGGCATATTCATATCATAAAACAAAATAAAATATAAATATAAATGCAAATACTGACTCATACAGAAGTTTAACGACTTGGTTCCATTTCGAGTGCATTCATTGGGCGCTTAAATAGAAATAAATTCTCTAATTAGTTGTTGGCCACATAAATCAACAAATAAATAAGTGCGCCACATTTTCCACATCTATAATATATATGTATATACAGATATATATAAGGAAATAAATATACAAATATATATTTATATATTGCTGTAGATACTTGTATATATGAGTAATGTACAAAATTTCAACAATTTGCAAAGTGGTACGCTGATTCTGTGGCCACTTAGGAGCGATGGTCAGAAATTTAAAGTGGTCTCTGCGGCAAATTTCAAGCAAATTTTAATTAAATTCTTTGTGGCAATGAATTCAATATAAATTTTGATTCGATTTCATGCGAATTCATGACACTGAAATGAAACACATGTTTACATTCAATCAATCTCTCTCTCTCTCTCTTCCTCTCTCTCTCTATCTTACTTTGTGTCTCTTTGTTTCACTCAACTGTCTACACAGCTGCCTCTCTGCCAGCCGCTGGGTAATTTCTTTTGATGCGTAACAAAAAACTTTGCTGTGAAACAAACTATCAGAAAAGTTGCTGTGAAAACTTTGTAATTGATTAACATAAAGATGGTCATGTTAATTAGTAAGGATGTTGAAAAGCGTAAGCTAGTCATCATTATTTCTATCATTAGCATTATTATTAATATCATTATTGTCATTGTTTTCAGTATCTTTATTCGTAATTTCATTATCAGCAAAGGCAACAATCAGTTGTGTATATTGATCATTTGTAAGTGCCGGAAAACTGAAAAAAATAGAAAATAATAAAAAGAAAATCATGTAATAAGTATGGGTATTAGTCTGGGCAAAAGACATCATTAGTAGAAATTTATGGCTAAGTTAATGGCACAGTTTCCGCCAAATGACTGCGCCACTGACTGAAAAAAGTAAGAGCTTAAAAACTAGTTAGGGATAGATTCGATTTGTTGCTCTTTCTAATATAGATTTTTGCCACTCAAAGCTATAAACATTTAACATCATAATTCCATAGAGTTATTGAATACAGTGATGCCATTAAGTAGGTTATGCAAATAAGATAATTAGCTGCACTTAACTCCTTGTGTACTTAATCAATTGAACATTTATTGCACAGAGTTCAAGTTAAACAAACTTTTAGAGTAAACTTTGAGAAAGCGAAACTAAATAGTTATTTAAAAGGTTCTTTTGTTGAAATACTAAAAACTTGAGAATTTTCTTCATAAAATAAAAGTTTAATATTAAACTTAACTGCTGTTAGCTTAAGCGTAAAGTGTTGGTACATTAACTTTTAGATCTACTCTTAATGTGTATCAACAGCTAGCTCTGGACTTATATATGGTAAAAATGAAACTGTTACTAAGATAGCTTAATCGACTTCATTATTATTGCTATTTACACTAACCCTAAAAGTCCTCTTTTCATACACTTTTTGACTAAAGAAATTAAAGTTAATTCATTTCTATTCAAGAATCAATATGGACAGATCGAAGTAGCTTTAACTATAGTTTTCAAAGTTGTTCTTTTCATTTGAACAGTCCAGACTCTAGTGCGTATCTAGTTATTAACACTTGTATATATTTTTATGTAAATACACGCACATATAAATATATATATATATATATATAATATGTATATGTGTGCGTGTGAACATCATTAATGATGGCATGTCGTGTGCATTAGGCTTAAAATAAATGTAGTTCTTTAAGAAACTTGCGACTGAAATCATTTAAAAGAAGTGCCAAAGTTATTAAAAGTTAGAAATATACAATATAATATTAAGTAGAGTAGAGCATAGAGTTAATATATATAAAGTTTTGTATATTACTGTTAATCGCAGGCATAAAGTAACTATAGCTACTAGTTAATATAATATAGTTTAAGTTATAAATCTTATAGAAGTTAATATTGCTTTCTTTGTGTGCTTTTCTAGAGCAAAAGATTTATATACCCAATTAAGTTGAATTTGAATGTGAGAATAGCATATAAATGATATCTAAATTAGACTGAACTAAACTCATATCACTATATAACTAGTGCCAACTAACGATAAGCATTTGCTGTTGATAAACCATCAGTCACTGTGGCAGGGTAAGTGAAAGCAAAACCAAAATAACAAAGTGCTAAATAAATTGTATATAAAGAGAGTTAGCAAGTAATGAGAGAGAGAGAGAGATGAAGCATAGAAATGTTTGGAAATAAAGCTTTAAGTTAGCAATAATACTCATACCATCAAGGAGTCGCAAACCATGACAGGCAAAGAATGGAAACCCATAAAATGTATCATGTGTGCCAATAAGTATACAATATACTTATGTTGTAGTTATAAACGATGCGAAATGCCAAATATACTATACGTATATATATATATATATATATATATATATATATATAATCATGAGTGTCTATAAAAACGCTGAATAGAGAAAAGAAAATCCCATTTAGGTGAGCTGTTGTCGGATGAAACGCCCTGTTTCATTACAGTGTCCGTCGCAAAGATAAATTGTTCTGAAAAAATTGTGACAAATGCATCAAAATTAAAATTACCAAGTGCTGCCGCATACTAATCCTGCAAAAAGGACCCAAAAACAGGAGGCATGAAGGCACCAACTGACAGGATGACACACTCAAGCTGCTTTGTCCTGCCTTATTACAAACGATAATGTGGCGCGTGAGTTAAAGTATAAATATGATAATGATGTTCATCATGATAATGTTGTCCATGTTAATAATGATGCCTGCTGCTTGATAATGATTTTATGGCTTGAGTAGTTACCGCTTTCTTTTTATTGTTGTCCTACACTCTTCGTGTTGCTCTGTATCTGTGGGTAAATGCGTTAATAAAAAATTGTTAACTGCCATTTTTAACACAATTTCCGGCTGTCGCACTTCGTTATTTCTTGGTTGTTGTTGTTGATTTTTTTCTTTTATTCTTCTTTTTTATTCCTGTTGTGCCTTACGGCCATTTGGTTGTTAACCTGTGAGGCGACTAGCTTCGGTTCCGGGCAAGCATTCAGAACACTTCCGCTTATTAATTTATCAAAAATTATTATTATATATATTTTTTCTGGCCCATGGCATATAAACAATTTGTTTTATTTTGTATTTATTTGTTTTCTTTTATTAGTTTTCCTTCATTTTTCTTCTTTTTGACATTCTCTTTCTATCGATTGCTAATCCTGCACAGCATTTAACAAGCATCTAAATTGTTTCAAAAAAGTTGAACTTCTTGGATTGTGGTATGAAAATGTAAATTAGTTCAATATGAGTATAATTTACTTATGAATTTATTTACCCTATAAAAATATATGGAAATCTAGCAAAGAGTATATGCTGTTAATATACTCTATATATAATGAATATCAATAGTCTCTTTTGATCTCAGTGATACATAGAATTGTGCAGTGATAATGGAACATTTTATTAAATACTAAATAAACTTGCACCATGCCAGCAGCGTATATATA
Source organism: Zygothrica quintamaculata (assembly GCA_037044455.1). NCBI lineage: Eukaryota > Metazoa > Arthropoda > Insecta > Diptera > Drosophilidae > Zygothrica > Zygothrica quintamaculata. The sequence goes on along the minus strand of JBAMBS010001170.1, from coordinate 47,952 downwards.
TATCTGTATATACCAGTATATTAGCATTATCCGATTGCAGTTAATGATGCAGCAAAATGCGGGTTATCCTTTGGCATAATCGTCTGTATAGAGCTTACCTATAATAAATGCTAAAAACCGTGTTTAACTAACATTATGCGCATGCATATCCTGTGTGCATATATTGTGTGTAAGTTGTTGTTGTGTGTAGCCAAACAACTTGTTACCAAAACTGCATGAAAATAGAAAGAGAGGAGAAGAATAGAAAGAGTTTTACCCAGAAAGCTGTTAGGTAAATCCAATTAAATTTGCATTTACATATATGGCCCGCGTGGCCAGTACTCTTGGGTTCAGTTATTAAATCCGGTTTGTGGTTTTTGGGTTAGTTGAACAGTTTTTGTCAGTTTTTCAAGTAAGTTGCTTAGAAGGTTTGTACTTACATTGTACTATATAGTATATATTAATCGATAATGGTAATTGGAATTCAAATTGAAATTGAAATTGAAATTTGTTTGATATAAAGAAAATGATTGCAAGGTCAAGTTCAAAATGTGTATAGTGATTTTATCAAACGATCAATTCTAGTAAATTGGCATGTGGTTAGTCCCCAACATCAAAACCTGTAACATAATGAAAGTCAACAGGTCTGTTTATCCAGAAACTTAATTGGTTTTACCAGAAAAGACCAACACCTGATATGCAGCCGTCAATTGACCAAGGCTCAAAGAGGTATTGACCTCAGCAATTGGCTTTCATTGTAAACTGAAAATTCTCAATCTGACTTCTAATAAGGAAACGGGTCAATTCCATGTAACAATGTTATCTTAACTAAAGTTAACAGACCATGGGAAAAATGAGCATTTTGTTTAAAAATTATGAAGAGCTCTGTTTCAATACGAATTTTGTTTAAATTTTATATATAATTGTTATGTTTTATATAGTTCAATTCTCAATTAAGAACTATATATTGTAACGTTTTGTGCAATCCTTTAAAAAGTAACTATACATAAAATATAAATATATATTTATCTTATCCCCAAAAGAGTAGTAAAAGTGTCAGCAATGATTTCATCTCTTATATAAGAGCAATAGTGCTCCCTGATTTGTTCAGACACTATCACAGTGACCTTTTCAACTTTGTTGATACTTGTCTAACATGAACTGCCCTTAGACAATACGAGTTATATACTTGAATCTAATGCCGCACTTTCGCTTCCGCCCTGGTGCATTTTCCGTTATATTGTGTTTAACTTTAGAGGCAGCTACCGAGTCGAAAGTATAAGCAAAAACCAACATTCTCTTACCCTAGTGATGGTAGTTAGATATGACAGTAGACAGTAATAAATGTGTGTGTGTATGACTGTGTGTCTGTGTGTGACAAAAACTAAAATAAATGCCAGCCAAGGCAACAACTTAATCCATTGGGACAAAAGCAAAACAAAAGCGCGTTGCCGTAGGAGAAAAGATCAAATTTAGTTTTAAATTTCAAATAACAACTTATTCCGGTCTAAAAACTTTTATACATATATATGAATATATATATATATATATATATATACATATATTTGTACATATATATATAACTTTATACACAAAAAGCTAATATAAATTGTCTGTGCTTATTTTTTCTTTTTTTTTCTTTGTCCTTAGAGTCCACGTAATTAGCAATGAGCCAAATGTTAAATGAAACTTTTATGAATAAATAAAAACATTGAAGATAAACTTGAGACGTGCCTGGTCACAGGCGACGGAAATGGCTGCTTAAGTGGCGGACTTCCGGTAAAACTGGACAGCAATAAATAGCAACTCGTTCACTTCTACTTAGCTACAATCCTCAGCAACCAATCCCACAAGCTAATTCTCAACTTCAATATAACCTTATCCTCATCCACATCACCGTTCTTGTTCTCCTCTCGCGTTCTCCATTTCAATCTTAATTGCAATCTCAGCCTCACAGTATACAATTCAACGGCAATTCATTAGGAATCCAAACAAAGTCTGTAAGCATGGCCAGTGTAAGCAATGATACGGTTAATGCCTTTTTGGTCTCGGTCAGCACACAGCTGCCTCATGTGCTTGGCATAGATGTGGGCGCAAATTGGAGCAGCAGCTTAACAACAATTCCATCAACCGGTGGCACTACTAGCAGCATCAGCAGCAGCACAACTACCAGCATTAGTAGCACCACCATTGCCACCAGTTTATCCCATCAACCAAATGCTGCTGCTGCTGCTGCTGAAGATGCTGAGAGAACAGGAATTATATTCAATCAATTTGTTCAGATATTCTTCTATATACTATACGCTACGGTTTTCGTACTGGGCGTCTTTGGCAATGTGCTGGTCTGTTATGTGGTACTAAGGAATCGTGCCATGCAAACTGTTACCAATATATTCATTACAAACTTGGCACTTTCTGATATATTGCTCTGTGTCCTGGCTGTACCCTTTACGCCACTCTACACATTTTTGGGACGTTGGGTGTTTGGACGCACCTTGTGCCATTTGGTACCCTATGCCCAGGGTTGCAGCATATATATCTCAACATTGACATTGACTTCCATAGCTATTGATCGTTACTTCGTCATCATATACCCATTTCATCCGCGCATGAAGCTATCTACTTGCATCAGCATTATACTGAGCATATGGGTGATCTCACTGCTGGCCACTGTACCCTATGGCATGTACATGAAGATGCAGCTTGGTGCGCATAATGAAACGGCTAATGCCAATACTACCTATGGCTACACCACACCAGATCCAACATCACCGGCTCAAGCCTATATGCAAGTCAGTGGCGTAACCTCAGCACCAGAGCTAGCGTCCACTCTATACTGTGAGGAGAACTGGCCATCGGAACAGTATCGCAAAGTCTTTGGTGTCATAACCTCAACGTTGCAGTTTGTTCTACCGTTTATCATCATATCCATTTGCTATGTGTGGATATCAGTGAAACTAAATCAACGGGCCAGAGCCAAGCCAGGATCAAAATCATCGAGACGTGAGGAGGCTGATCGGGATCGTAAAAAGCGAACAAATCGCATGTTAATCGCCATGGTTGGTGTCTTTGGTCTCAGCTGGTTACCCATCAATTTGGTTAATATATTTGATGACTTTGATGTCAAGTCCGATGAGTTGGGCTTCGATATACTGGTCTTCTTTGTGGCACACTCTATTGCCATGAGCTCTACATGCTATAATCCCTTCTTGTATGCTTGGTTAAATGAGAACTTTCGCAAGGAATTTAAGCATGTTCTACCCTGCTTCAATCCCTCCAATAACAACATCATTAATATAACAAGAGGTTATAATCGTAGCGATCGCAACACCTGCGGCCCCCGACTGCATCATGGCAATGGCGAGGGTGGGGTAGGCGGTAGCCTGGATGCTGATGATCAAGATGATAATGGCATCACACAGGAGACTTGTCTACCCAAGGAGCAGCTGCTTATTATACCCCGTGAACCCACCTATGGAAATGGCACTGGTGCTGTCTCCCCTATACTCAGTGGCCGTGGCATAAATGCTGCTCTGGTTCATGCACTTCAGCCTCAGCCACAGCAACAACAGCAGCAAGTGGAGCTAATAACACGTATCCGTCGACGCACAGACGATGATGGCGATTACATTGACTCTGGCGATGAGCAGACGGTGGAGGTGCGCTTCAGTGAAACACCATTTGTCAGCTCTGACAATACGATGGGTATCAGTACACTGGAAATGAGTAGCAATCAGAGCGGCGAGCCAGACGTTTTGGCTGAGTTGGGTGTGGTCGTTGTTGGCGATAGAGGAGATGCCAGCAGACGATGTAACTGAGATACGGTGAGTACCAAAAATTAATTATCCAATTAATTACGAAATTAGAAAATCAACAGTTGTAGAGCATTCTTGTAGCATAAATATGATAGAAATTATAAAATGAATAGCACAAAGTGTTTTAACTTCCAAATAATAATAAGAAAATAGAAATTGCTTAACAATTGTCAAAGAAAGTTACTTATTGATTAGATTAGTTATTTTGGTTAAATGTCAAAGTAGATAATAGAAGGCAACTCAGCTGACAATTGGTTTAATTCTCAGCTAGAAAATTGATGCGTCGAGTAACAAATAACTTAGTTTAGCAAAGTTATGAATCAACCCTAACTCTTAAGTACACAAAAACACAAAATTTTACTCAGCTCTGTGCGAAGAAATATCAGCCAATTCATGGGTTTAACTTGTTCCGACAGTATTGTATCATTTAATGCCAATTCACTTGCTTAGGCAAATAAAACTAGAAACTAAACCTTAAATATCAATGTACGTCAATTTAAGACCATTTGCTGAATGAAAGGTATCATCCATATATATGTATATATTTTGCAGCAAAAATATCGATATATTATTTATAAAATGCAGTGCTAGCCAGCACTTTTACTCAGCATTCTGGTATCGTTTGGATTGCCTTTATGAAGAGTGAAAGGTCCTTGAAAACACTTTTAACAACAATTTTTGGCTTGTAGAAGGTCAATTGCTATTCAGCCAGGTCAGGACTGTGTGGATATAAAACGGCAAGCACAGCTCAACTATTAATACTTATATGGGAAAAAATAAACTTTATTGAAACGCAGCTGCATACATAGAGATGTTTGGAGAGCTGAAAAACATACTTATTTTTTGTACTTGAGAATTAAAAAAATAATAGGAAAATTGGAAAATTATATAATAAATATTTTTGAGTTAAATATAAGCACAACTCCATGAATTTATTCACTAGCAAACAGAATCTATTCATAAAATAATTCAATCAGATAAATTCACAAATAAAACTACTTTGAAAGATGAGGATAGATATGAAGTAATGTATTGAAATATATATACATACATACAAAAGGGAAGTAATATTGAAATAAATAAAATTTTACTTCCAAATTTATTTTCTCACAAAGTGCAGACATGTAGATAGTAGCAAAGTTGCATAAATTTTCTAAAATGTTCAGTAACATAACGCACTTACGCATAGTTCAGAGGAATTACTGTAAGGATAACCTTACTCTACAATGATAAGTTGCTTTCCACAAAATCAAAGCAAAGGAATGCATAGCAATCTAGCATGGAAGAAAGCATCTGCCATCAGTTTCTTTATAGCTTTGTGTGCTGGCAAATTTCATTTGTTGAGCTCTAACTCAATGCTAGTCGATGTAGGCAGGTGGTCTGAAGCACTTGCAGTATTTTTAGTATATCCTTTTACACATTCGTGTGTACTAAATCAACTGTCAGTGGCAAAGTATCTGTCACTTGCTGACATCCTTGCCTGTCAACGCACAAATCTTGTCGAGATTTCAATTTTTTTTATGTTTTTTATTTTTAAAGATAAATGCAATAAAAGTAAGTTTAATTGACTAGGAATTTATGTTGCTACCTACATGGCTTTTACCATAACTAAATTCTTTTCTAAGAAATATAATTTATAAAAAAACAATTTGTTTTTTTTTTAATAATTTATTCAATTTGGCTAAAAGCTTTAGAAAAAATATAAAAAAATAAAACTACTCATGCCTTTGACAAAAGATACAAATTATTATTATAGTTATACTTTTAAGCTGATATCAGTGTAAGAAGAGGAACTAGACTGCAAAACAATAGAGTCTTTAGAAAGAAACTGAAGAAAAATAGATATATAATGATATAAGATATTCTTTATATTTTTTAAAACAAGTTTATTTATATTCTATTCATAGACTTTACGCTTTTTACAACTAAGTAAATATATATTTTTTTCATATTCTTTATTTTAATTGTTTAGAATAGAATTTTATATCAATTGCCAAATATATTTTCCTTTTTTATCTCATAACCTAAAAATGCTTTAGGCACACACTTGTACTTGAATTTTCTAAAATACATAAATTTCTTTTGTCTTTCCTTATTTTATGAATATTTCTAAATGTAATTTTAATCAGATTAGATATACTATATCCCTAGCTGATAGCAAGACCTTTTTTTAACCATTTGCAATAAAATATAGGGTATAAATACGTGACGAACCTTTTGTCAGGTGCTGTGCATTATATAAGCAATGCCAGCATTAAATGCAACAACAACACACAGCAACAACAACAATAAAATCAACATTATATATGTAAGAAAAATTACCAAGTGAAGCTGTCAGACAAATGTCTTGCAGAATGGTCAAGTGCCGGGTCCAGCGATAAGATAAACTTTCACATAAATATGACGCCTTGACGTAGTATAATTTACTTTAGCTTATTTATTTATAATTTTTTTTTATGTTAGCACATTATGGGCTATCTGTCTAGGTCTAGGCCACCTCTAAGAATATGCATACTTGAGTTGAAATTACCTACCATAAAGTTTATAAATATCGCCGGCATTGAATTTTCTATGTTGCGAGTAAATCTACAAGTATATTAAGGGGTCAGCAGCTGCAATATATGTTTAGGAAGCTCACAAAACTCTTATAAACTGCATTAAAATATACATTAAGTTTTGGCTAATCAAAGATTTGGTAATTAAAATAAATATATATTAATCTTTGGGTTTTCATTATTTTAAGTTTTTATATTATTATTTCATATATATTTATATTTTTCAATTCTTTTTCAGTCAATAAATAAATTAAAAAAAAAGGAAAACAAAACTATTTATATTTATATATGTATAATTAATTTGTTCTATGAATCAGCTTTTAAATATTCAAATTAAGTGTTATCTTTTAAGAAAACAAAACAATAGACTTTTTAAATATTTTTTTATATTCTTTACAAACAAAAGTTTATTTGGTATTATGAAAAAATACATAAAAAGAAAATTATAAATAAATAATAAAAAAATTGTTGCTGCTTTCAATATCCAAGTATTAGTATATCATGAAAAGCTTTGATTCCTTTCAAATTAAATGCAATTGAATATTTCATTTTTATGTCACGCATTTAGATGATCCTTTGCGACAACTTGTAGTACTTTTTATACCATTTCAAATCAATAATTTTATTTAAAACTATTTAAGTTGTTGGTGTCAAAACAATGTGTTTATAGTTTGCATACAGCTTATACATATTAATCTGCAATGCAATGCAATGTTTATAAAGATGACATAAAGTTTTTAAATTTATAGAAAGTATCGGCTATTAAAAATTTCTCAACAATAAAATGAAGTTAAAATGTTCTTATTTAGCAGTTGAAAATATGCACACAAAATACTATTATTATTTTATTTTATATATTTTTACGTTAATATTATACAAATTTGGAAATTTAAAAATTTAAAGCTAATTAATAAATTTATTATATGTGATAGATTATGTTCTTTAAACTATATAAAAAAATAGAAAGTTATAAAATTTTTTTAAATTTTTTTTTAATATTTTCTTATGTATGTCAAGAAATAGAAAAGTATAATAGTTTTATTGATAAATATTTGAAAATATGTTTTTATTACTATTAAAGTTTTCGAGTGTTAATTCTGTTTAAAAAGTAACACTTTTTTGTGTGTTTGTCTATGTGTGTGTTATTTTATGTTGTTGACAGAACTTTTCATAGGGGAAGAAAAATATGCATTAAATTAAAATTTAAAATGAATTATTTTACGAGTACTCGTAAAACCCTTTTTTTTAGAGGCCACATTATTTTTAAATCATGGTAACATGTAAATTGGAATTGAAGTTAGTCAGCTTAAAAAAAAATTATTGGAAAATATATATATTTATTTTGATATTTATATTTATATATATGCACAAGGAATGTGGCCATAAACCCTTAACTGCCAAACATAATTGATTTTGTTATTCGATAAGCTTTTATTTTTGTCTAGCAAAATTTAACATCCTTTAAAGTAAAATATCTAGTTGTTACTGTATACAAAGTTTTACTTTCCTACAATTTTATCCTTTTTAGTTGCCCATATATGAGTAGTTTGTTTACAAATATCCTGAGGCGATAAATAGCGTTTCATATTACTCATTCATTTATTCATTCATTATCTAGGAGACTACATATGCACACTCTATATATATATACATATATATGTTTGTATATGTTATTGTTACTCTTACAGTTGTTGTTGTTGTTGTTGGTATTGTTGTTGTTTACATTTAGACAATGTTTGCGGGTAGCTTTGAAAGCAGACAAACCAAATACAAGTGTGTTAGCACAGTTCAGAGATGTCCGAGAGGCCTTTAAATTATGATTTATTCAGCTTGGTCGTTAGTGGCACAAACTATGCTTTTCAGCCTAATTACCCGCTGGCATCTGGACAGCTATCATGTGCCGGGTGGTGCGGTTCGTGTGGCTCATGCGGCTCATGTGACTCGTGTGGCTCGTGTGGGTCGTGTGGCTCGTGTGGGTGGTGTCAGTAAATATGAGCTTGGCTAGGCAGATTCTGCTAGGGTCTGTTAGCATTCAAAAACAAAATAAAAAAAAAAACAATTTTTATATACAAAACTACCATGAATAGTGGTACATACACCGCTTGTCGTTCACCTACTCTTGTACTCGATTCACTTCTAACCAAACAGTTGCTCTAGCATATAGAATCATAGCGGTGAGTGAACGGTAAGTGATATAGTTGATGGCCCCTACTCGGGCGCCAGCACATTTGATGCATTATGCATGAGCAACAGCAACAGTAAAAGCAGCAACAGCATTTGCAGACGGCAATTGTCAGAGTTTTACTCTACTACTGTTTACGGGGCATGCAGCAAGCAAAGTCAGCAGTTAGTTGCCACTGGTTTTTTACTGGTTGTTTGAGTTTTTTGTCTTCCTTTCGGATTCGTGAAGGAGTGTGCAAATGGTAGCTTTTCCGTGTGCTGTCTCTGTAAACAAGTTCTCCAGAGAGTTAGTGTAAAAGTTTTTAGTACTAAATTGTATTTTGTTGTTTGCTGTCTGGTTTTCTGCGAATGGCAAATGGTTTAAAAGTTGTCTGATTTTCATTTTAGAGTTTTGTATAACAACTAAACTATCTTCAACGTTGTTCACTTTCCAAACTTTCCAATTGCATATCAAGTGATCATGTTATGTTACATTGCTTTTCAAATTCTTATTATTATTTTTTTATTTCTTATTACTTTTTTTCTTATTTTGTTTCTTATTAAATATAAGACACAATGCCAATACTATTGCCAGACAAAACCCTAAGCTAAGTGACAACATTCAATGCTAAAGTTGTGGCAGCTTCATTTCATTTAATCAATTTTACAAACATTTAAATGCAATGCACCGAAATAACTTTTCTTTTTTTGTTACCACAACAATGAAATGCCAAAATCAACCGCAAAAACTTTAAGCAATAAGCTTTGGTATTTTTCACCCACTCGTAATAATGTTATGAAATTCTAAATTGTACTTACACATACTTTCAGTTCAAGTATTCACTTTTTACTTTCCACTTTTCGCTTTTTCTCTAATTTTATTTGTGAGTATTACTAAAAATAGCAAAAAGATTTACTTTTTACCAAAACTTTCAAGGTAACTTCGACTAAAAAATATTCACAAAAAATTTGAAACTGTCCACCAATTGAGAATTGAATGTTGCAGTGAGATTAAAATTTTATAAATTTATTTGTCATGTTTTGCTGTTTTTTTTTTTATATTTTTATTTATTTTTTTTTTTGGTTTTTAGTTTAAAACATTGCATTATAAAAACAAAAATAATTTTTATTTATTTATTTTATTTTCTTTTCTTGTATTTTTTGCGTTTTAAGTGGAATTCGTTCCAGTGTTGGCAATGCCAATCAATCACACTTAAAGTGCACAAGTGCGTTATAAAATCTAAAGAGCCTGATTAAAATCGTACTAAATCGTAGCGTATAAAAATCAAACACAAAGTGCCACGCCCCCACTAACATATATATATATATATATATAACACTACCGTCAGCCCCCCCCCCTCCCCTTTCCCCCTTTGGTTACCAATACAAGAGCAGGCAAATATTGTGGTCGTTATTGTCTTTGTGCATTGTATGTGTTTGTGGATTTAACAGCTACCATAACAAGGGGTTTGACTGCTCATCATGAACACATACACACACACACACACGCACACATACATACACGTGCATAACATTATTTCAATATGTACTTACTTACACTCAACGTAAAATGTTTTCGGCATTGGATGGCAATAAAAAAATTATTGCCTGATGTTTTTACTTTTTTTTCATTTTTTTTTTTCCTTTTTTTTTTTGTTACCTCTCATACGTTCGTCGCAGTTCTTCAATTTGGCTTTCAAGTGTCATGAAACATGTGTCCCACTACGTTTGGTGTTTGCTAGTGTATGGAATCACCGGATGCGGGTGGTGGGGGAGGTTCATAGAATGGAAGTTGATGCTGTATTTCATTGATGATACGCATTTATTTTATAACATCAACGATACACGTATATGTAGAATCTAAGTATGAGTGCTTATATGGGCATTAGCCCAACGGATTCATGTTAACGGCAGCTGTTGCATAAGCCAACATGACTGACAATATCAACGGTCTGACAGTCTGACACACTGAAAGTCTGACAATTTGACAGACTGACACACTGACAGTTGTGGGAGTAAAAGCGATTAATGTAGTTTCTTATGCCAAATGGAAACTGTCTAATTGACGATTGAAATGACTTCTCTTTCTCTCGCTCTCTCTCTTTCTCTGTCTCTTCCTCAAACAGATGTCGTTGTAATCGATAACATAGCAGCTGCCATTAAAATTCACGGTAACAGTAATACTCAAACTCCATGTCAGATTTGTGTATGTACGTGATTTAATAACAGCGACTAAATTATATAATTGAAGTCAATTATTATGCTGACATGATTGAAGTTTTAAACGAGCAAATCTGAGAGAATATTGAGATATAAGTTCAAAAGGTTAAGCACTATCTAAATAGTAATGTTAGCTAACATTTGTTAACATTTGTTAATAAATAATAAAGTTGCTTAATATTCTATATTAAATATTTAAACTATTAAATGTTTCACATTCTGAAATGTTACAATTATCATTTCTTTATTTTGATCGCTTTTAAATCGGCTTAAAATTCCCTTAGGCTCAAAGCTTATTGGATTATTATAATGCACTGTTTTCGTTAGGGTATAATTAAATAAAAATGCAATTAGGGTTTTATTTTCACACCATGTCAGAAGGTGAGAGAGCTAAAAGTCAGCTCAGTAATGTAAAACCCGACACGTACCATTTTAATGTGTGTGTGTGTGTGTGTGTTTGTGTGTGTATTATATGTGGTATATGTGGTGTGTATTTGTGTGTGTGTGTGTGCAAGGTACTTATATCCACATGGTTCTATTTTTATTCCCGTTGGCCATGTCTAATCAGCCTAATGTGTAGGGCAGAGAAAACAACATTTTCATTAGAGCCACGTTGCTTTCGCCAGCATTCTCAATTTCTCCACCTCTTGGCCATTGTACAAGCTGGCCAATTAAGCAATTACGTTAACAAGCTTTTATTATGTTGTATGTACGGGCATGAACAGGAGCATGGCAAACTGACTGTGGAAATGGCAATGGCAATGGCAATACCACAGGAAGGTGCAAAAAGGTGTTGAGCAAACAATTAAAAGGAATTGAAGGAAAAAACAACAACAATACATTTACTCATAGTAATACCAGTAGCAACTATATATATATATATATATGTATATATATATATATATATATATTTATGTAGTTGACAGAGATGAAGTTTAACGGATTTAAAAGTGTTGAAGATTAGGTGCCAATGTCAAGTCGCAATGTGCTGCGAACGGAATGCTAGTGCTACTGAAATTTATGAGCATAAAAAGTTTTCAGGAAGCTGTCGACATAAATTAGAGGCGCAAAGGGCAGTCCTTGGGTAGCAGTACCCAAAGGAGTTTGAGTAACCTAACGTAACGTAACGTAGCGTAAAGTAACGTAAGGCAAAACTTTGGGCACACATCAAAATAAAATTGATGGTCATAAATTTTATTGACTTGTGTTGGGACTTTTGGGTTAGCTTCAGTTAACCCATTTACAATGGCTACATAATAAATAAAGCATAAAAATTACGCGAGCAAAAATAAAGCACATTAAATATTTGAACAGCTTTTTCCCCTTTATTTTTTTTTTATTTTTATTTTTATTTTTTTCCCCCCCATTTTATGTGTCAAGCGATTATGATAACCGACAACATATAAAGAAGGCCATGGTCTATGCAAACAAAGAAAAAAAAATACCATTTCAAGCATTTAACCCACTTATCAAAAGTATTCTATGACGCATGTTACCATGGCTAAAATGTATATCAAACATTAAGAATCATACTCATCATATCATTGCAAAGTTTTCATTTGACTACTTCGTTGCTCTTACACTTATCATTTTTATCAATGTTAACATAAACTCAATTCGATTAGTTTGTGTATTCATACAAAATACAAAAGGAATAAACTTTTACTCCCAAGTGAAATAGCTAATCAGATACATAAATTTAGCTGTCCAAATGGAATACTTATAATGTTTTGAAACAAACAAAAATATGAATCAATAAACGAATATCTTTATATATATATATATCTATATGTATTATGTTTATGATAAACAACATTTACTTAAATAAATATATATTTGATTAATTTATACAATTTCATTTCATATCACAAATAACACAATGAACTTTTATCTTATGTACGCTAAGGAATATATTATGTATACATTAAGTTATGTATAAGCTAGTTATGATTTACATTCTATAAAACACGTATATATATATGGTCAAAATATAAATTGTTGTCAATTATGTTTCTCGCCAAAACCACGCCACTCAACTTTCAAGAAATTCTACTCAGTCCACGCTGTTAGAATAGATATTAAATCATACATCAATTTTAAGGGAAATAACGGAACTATGCATAAAAAATAAAGATTTACTGCTGTCATGTCTTTGGTTAAAGTAAATCACGAAAAAGTACAGCCAAAACTGCTGTTGTCAATTAGTTGTCAACGGGTGTATATATGTAAAAAATTTACATTTTTACCACAAAAATTCGACCAGAAAGGTCATTAAATATTTAATTATTGTCAATTATAGTAATTGCAAAAGTGTTAAAATTACATTTATATAATACACTGAATTATAATTTAGGTGTGATATATTATAGCTCCAAGCCGTATATGACAACATAATTTGATAAACTTAAATTTTGTTTTTATTAAAAAAAATAAGTTATATATATATTTTTTTAACATTTATTTACAATCTATCTAAAGCATTAATTAAAAAATAAATTAATTACAAAAAAATTTGGAGAAATTTTATGATTGATGATGATATTTGGATGGTCTAAGAAATATTATAGTAATAAAATAAATAATATAAATAATAATTTTTAAAATTAAAAAAATTCCTAATTTAGAACAGTTAAGTTTTGAACGTAAATATAATTTTTAAATTACTCAACATTTTTATTTACTACAATAAAGTGCATTAATAAATAGCTTCATACTGGAGTTTTTTTTATTTAATTTTTAATAATTTCAATTTGTATTTTTTTTAAACAAATAATTTCCTACACTTCTCCTCTGCACATCTGTTTGCCTTGGTTGTGTATCATACTCTTTTGCTTTTTGTTGGTTATATTGACATTAACCCAACGGCCAGCCAGAAGCAAAAAACTAACAGCAGGCGGTATTCCCAACTAAAAGATATCCTTAACCCTAACTTAACATACTCTGCTGTAAACTGTGGAAAGTTACTTTTAAATAAAATCTGTATTAATTATTCGATATATATAAAGTATACCACATTGATATAGAATGTAAAATGTTCTATAAAGAGTCCCAAAAAATTAATTCATTGGTCTTTATTTTTACCTAGAAAATATAGTTAACTCAAGCATTATGTCTGACCTTTAACTACATATGTCCATATCGGTTCGGCTATTGTTATTGGACAAGTATATATATACTGCATAAGAATAAAAGTGTATGATAAGGTATTTGATATACGTTTTTACATATACATTAGGCCCCATATTAAGCATTCTGGTTGTAGTGTGGAGGCTGCCGAAGCATGTACAGGTGTGAGTGAGAGGCAGAGTGGCACGACAAAAGAGTATGGACGATTATCGTTGCAATATTCATGCATGTTATTGAGTTACAGTGGGCAAAATTGGAACTGGCGTGCACTAAATGTTTGATTTACTTTTAAATATAATATTTTGTTAGTACAATGAAACTGAATTTGAATGTTTTTACTTGTAAAAAATGTACATGAAGATAAAAAGACTTTGATTTATTTTTAACTATCTGCTATATATATCAAGCAATAGTTTATTTTTTTAAAATATTTTCACAGTATTGAACAGAATTCTAAAAATATTTTTAATGTGTATTCGACTATACTGTAAATTAAATAAATAAGAATTTTAATAACTTTTAAATTTTCGTTTGCCATGGCCCAGTCTTAGTAAATGATATATATAAATATATATATATATATAATTTGATCAATGACTTTATAATCTGTTTCTAACAACTTGTTTATAAAGAAACATTTTCTCAATACAAAGTCAAATACTGGCCAAGTGTGCAAAATGTGAGCCGAGAACGTTTAATGGCCAATTGCTGTTGCCTTTGTTATTGATGAAAAAATGTCAATAAACGCTAGCAGCGTTTATGCCCAATTAAATATGGTAACAGACGTTGGCTATAAGTTATATACGGGAGACGTGGATGTGGTGGACATGTCAGTGTCAGGTGGACCAAAAATATACTTAGATAGCAAAAATCATTGGCCAAAAACATTAAAGATTGCTAGAATCAGCTGGGATTAGTAACAAAACTGTAACTGCTTATAGTATTAGAAATATATATATATCTGTATCTATATATATATATATATATATATATATATATATATATATATATATATATATTTATTTATATATGGATAATTTATGCTGGACGCGTTTTTAACCACTGACCAGAGAAGCAACTGAGAGCTGTAAGTTTGTTAAGCATGTTTGAGTAGCAAGTGCTTTTATATATCGTTTCCCCCTACTGGAATATATCTGGTTGTGTGTTATGTATGTGTGTGTTGACAGCAGAGCTTAACGCCACTTAATATGAGCCACAGGCTTTGGGCCAACTTGACAGGCGTTTGCGTTGAGCCAAGGGCGTGGGTCGCGTTTATTAGGATCTTTATTAACAGTTAATTAAATTTTGTGTTTAATGATTCGGGCAGAAGAAGTCAAGAGGAAGACCATGGCTAATACAAGTAAAAATATGCTTTTGCCTTGGGTTCTATTAAAGCTAAAAAGCCAATTCTTCTTGTTGCCCCAAGCTGTGGTTAGTTTTGGGCATTGTCCATTGTCCATTTTCCATTTCTTTTCCCCGTTGCTATTGCCATCGCCATAGTCCATTGATGTTGCTAGGCTTGTAACCTAACAATTACAAGTTTAATGAAATGTAAAATGGCTTTTAATAATTGTTAAGGCAATAGACCGGAACAGTATGAAGTCTGGTTTAGTTTCTAACTTAACTGTTTTATTTTAATACCTAATCCAAATATTTATTGTTTAACTTAATAATGATTTTTGCGCAAAATGCTTTAAGCAGCTTGTTGAAATCGGTTCTGCACATATAACATTAAATTTTTTAATAAATTATTATCTAATATAATCAATATTTGTTTTACATATTTAACCTTATGTATCAATGTATTTATAAGCCACAATGATGTCTTAAGCTATAGATTTTGTGTACATAAATTTAATTTTAATTTCTTTATGTAAACAGCATATTAGATTGTTATTAAGGTAGCTAAATTATAATGAAAACAATCATAATTATTATATTATATATGCATATATATATGTGTATACTTAGAACTGAATCCATGCTTTTCTGCTAACTTAAGACCATACGCCACTTAATGTCAGAGTCACAGACTCCTTTCAAGGATCTGCGTGTGTCAATGTGCTGTTGGAATAATTATGCAGCGGCGAGTATAAAATGCTCGTCAAGAACATAAAAATACCTAGCCTATGGAGACATAAAGTAAACAAAGAGCCAGCTACTAGTCATGTACTACACTGAAAGAAAAATGTATTCGATTTTTCTTTTTCTTCTGTTATACACAAGAAAGTGTCAAGAAGTTTTAAATATTTCATTGAGTTCTTTTTTATTTGGTTTTCTTCACTTTATAAATATATTTTCTTGTATATGCTGCTGTTTTTTTTAAGTGTACTCATTTTTTTTTTTTGGGCTCACACCCGAACAACGCAACGAGGCGTTGTAATTGCGTAGAAGCACGAAACACCTGTCAGCGGGTGGTGCTCCAACTGTCCGGGTTAGAGACTTTGGAGCACGTCAAAGTTGCCTAGCTAAAGCGTAGCTCTTCAGTACCTGTCAGGCTAGGCATTGCCAGCAACAACAACAACAACAACAACAACAATAACACTAAGAACAACATGTAGCAACAACAAAAAAAAAAAAATACGACAAAAAAAAACGCTTCAGTGTTTATTCTTTTCAACGTCATTTCTTAATTTATGTGCGAAATGCAAAGAAAGCGCAAAATATGAATAGGAAAAATAAACAAAGACATCTCGACATTCTGGCCATAATTTTGACATGCCACAAAGCAATACAAAACAATTTTGTTAACAAGTTGGCAAGCTCTTCAGATACTCTACATTATTATTGTATTATAAAACTTTAAATATGAACTTTAAGAAAAACAAATAAAAAATATATATAATATATTATTATTTAACTTTAAGTATATCAATTATTTTTCTCATTTAAGTTAAATAATTTAATGTTAAAATTTCTTTTCAAAATTGTTAAAGTTTTTTTTTCTTTTTTATTTTCTTTCTTCAGTTAAACGGCTGTTGAAAACATTCATGAATAACTACTATAAGTAAGCTATATAAAAAAAAAACATAGTTTGGTAAGAGAGAAATCTTTTGCAAAGAGCATTACAAAAGCTGTTAAAAATATTACCATAAATGTTGCACGATGCCAGCTGTGCGGCTTCCTTTTGAGGTAGGCCAGTTGTATGGGCGTGTCCACACACAAAAAAAAAAGGGAAAAAAGAAAAGAAAGGAAAAGAAAAAAAACTGACAGCTGCACGGCTCATAATTTATGGCCCAGGTACATACATACACATAGCTCAGCCTTAAGGCAGTCAGGCAAAAATAAAAAAAAAAAAAAATATATAAAATAAAAAAATGGAAGAAAAAAAACTGTTGCGAGCCTTTCTCTTACTGCCAGACAATTTGTTGTTGCTGCTGTTGTTGTTAAAGCATTAAGCTTAAAGTTAATTCAGAAATTGTCGCGATGCGTATTTCCTATGTCAGCATCGTATATTTAAAGCCTTGACATTACTGAAACTGAAATTCAATCATATTAAATCAACAAGAGTCATCAAAATCAAGACAAAGTCAACACAAAGATGACAAAAACTGAGCTGCACACATTATCATTATTTTAATCAGAGTTGGCTGCACTTCGTGGCGCTCGATTGCGATTAATATCAGTGCCAGACGAGGACCCAATGTCAATCCTTAGTCCTGGCCCTGATAAATATGCTTTACAGCTATTTCTTTCTTTTATTCTCCTTCTCTGCTCTTCATTTTATTTTTTTTTTTTGCCTTCTTTTTTTTGATTTTATTTTTTTTTTTTATTTTATTTTACGACCGACAGCTCGTCAACATGTAGACGACCTGCATGTCATTAGGGCTCAAGTAGAGTGAGTAGGGATTTTGGTTTTTAGATATCTATACATATATATATATGTATATATTATATATGTATGTATGTGTGTATGCATCTATATATACTCATACATGAGTGCGAAATAATCATTAATTTTGCGAGAGCTTTTTTCGAGCAAAGTAACAAATAACAATCAGTTGAAAAACATTGAGGGAGTGCTTGATGGTACAGGTTTTTATGTTAGTCATCAGTAGATAATGTTGTAGATGTACCTATCTGTGTATATATACATATGTACATGTGTATATTTATAAATAAGCTGATGGGTGGAACATGAACAAGTTGTCAAAGCCGCAATGAAAACGGCTATTAAGCATTTGATTATTCTAGGCCAAAGGAACAAACATGGTTTAATATCACACACAGAGAAAGTTAACCAAAGTCATATTTAATGCTTCTGAGTTTTGTTATGGGAATCGAATGGAAAGAATCATATTAGTAACAGCATTCAGTTTTAGCTTATATCGCGTTGGTAACTAAAAATGGGAAGCTTTTAGTTTGGCCATTTTACGCACATTAACTGTAACATATAAAGGCTTAAATTACAGTTAAAAAAGCACATTAAAGCTTCATCGTCATCAACTGTTACAAATGATTTAACTTAATCTCGCCTTACGCTAAAAGCTTGAAAAGTTTCAATCGCAGCAGCAGCACATGGCTCCTTATGGACTCTATACGCATAAGTTAATGCGAAAGTTTTGTTTTTGGGTGAAGGAAGGTGATGGCATTAATATTATTATATGTAATTACTTTTGTTGTTGTTCGATTTGTCTTTGTGCTTCCTCTTTGCTACTCTCATTCTTATGCTTAGCATATCAATCAAATATTTTCACTAATCCGCTTCTCGGTAACTTATACATTATTTCATTTGGTGTGAGTGAATTAAAATTAAATTTCCCAGTCTCTGTGACTCTCCTTACTTCGTTTCACTTCACATCTCTTTCGTTTTTTATTTTCGATTTTTTTTTTTCTTTTGTTAAAGAAGTTTTGAGGCTGGACAGTTACTCTGCCCACAAAAAAAACGCATTTGCGCGTTTACCGCAGGCAAATTAATTTTATAAGCTCTCCAAGAAACCTCAGGCAAGGTCTAAGTTGGGTGTACAATAAAAAATTTGGTGTGGGTATACGACAATTCCCATAAGTAACCTGCGTTTTGCAATTGAAGCAAACACAAAACAGCATAAATATTAAGGAAACTTATATAAAATTGGAAATTTAAATTTTTTTAAAATATACAAAAAGAAAGTTAAAAAAAAATACGAAGTACCATTTGAAATTAGTACGATAGCCACACAGACAGTGGGGTCAACACTCAGAGCCTTGTCGTTGTATCCTTGTGCAAATTCAAGTTAATATTTTGAATAATGCCACATAATTTAAGCACATAAACGTCTCGGGGTGCTCGCAATTTATATGCGTACATATTTCAGCGAGTCACACAACAGTAATAACAATAACAACAACAACAAAATATGGAGAACAAACAACGAGTTGTGTTTTTGGCCAGTTTGGTACTCGGTACATTTAATATAGCATACTTTTCAGCGCCAGACAAATTGCACTTCATTTTCATGGCGCAAGAGTCAAATTAAGAGCTAGTTTTCTTAAGCGACGAAATATCCAGAGAGAAAGCTTGCGTTTCATTGATAAGTGAACTCTATTATTTCTATATTTTTAGTGTTTATTTTTATTTCAAAAATAAATAACAAGGCATTAAATGCTTATTAAAGAAAAAAATAATAAGTAAATTTTTTAATAAGATCTTTATACTTATATCAGTTGCCATAGTAATTGTTACTATGAACTTTTAGCTGTGATTGTAAACTTTATTTACTTTTCTTATATTTCTTAATGTAAGGTAATATAATAATTGCTGTACATACATGCGAGTAGAAAGCGGATGAAATTTAAGATGAAATTATTTCAATTTGACTACAAAGAACTTTTTTTTGTTGAAGCCTTTTTGTTTGCATGTTTTGTACAACAAATATTTGCATGTGCGTTGCCCCAAAAAAAAGTATATATTTATACACTCACACTCTCATGTACTCATCTATATGAATGAGAACACGAAAACACACACACACACACACACACACATACACATATATAAGCATGTACTTTATTAACTTGTCTGAAAATTTGAGGATCTGGTTTAATTTTGGACTCAGTGTGGGCATTGCGGCTTCCTTGTATGCAGCATGATGTAATGTATGGTAAATCTATTGTAATGTTAAAGTATGAAGCAATTAAAAATACATCAGTTGACTTTTGTGTCCTTGACAAGAGGCGTCCAATGTCTGCTTCCTGTTGGGTTTAATGTCATTCTTTGTTTTTGATATTTTGTTTTTTTAACCAACATATTTGGTGTCTTTTAACTCATTAAATTTCATTGGATTATCTGTGACTATGTCGTAGGATTTTCTATCATCATCTACTTAGCATTTGAATTATTTCAAAGCCTTTGCTGTATTTGATACAATTATTTTTGTTATGTGTGCATAATTTAAAAATAAAAAATGTTGGCTGGGTGTAAATTTATCTAGACTTTAAGGTATTAACATAATATTAGATGATGTCACAAAAGATAACAAAAATGACGTCTGTACATCTAAATGTTAGCATGGTAAAAGCAACCAACCCTCTTTGCTCACCAACTCAACTCATTTCATTTATATATATATATATAGAGTCTATATATAGAGTCTAAGTATTTTCCACTTTTTCATACTCGTAATTCCTGCCTGCCTAATAAGTTACTCATTTTCATTTTCTCATTTTGCCAATGCGAATGTTTACTATATTTAGCCATGTTGCGATTCATTAAAAAGAACATTCCTCATCACGTTCTTGGGTTGTCCATGTTCATGTCTTTATGTCAGCATGTGCCTAGTGCCTTATGCCTTGTGCGTTGTGCCTAATGCCTAAGGGTGTCCTTGCCCAGTCACCTTATATACAGAAGAGTTTGTTTATATCAGCCTCTAATTGCGGCAACTTAAAGCCCACTCAAAGCAAGAGCCACAGAAAAGCAATTTTAGATCTGCTCTGCCATAGGCCGCAAAATTGTTTACCGCACTGCAAATTCTAAGCCATTAAAATCTATAAGGAATAGTCCAAGTACCACAGTGTATTTG
This sequence comes from Zygothrica quintamaculata, assembly GCA_037044455.1. Taxonomy (NCBI): domain Eukaryota; kingdom Metazoa; phylum Arthropoda; class Insecta; order Diptera; family Drosophilidae; genus Zygothrica; species Zygothrica quintamaculata. Next base: position 27,099 of record JBAMBS010001170.1, on the reverse strand, counting down.
TTGACAACAAATATATGTATATAATATATATATTTATAAGGCGAAAATGGTTTGTTCAATTGAAAATTATCTTAAAGTATTTCTATTTAATTTTTAATTAATTTAACTATTCATAATAAGTAAATAAATTAATATTAAAGCATTGCTAGCTATTTATCTTAGAACTTTCGCATAAGCTGTGCTGTTTGGTAACTGATTCGATTATTGCACATACGCCCCATAGGACTAATAGTTAAATATTTTATTACAGTTATTATTGATTTTTTTATAAGTTCATGCGGAAGTTTTCCAACTACAAATACAACAAGAGTTTTCTTTTACTACACAATGCCTATAAACTCAACAAAAACTAAACTAAACGAAACCGAAGAAAACAAAACAAAACAAAACAATAAAAGAAACTTTAGGTCACATTTGGTGTGCCTCATGGCAAACATGTACAGATATGAAATGAGATGAGATGAGATGAGATAAGATGAGGCAAAGTACGGCCATTAAAATTAATTACCTAAACATCAATGTGCCGCTGGCAATTAATGTATTACCTATCAGATGTAGTCGCTTTTGACGGACAGACCACAACAAAGCTTAAAGCAATTTTATATAGAGTCTCTTCCACGGGTAAAACCTATAAGGCAACCTACCTGTACCCAATCATCCATCCATGGTACACCATACACCATACACCATCCCCTATACTTCTTAGTGAACCTTAACTTATTTTATCACAGACTCACAACCCACAATCCAAGTTGACAGTAATGAATACTTAATAAAGTGACGTTAAAGGTAGTTACCCAGTTACTGTTTTTCCGGGTTCTCTGCTCACTTTGTACGCAACGTTAAGCAAAAAGACTGAGAAACATTAAGGACCCCAAGGCAAAGTTTACCTTTGTTTTAGTCCTCCGTTCTGGTACTAATATAGAACTGTTGTTGTTCTTGTAGTTGTTGTCATACCTCTTACTGTTACTCTGGACAAAATTTCATTTCAATTATCAACACCAATGTGGGTAAAACCATTTAGGTCATCTTAATTTGAGTTGTGAGTTGTCGTTAAAGTTTCTGCCACAAAAAAATAGAGAGGAAGAGAAAAAAACAAGAAAAAAAAACAGAGTATAGGCAGAGTATGTTTTAATTGATATTAACTTGATTGTAAAGGACTTTTGTGTTCAAGAATAATGTCGCCAGTCAACTCATTTATCAGAATAGGAACTATCTATGCTAGGATATACAATATAGAGACTCTATTAAATCGATAATATTTGCAGTAAAATTGATGAAAAGTATTTTAAAATTCTATTTTATGTCTCATGCTGAAAAAATCTGTATTATTTAATACTTAATTGACAATAAAAAAAAAAAAAACAAATAAATTATAATATGATTAGCACTATATAGTGTTACATCACCAAAACAAATTGTATAATTAACTCTGTGAGGCTATTTTAAATTTGTTTTAAAATCAAACTAAATCACCTTCAACTAATCAAATGTAATGAGATTGAACGTGTTTCATTAATTCCAAATAAATTTGAATATTATTTTTATTTTTTAAATTTATTCATGTGTATTCATTTGAAATGAAGTGTTAGTTTATTTCTGCTATATTGATGTCTATATGGATTTTGCATTATATTTGCAATTAAATACATTTTAATTAAACGAAAACATAATTTCTGACTGACTTATATTAAAGAGTAAATTAAATATAAACCAATACTGGCAACTGAAATCAAAGTTAATTTTTAGTCATTTTATATATAGTATATATATAAATTATACAAAATTCACAACATCGAAAATTAGGCATCGAATTTCGAAGAGAATTCATCTACATGCCAAAGTCAAAAAAGGAAAATCAGCGTGACTAAGATGGAATTTTCTTTATTACTCAGAAAAATGTTGTACCTGAAGTCAAATGAAAATAAATCTAATATAAAGCAAAATAAATTCTTCTAAGTATGCGTATTTTTTATGAAAAATTTTGGAAGTCCTTGCTGCTGCTTCTACTGCCGATGATACTTACAACAAAATATAATTTCATTTAAAAGTATACTTGAAACAAAGTAAAATAATATATAATATTTTTGTGATTTGTTTGTCTGCAAAATTAATTAAATTATATTTTTTTAACAAAACTTTTGCTTTTAAAATATATTTATAATATAGAATTACATTTTAAATATTTTTTAGATTTTATTATTTATAATTATATTTATATAAATTAAAAACCCTACCAGATCCCTGCTCTTGTTTTGCTTATTGCTTATTTTTCCTAAGTGAAAATAATTATAGAGTATGCAATGGCAAAAGAAAAAATAGAATAAAAGTAATGTGTAAAGTTCATTAATATGATAATGAGTATTGCCTTTTAATGTCAAGGACGTGTAATAACTTTATATATTGTTATATTTTGCATAGAAAACAAGGAGCGCCAGTATATATATATAGGAGAATGCATAAGTGCAACAAGTGGCTAATGCTAATTGCAACCAGGGGTTCCGTTAACTGTGGGCGTGTCCAGTTGTTTTTATTTCATACATTCGCCCATTTGGAATTGAAAGTGGGCGATTGGCATGCAATGACATGTCAAGGCCACATCTTTCTGCATAGAATATATTTAAATAATTGTTTGTCAGTCTAGCTCTTGAATTATTATGAGGAACGTATAATATGTGTGTCTAAGATGCTTTACTGACTGCTAAGTAGACAACACAAGTTGCTAGACAAATTGTTATAATCTGCTTAATAAAACAGAGAGACACACGCACACACACAATCCTAGATAGATATAAGCTGTAGGTAAGAATTTTTAAAATTTATGTAAACAAATTGATTGCTCAAATATATTTTACTCAGAGCAAATATATCATAGATACGTGTATTATAAAATATAAAAAAATATATATAAAAATGATATAAATTTCATATTCTATATAATATGTATATATATATATATATTTACATATACATATATGTTTTACCATTTTTGCTTATTTTTATTTTCGTTCTTTTTTTTCTTCTATATTTTTGTTTTGCAGATTTTCGAGACGCATTTCTAGACGCTTTGCTGGCCGTCGAGGAGTGCGAACATGTCGTCAAATGGCAAAATGTCACGGAATGTGACATAAACTACAACGCTGGATGTGCATGTTTATAGAAACTGGGCGTATGAGAGTGGCTCTTATATATATACATAAATATATGGCAACAACAACAACAGCTAGAAAAAAGAAAAGTGCTGATAAATGCCAAAGAAAGTATCGCATCGTTGCGTAAAAAAAATGCTGCGCTGTACCGCCAAGGGCAATACAAGCGAGCCTCCCAAAGCAATTGGCTCAAGCAGCTATTCAAATCGTTTATGTCAAATTTGTATGATTGTATGTGTGTCAGTGTATTAGCATGTGCGAGTGTATTATTAGTAAGTGTATGTGTGAAAGTGTGCTTCTAAGTGGGTGTGACTGTGAAACGCTTCTAGCAAAGCCGTCAGGCAAGCCAAAAGGCGTTAACAACCAGTTTTAACTTTTATTTTCTTTTCTTCCAATTTTTTTTTCTGTTTTTTTTTTCTCTACCGATTTACATACGCAGAATATGTCGCGGCATTCTGCATATTTAGACCGCATTGTCGAGGGTGTCGAGTGAATCCTTTAAAGAGCTGCTATGCTGGTATGTTGATATGTTGATATGTCGCTGTATTGGTGTGTTGGTACACAAGGTCGTCTCTGGGTGTCACTTCAACTTCCAATTCTGTATTTAACGTTTTGGTTTTTTTTTTGCTATTCTACAAAGAATCAAATTCCTTGTGCCAATTTTTGGTTCAATTGTGTGGAAATATGTCGATGCAGACATATTTTTTTGTTTCTTAGCTTTTGGCTCGTATTGAAAACACAGAACCACATTAGAAAGGAAAGCAGCAGCAGCAGCAGCCGCAGCAGAGCAAAAGTCTTATCGTACAACGAGTAAAAAGCCAAAAAATAAGAAAAAGAAAACAAAGAAAATAATTTCAACAGCAAAAAAAATAAAAAAAATAAAATCATAAAACAAAAAAAAAAACAAAAAAATGGTGGTACAAAGAAAATAAGCCTAAGCTGACATTGATGGGATTTGTGTTGGCCACAAAAGTCGAGCAAAATATGTTTCAACCGACTGACATTTGGAAGGATACAAATTGAAGGGAATGAGCTCCATGTGCCTGAATTGACAGACGTTTCAAAGTTGCTGTTACAGACATTTAATTGAAACTTAGCTGCTGGTTTTATGCCAATGAACTGGAGTTTATCAGTCGGATAAAAAGTGACAAGTAACCTGTAGAGAATTTATTTTTCTAATTTTTTGTGAGAGACTTTATGGTTTTACAGTTTGACAAAAAAAAGGTTTTATTGAATAATATATGTTTATTTTTTTTAAAAGTCACAAAATTCTCATAAACATTAGGTTAACTATTTTAAAGTAGACAGTTACACTCAGAAGATAACATAAATATATAGAGATATATATATATTTAGATGCTTAAATTTTAGGCAAAAAGCAATTTAAGTAAGAAATACATAGAATTAAATAAATGTTATATTTAATCCATCTATATTATTATGATTACAATAATATGTGTGTGTTATTTGTGCATATTAGGTAAAATAGCTATAACAAAAATGTTTCAAATTTACATATTAATTTTAAGCTACTTATGAGTAGCTATGATTTATATATAATCAAAACCGAACATATATATTCATATATATAAAAATATTTATATAAGAAGGAACAAGCTTAACTGTTTAAATACACTTGAAAAGTGTTTTGGGCAGTTACAACTAATTAGGTATGAATAATAAGCTTAAATTACATTTTTAGAGATTTATGAAATGTCAGCTAAGCGCATCAAATGCAGCTTTATAATAATCTATATAATGATGATAATGTTGATGATGTTGGTAAAAGGATATACTTAAATATAATACAAAATATACATCTATATATAGTTATATATAAAAATGCTAACACAAAAACCAAAAGTGTGCAAAATTGTGTTGACCATGAGCCCCTCTTTTGAAAGTTTATGTCAGGCGACTTTGCACAAGAGACGACATATCAGTATTCTCTAAAACATTTGCTTGTCTCTCTCACCATTACTATTTTTACTATTTCTTTCTCTCTCTCTCTCTCTCTCTCTCTCTTTCGCTATCTATTTTTGAATAAAGCTGTGTGCAGCCTTGTAAATTAAGCTTTCAAAAAATGTCACATACTTTTGTATACTTTTGGTTTGTCATGTGTAAAAAAGTTGCACTGCGTATACGTAATATATGTTGTTAGTTTATATATGTATGTATAAATAATATATATAAATATATGCCGACACAATAAAAATATAATATATATTATATATTTGTGTTGGTGAACAAAATAAATAAAGAGAAAAATAAATACTCAGAATGATGAGCTGGGTGAAAAGTGAAAAGTGAAAAGGCAATTTCAAATTGCAATTATAACTGTTATTTAAACAGGGGTTTCAATTTCTGAATTGAAACAGAATATAAAAAATATAATATAAAAAATTCAAAATTATTAAGATAACATTTATAATAAAGAAATAAAATAATAATAATAATTATAATATGAATAATAGTTATATGGAAATTTGAAAGGCACTGAAAGTTGAATATAGAATATTTTGTGTACTTTATATAAACTTAAAATTAAGTTATATAATTTGTTAGACAATTTTAGACACTCTTAAAATACCAAAAATAAAATGTAACTACATTTAAGTTATATTTATATATATATAAAATATATTTAAATGTAGTTACATTAAACTCTTTACAAAAAGACTCATAAGTAAAAGTCTCAGTCATAATTATCAAATATTTAACTATATATAAATGTTTATAATAATAATCCTAGGATATAAGACAGATCATAAGATCCGCGTTATGTGTACGTGTTTTAGGCCCATTTAAATGTTAAACTTTTAGTTATAAGAAATATATATTGATATATATATATATATATATATATATATATATATATATATATATATATATATATATATCAATTTGAAAATGTAAGCTATACAAACCACTGTTTAATTGATTAAAGTATTTCACATATTGAACAATTTTAAAACAAAAGTTTTAAACAATAATAAAATTGAGCTAAATAAATTGGTAATTAACAAATAAACACATATATATTGAGATTATTTATATATATCAATAATTAATGTGAATTGTTAAACTAATGAAAATTGATTCAAAAAATGAAATTGCCGTCGCAGCTGAGTATTAGTAATGATTAATCTACTCTGCATAATCAATTCATAAATCTATATAAATGTATATTTTTTTTTTTGCAAATAGAAAATATAAAATAAATTTTAAACAATATTTGAAAAATAAGCGCTAGTTAGACGATAAATTTTCAACATACATTTTCATGCAACTTTCATAGTGTAAACACAAATCTATCTCAAATACAAATCTCACACTTAATTTTTAAAACAAAATTTCGAATTTTCTGTTATATATTTTGATAGTTGCATACAAATTTTAAGTTATACTTAAGAAATGAATTGTCTAACAAGCGCTTAAGTAACTATAAAATATTCATAAATAAATGTTAAAATTAAAAAAACAAAATATAACTCCTTTTTATTATATTTTTTTGCTTGATTGAACAGATTGATTATAGCCTAAAAAAGTAAGTATCATTATAATAATTAGAATATGGAAGCTTATGTAATGCTGTGTAAATTAATTCCACTTGTCTGTTTCAGGAGTATTGAATCTTGATATTTCTTAGAACACGCATCATACGTATAGTTCCCACCATAAACAAATTGTTTTTACTGCTAGCTGTGACTTTAGTATGTTACTAAGTAATATTTATCTTTTTTCACTACTAGCTTACTATTTTTTTAAAGATTTTAAGTCATTTACCATTTAAATTGAAGATAAATACATTATTTATTTTTTTAATTTTCTTTTAATTTAATAAAGTAATACAATGTATAATTAATATATGTAAATATAATCTTTCCATTTTGTTTTTCTACAATTAATTTTTGGTCGACTGATTCATAGCATACACGTTAAATAAATAAATAAAAATAAATTATAAAATTAAAAAAATTTTTTCCTACTTTTTATTTTTTTTTTATTTGCCATCTGTCCATATCTATGATAGTCAACAAATTTTGTGTGTGCCTATCTGAAATATAGAATAGGTTTTTCTTTCAGGCTTTTGTGCATATTTAAATAGACAAGGACATCATTGGCAAGCATAAAATTATATATGTTATGAATCAACATCAATCTAGTTATGTTAGGATGAGAAAAAATAAAATTTTTGATTTACTTTCCAATTGATTTAGATTCTCTATTGAAACAAACTATTATATAAACTATTCATGTGTTCCAAGCTCCTAAAAAGGTTTTAAAATAAAGTTATTCAAATTATGTTTAGAAGCATCTAAAACTATTTTAGATTTCATAAAACATAAATACTTTTAAAATATTTTAACTGTTTAAAAAATTATGCAAAAGTTTGTTAGCACCAAAAAATTTTTAAATAGACGGAACGTTAGAAGAAAAAAATATTGCAATATATTTAATATATATATCATATTGCTATAATATTAATTATTAACACTAAAAGTGATTTACTTCAATTCAATAAATTCATCATATTTTTTAAGGTCAGACACTTTAAGTGCCTGTTGTTCTATGGCAAATGTTTCTATGGCTACTCTGATCTAAAAATAAAGATTCAAATATAAGAAATTCTAAGAACGTGCATTAATTAATTTGCTTATATTTATATTAATTAAGTAACTGGCCCTTGGATACAGCAATTCATATTCGTTTTCTTGCCATCGGTTACCCAATAGTCTTTATAAATATCCTAGCATGGGCAACACGTGTCAATTGTTGCGTGACAATGTGTGCATTGTTGGTGTTGTTGTGCGGTAACTTTGTGTGTGTGGATTGTCTCTCTGTGTGCGTGTGTATGTTTCCGTGTATGTGTTTGTGTGGTTGGTGCATAGCAAGCTGTCATGTTGCTACTTTGAGTAGCACAAACAAACAAGTGGCATAGCTAAGGACAAATGCGCAGACAAGTGATTTGTCACTTTGTAATTTATGTGCCAGAGGGTCTATAAAAGTAGGTCGACTGCATTCTAGAGTCGTAGAGAGATGGGTAATAGGAAGCATTGACTTGTAGTAGCAACAAGTGAATAAACTTATGTTTGGGTTTCAATTAAAATGCTGTCATGTAAGAAGTTTTAACAGGACTTAACTATTTGCTAACATCGTATGAGCAATTTTCAAAATGGGCAAACTTTTCGTGTCAGCGCCTTGCGACAAGTCAACAAGGAACAAAGTTTTTTTGAAATGACATGGCAGACAAGTAAGTGAAATAACTTTATTATTATCACATATTTAATAATTCAATTATTTGTTCTTGAACACAATGACACCATTTAATATACTCCTCATACACCTATTATATATACTCACTGGCTGATAATAAGTTTTCAAAGATGCCTTAGAAAATTATTTTATATTATTTTATTTATTATGAAACGAGCTTATAAGTAAACTTATAAACTAGATAGTTAGGAGCTTTGTTGCCTTAGAAAATATAAAACATTTTTAGTATATATACATTCAAAACTTATTTAAAAATTCTTGACATATATAAGTCCTTAAGTGCATTTATGCAATTCTGCAAAGAGCAAGCCATTGTATAAGATTCTAAGAAAAACTTTTCTTTTATTTAAATGTAGGCTGAATTTAAGTTTTAAATTCCAACTATAATCCAGTTAGATTCATATATTTTTTAATATTTTATAAGTTTTTTTACATATTTATAGAGATAAAAGCATCAACTGGCAATGATTTATTGCACAAACCATAAACCATAAGAATTTTTCTATATAATATTTGTATATAGTGTAACATACTAAGGTGCCTATAAAAACTTACCATAAATATTTAAGTTACTGATTTATTTTTGTGTCTTTATTAAGACAATTGCGAACTCAATCATAGAGCAGACTGAACGAAAATACTCGACGACTGAAAATAGACTTGACTTTTTCTTCCACTCTGAGCAACTCGTACTCAAAAGTTCTGAGAATCTCTAGAAATACTAATATCCAAAACGATAAAAGGCTTTTAATAAAATTTATAAAAAAAACATCATAAGGTTAACTTAAATTAAAATGAATACCAAAGTTTAATATAATAATTTTATATACTATATGTTTTACATAGTATAATTGTTCTGTCAAATATTATATATGCCTGGTTAAAATAAAACATAAATAACTTTAAATAAATATGATATATGGTATAATGATATATGAGCCAAAAGCCAAGTAGATAATGTTTTGAAATAATAGTAGGTTAATAATTTATTGTAAATCATAAAAATAATTAAATTTGATATAAATTAAAATGAAATAGAAATTTAATATAATAAGTTTATAATTTCTTTTCAATTTTATCAGCAATTATTACTTCATAAAAATTCAGAAATATATTATAGATTAATAAAGGACATTTAAGTCCTTTATTTACGGCATGCTTTAAATAAGTTATACCTATTAAATTCATTTTTTCTTTACTCATATTTTGCAGGAAATTTATCGTTAAGCAAACGATGGAGTTTATCGTTAGCCGGCATTGTAAACATTCTTGGGTAAACTGTCTGAGATTTAATGAGGAGCTGAAAATTTGTTTTTTTTTCTACTTATTTTTAGTCGGTGTACCATGATATCCTTTGCATGGTGGTCGTTGCACTATATACAACTATGGTGGCCATTGCCATTGTCTATTAGCCTTTGTTTTATATGTTTTTGTGGTGAAGAAGTCTGACCAGCAAGGACCAAAACAACCACAAGCGACTCATATTTTCGATTTATTTGATGTGGTCGAAGGTGGTGCGCTCTAAGGATAAATTATTCAATTTTTAAACATCTTTAATATACAGCAAGGACAAAATTAAGTTTAACAAGTTGCGTGATATACATAATTTGAAGCTATGCATACAATGAGAATCATTTTGGTAATTATATACTAAATATATACACACTGGCTATAATAGCTATTCAATGTATTCACCTGTACAACCTAAGGACAGCAAGCAACCAACACTTGACTAATGACTTGCTTTTATTTAATGTCCTTACGATATTTACGTATGTGTTAATTAGGATAAAACATGGATGCTATGCAGAGTTTTATATGTCACCTGAGGCTAACTCAGAGCTATGTTATTTATTGATTTTAGCATTCAATTCAACATGCATTCAATTCAACATTCATATATCTTAACATATGTATATATATATATATATACTCCATCACATGTGACATGTAAAACTTATAAAACTTAGCATTTCCATTAGCTGAAGTCGAACTCAAGTTAAACATTTATTGGGATACTTCAGATCAGCTATAAAGTATCTTTTAGTGTCAATTGATTATTGTATAAATAGCTTAACATTTTAAATATTTCTATTGAATAAAATAATTGTTGCCTTTCAGTTAATTAAATATATTTTTTTATATGAGCTGCCGAGCTGTGTTTGATTTCCCAAAAGTATTTCAAAATGACTTGCATTCAGCACGTAGAGACAACAATTGACTTACGGTAGCTACTCGTAAACGTATGCCAAGGTGATTCAGGTGCTGAGGGTAAACATTTTGAAAGGAATTAAATTCAGTAAGTGTAACCAGGTGGCATGTGACAACAGGACATTGATGATTGGCCATGGATATGGACCAATGCGAATGAATTGATTGCAATGAATTGAAATTTCTTGTTGTTATTGTAGTTGAAGTTGTTGTTGTTTTTGTTGATATATATTGTATACGTTATTCGTTATACGTTATTCAATTGAATTGAGCTATATACAAAAGTCGACAAATAACAACACTAACCAGGGACAGCTTTTGGATGGTCACACATTGATAAAAGCTGCAGGCACAGGGTAATCAATTATTGATGCAATTTACCAAATTGACAATGCAATACCAATGGAATATAGTTTGTCACTTAAGTTGACATTTATTAAAGCTAAAACCCAAACAATTTTATAGAATAATATCCAAGTCATTCTCTTATGGAAGAGCAGACCAAATAGTTCCTACTATATACTTTAGTATTAAGCACTTTAATTATATTTTTATAATAAATAATATAATAACTTTAAGCTAAAGTTTATTTTCCAATTGTTATGTTAATGCTTTAATAATGTATACATAAAAAAAAGAAGAGAGAAAAAATTAAAATACGCAAATAAAATGATAAATTTACCAACAGTAGCAAATGCATTAAAATTTCACAAATTAACATTATTTATTTTCATTTAGATTAAACCAGGCAACATAATTTAAGCCCAAGCATACAATATATTCTTACATTTATATATAAAATATATATTTGCTTTATATTTTATTGCAAATTTATTTATATGATGGAAATAAAAGACACTATTGTTTATACTCATATTACTTACGTTCTTTTGTTTTGTTGACAAGTGTAATCTGTTATTATACAATTATTTTCAGCTGCCTCTGTGATAATACTGATTACTGTATAACTTTTGTATATAGTACTTTAAATGTGAAGTAACCGCAATACAGCCACAGCCAATATATTATCCTGATGCTGACACCATGCAGTGGCATTATGCAATACTTTCATATATCAGCAAATGATTGTAATTGCAGTTGTAATATTTGAATATTTTAGCCAAGTTTTTAAAGTATTAACGAGGCTACTGAAAACCATATATTTGCTCTGCAAAAGTTGTTTCTAAAGTGTCCTTAGGGTATAATTAAAAGCAATTTGCAAGTTTCTACTATATAAGCATAAGTTTATGGAAAATTATATAATTTTGTTATGGCTTTAAGCTATATTCCCCACTGTAATATGAATATATCCTACAATTGTTTTCAATTAAGAAAATACAAAAGGTAATTGATGTCTTTTATAATGACTTTATGTAAGTTTTAATTGAGGATTATAAAAGGCATTAAATAAGCACAATATACTTCTAGATTAGATAAGATAAGATATTATATTCGATCTTAAAAGTTATAACATTGAATCTAGTTCAGGCCCCAGTGAACGTTGAATTTCAAGTTAAATTTTCTAGGAGCCTTAGGTTTGAGTCCCAACTAGAACCCAAGAAAATCTATTCCTTACTTCAAATATGCCAATGTTCAACTACAAAATTTGTTGATTGTCGAAAAACTAAACAGATTGCAAGTAACAAAATAAAAGGTAATAATAATAAAATAAAATAGAATAAAATGAAACTAATTGCAAATAAAATATTCATAAAAAAATTGTATATAGTAATATGAAAGAGGAAAAGGTAAACTCATTTAACAATGCAATTTTAATAATTAATACCTATATAAGTACTTACAAATGTTTTGCTCTATTTTAGTTTTCTCTGAACATAAGCAACAATGTTAACAAGTAAATTAAGCTTCAATCCCAGCTATACAAAGTTGCTAAGCCTTCGCAGTGACAGAGAAATCAAATTTCAAATTCTCAAACAGACCAGAAACAACATGGTTAATTTGTCTACTGACATTGTCCCTTTGAAATGTTAACCAAAATACTGAGCTAAGATAATCTTGAACTTATTGTTGTTTCATTTTGTAAACTGCTAAATCAAAATTTCTATGATTTACAGAAACAGTAAATGGACTTGTTTAAATTTGAATTCCAAAACTCATAAAACACTTTTGTACAAATCTTTCATGCTCATATTACATGTTTGTTCTTATTCATAGCTTTAGTGCTAATTGAAAGGCAGTTTCTTTATGGTAGGAAGAAGGTATTGCCACGCCCTACTCTCACGCGTCTTTCCAATTATGTGTTTGGTTATATGTAAGTGTATGTGGTCAGGTAGGCGGCGTCTATATGTCTACCAGCTGTTGCAACACAATCATTACGAATGTTCTGCCGTAACTCATTTGGCGAATATAGGGTGTGTAGTAGGGTATAGTAGGTGTTTGGTAAAACCAACGTAATACACACACTCACACACACACACACACATACACACACACACGCACACACTAGAAGCAGCTGCAAGTTGAACAGAAAGCTCTCAGCCCAACCAAGAACATTACAATTTTTCTTTTGAGCGGAAGCTATAACAGCTTCATATGTTAGATAACCGAGCAGAACTGATGGTATAACTTGGTAAAAGAGGATGCTTAGACAAAGGATGAGAAGGTCGAAAAGTAGCTGCTGGCGTACAAATTTCTTCCGTTAGTTGCCTAATACCAATAGGTTTTTCACTCTACCCAAACAAAAAAAAAAAAAATGTACGCAAACAAGAAATGGCTAACGCAGTAGCTAACTTCCTTTTTTGCCTTTTTGGCCCAAAAAATATCACTCCTACACGCACAAAGAACCACATTCACAAATAAACTGCCGTTATATACATATATTTATATACATATATATATATATATATATGGCAGGCTTCTACTCGATGTAGGAATCAAGCTTTAAAATATCCTTCCTCTGTTTGCTTTTGACTGCTTTGTTGCATTTCATGTGGTTGCGTTTTAGAGTCTGGCAACATTTTCGCTATGTGGTAGACGAACGAAAGTTCATTATAAGAACTACACAGTTCAACAAAATGTAGATTTTTCTTACTTGAGCTAATACTACTTAAAAAAAAAATATATTTAAATATTTTACGATTAATTATGTCTAAAATAACGTTTTATTTTAATTTTTATTTATATATATATATATATATATAACTCAAGTATATATATATATATATATATATGTACATATATATATTATATAAAATAATAAAATAAAATAAATTATGCTTTGAGTTCGAAAAGCACAATTTGGGAGAAGAATAACATAGAGTGAAAAATATATTTGAGTAAAAAAATATATATTATGTATATGTTTATTATTATACATTATAAATTAGTAATTATTTAATAAAAGCTCCCGGTTTTATTTCTAAAAAACAATTTATATAATAAAGCATAAAAGTTTTATCAACAATTTTGTTGTACAGTGTTTTTGGGTGCGCTTATTTTTAACGTTCTCATCTCCATTTTCTATTATTATTTTTTTTTTAACAATAAAATTTTTGGAGTGACATGAATTATGTGTAGTTGAAAACTCGCTAAAATAAAACTAAAAGTGGTTTTGAAATTAATTTAGGTTTATTTGTTATGTGGTTAAACATTTTAAACTGAGAAACGAAACGAAAATGTACACAAAATAAAATCTAAATACATATACGTAATATGGCATTAAATACTTTTCGTTTCAAAAAAGAAAGAAAGGAAAATGGTAAATTGAGTGGAGAAATTAAACAAGCGCAAGAGAATGAAAGAGAGGGAGAGAAAGAGAGAGGGAAATAAAGAAGTAAAACTGAAATTAAATTTGTTTTAATTTAATGACAAAAGTGTCACATGTAAACAGCAAGAGAACCACTGCAATACGCTAAATTGTTTCTCAAGTGTGAGAAACGCGAGTAAAAACCACTCAACCAAAGCGACCAACAATACAACCAACAACAACAGCAAATTGTGTTGTAAAACTTACTTTGGTTGTGCACAACAAAAGTTTCTTTTTTTTTTGTGTGTGAAAAATGTCACTCAAAAGCAGAAAATACAACAAAAGACAACAAAACAAAACAACAACGAAACTTGTGCCAACTAAAGCGACACAGTCCATGGGTTAAATCTATTTAACAAAACTGAAGTGAAAAACTTTCTAAGCGACAATGGCTTATGGAATTAGGAATGAGGCCGGGTTAGACACGGAGTCATGTGACAATTACAACTTGTACAACAAGTATTAGCTAACAGTTAAGACTCTGACCATAACTGACACATACATTTCAATTACTTGAAAATAATTCTAAATGAAAGAAATTTATTTTAATGTTATGACAACAAATAAAGCAACTTTAAAACATAAAAATATCTACAGAAAATAAACAAAATATTTAACACAATAAAATTTTTGTTTAATTTTTTATTATTATTCTACATTTTTATACGATTAATAGTAGTTTCTACTAATAATAATTTTAACTAATAATTTTTTATAGTATTGCTAATTAATTTATTAGATTATTGTTAATTTTCTATGTTATATACTCTACTCGTTTAGTTAAATGAATTTGTTGTCGCTCTAATACTAGTACTTCTGTATACAGTACATTAGCTAATTAAACAGAATGCACATAAAGCACATACACAGAAGTGCAGAAAATTCTTGCAACAAAAAAAAAAGGAAAAAAAAAAACATGAGAAATAATGGAAAAAATAACAATAAAAACGAAACGAAAAAAAAAAAGTGAAGTTATATAACATTGGAGGTCATCAGCAGTGCCAGCTGTGGCAGCCTCCAGTGTAATATTCTTCTATCACACTCTCAAAGATGCCAACGTTCAGCATTCAACTAAACGTTAACTGCAACTAATGTCTGGTACGAGTATCCAACGGCTATTCAGCTGAGGTTCTCTGTCAAGCAGACACAATGCCACACCAAGCGATGGAGCACTTAAGTGCAATGTTGACCATCCCATGTCAAGGAACATGCTTTTACCGGGGGAATAGTCATGACGAGCATACAAAATAAAATAAACTTTACAAACTATTTTATTTCCTTTTCATTTTATTTTTTTTTGTTTTTGTTAACTTTTAAAACTGATTGACTAACAGTTAGTTTTTTAACAGATACACTAACAATACATGTAGAGTAAGATTAGATTGTACTAAGTGCAGATAACTAATTAATTAACTGTAAATAGTATATATATATATTTATCTGTATACAGATACATGTAGTATATAAGCTCATTTGAGTATCTTTTTATAGGGTATTAATATGGCAGCTGTCCAGTTAACGCTAGCTTAGACTTTGCGTTCATATTTTCGCGTTTGTATGCAAATGCCAAAAGCTTTGCACGTTCGTTGGCATTTGCCCAGCTAAACACATACACACATATTGTATATATATGTATATACATGGGGTATATATGTAATTGCAGCTTTTGCTGCATAAAACATTTCCAGATCATTTAACTGACGGCAAAAAGTGTGAGCCATGTGGCACTTGCATTGATGTTTCTCGTGTGCAACTGCATATGGCGTCATTTGACTTTCTGCCTTTATGCGAAATTGCTTTCAATATACAAGGATATCTAACTTCATATCCAGAGAATGTTCTGAAGTAAGCTCATGCTGTAATTGAGTTGCAATGCAAAATGTTATACCATGTTGGACAATTGCTAAATTTTTATGTTGCATATGGCAACAGTTGCACACATTTCCTCTAGTATATGCAATTTTTTCTTCATTTTTTTCTTTAACCTTTTCTACACCTGAAAGTTCTTTGGAATCTAGTGCAAATATTGCAGTGCCAAAATCAGAAAACTGTCTGTTGCACAACTCTACTTTTATTCAGCTGCCTTCTACTTTTATTTTTTTTTTTTTTTGATATTTTGCAAACTCTTCCGTAATCCTTCCACCTCGTAACAGGTTTTTGCTCTACATTTTACTTATGCAAAAAGCTACATGACACAGTTTTCATATATCCATTGCCATATGGAAATTTAAGCGATTTACTGAACACGAGCATATGTTTAATGTTGATTTTTCATTTGCTTGACTCTGCTGCGTTTTCCGTATACCCTTTGCACCCAAATGCTTAACAAACAACAACAATAATAACAACAATAACAACAACTGGAACCATTACAACAAGTGTAACAGGCGGTGAAACCAGAAAAATGGCAAACCAACCAAATCAAATGAAACCCTTCATCATGTGCAAACATTTTTGGGGACCGACAAATGTCAGAATCGAACATACAAAAAAGAAAACTGAGCACAAAAAATAAGAAGGAAAATTCTCAATTTATAACGAAGTTTAAGTACACTTACACAATAATCTAATTTCAAACTGGTTAATACTATACTAAAACAATGTATCGATAAACTATCTTTTGGTATTAATTAAATAAATAAAAATATATTTTACAATAAAATTATTTATTTAATAATAAAGAGTAGTCTATATTATAATCAACATTTCATAGAATAATTGCTTAAATTAAAATACCCTTAAGTAAGGGTATTATGATACAGATTTCGTATGTGTATACGAACGAGTAAACGTGCTTAGAACATTTTTCTCTTAGCTTCACTCTGACTGGCTTTTTCAGAGCCGCTTGACAACAATGAATGCGACAATGAACCGTCAGGCAGGAGTCAAAAACAAATCCCATACCAATTCCAATCTGTCTGATTGTGGAACTGTCGTCTGTGGTCGATTTGGTATGTCGAATGAGCAAACATTTTGTTATACTTGCGGGTATCAACAATGTTTTTCCATATACCCTGTACACATTGTAATACTTTTTTTTTCTTTTTTTTTGTTGATAAATGGTAAATGGGTAAAAGAACAATAATATTTTTTTATAAAGTTGTGTAATGCGTATAAAATACATTTGCAGACATATTTAATCCCAACAAGTACACATCTCTTTTCCATACCAGCATCAACAACCAAGTCTATGGAGCATAAGCACATGTCCTGCTGTCCAGTTATACAGCTATTCAGTTGTCCATCTATTTGAATGTTGCCAACTCAAAGTTTAAGCAAATAACATTTTATGAAGGTCTCTGTTTGTCATATGCAGATAAATTTTGTAACAAATGTTGAATCCATATCAAAATTATACATATAGAATGAAGTTCAATTTTAGATACCATTTGCTACCATTCATTTCAATATTGTGCGCATAAATAATGATATTTTAATTTTCTGAAATTTCAATTGAAATCAACTAATATCGACATTGGCAGCTTTATACGTATGTGAGCTGTGTTTGGCCAGCAAATAGAAGAAAGAAAATAATACAAATCAGTGTACTGAAATTATAATAAATACTAAAACTGAAAGAAAATAATTCTTAATACAGAATAAGGGGTTAAGTTACAATTGAATATAAAATAATAAATTTTACGAATAAAAATAAAGAATAAAAATAAAACTTTAGAATATTAATGCTTTAAAAACTAAATAAGTGAAGGTATGTTTCCATTAAAAAATTTGAATTTTTTCATAAGCTCAGAAAGCAGCTAATCATATTTCGCAGTACCCATAAGTTGGGTATGATAAATATATTAACAAATATATTTATTTAATTAGAAATTATCTACATAAAAAACAATTTTTGAATTTCAAACATTACTTGCCTTATTTTATATATTATTCAAAATCTAGTTTATTATAGAGTATCTTTTAGTTATATATACTATGCTTTATGCAATCATTTCTTGTTTGCTTGAACCTTTGTCTTTGCCCATTTGCTTTTCACTAGAGAAACTAGACAAAAGCCAAAGAACAACAGAAGCTAGGGAAATCTTTAAGCATTTTTGTTGCATACGCAACAAGCACTTTAACTACATTTTGCATGAATTCTCTGGCCAGTTGAGAGTTATTTATAGAATGAAATCCCAAAAAGGACTGAACAATCTTAAAAGCTTAAATGCCAGCTATGTAAAGAATTTTATGTCAGACTTTTGTTATTCTCTTTGGCAGCAGTTCGATTTATTATTACTTCTTATTATATAGAGTATTGATACACAAAAGAAATATAAAAAAAATCTAAAGTAAATACAAATTTTATTATTAAAGCTATTGGAAGAATCTTAATCAAGTTTACGCTGTTATGTTTGGAATTCATTTAAAATTTATTGCGTTAAAAATGATTTTAATTGTTGCAATCAATTTACAATTGTTTGCATTTTCTTTTTTTTTAAGTTTTAAATTCCAACTAATTGAAGTATTGTTTAATAGCGTAAAGAAATGCAAATAGTTATCAATTATTTATAATAATTCTATATATAAATATTTAAAATAGTATTTCTATAAAATATTTAAAATACTTTAAGATTTAACATCAATTGTTCTCTTACACAGAAAATTAGTTTTATTTTACTTATTATTTCTTAGTCAATAGTAAAATAAATAGAGAGAATTTTCAATGTTTACTTTTTTCACTTATTGTAACTTTTATTTTCTAATAAAAATATGGAAAGAGGAATGCAAGAAATGCTACACCTTAATTAATTAGTTGACTTTTTGTGTGTTTGTCACTCTCTCTATCTATCTATCTCTCTCTTTCTCTGTGTGTCTATATAGTGTACTTGGCTGTGCGTTAGAGTAATTTCAAATTCCTTGTTGCTTAGCACATTTGTTCATACTTTTTTTCTGCATTAAATTGAACTTAACGTACATTGACAGTGTGGAGCAAGAGTGAGAAAACAAAGAAGTAGAGGACATGTCCAGTGGCAGGTTGAGATATTGATTGCATTTCAGTTTGACGGTACTGTCATTCTGACAGTTGCTTCAAACGATTCAGTTGATTGATAGCTCTTCTGATGTTTCACATACCGCCATGACATCTCATAATAAAAACTTTTAAATGAGTTTGTTTTTTTTTTCTTTTTTTGTAGTTTTCAATTATAACAATTGCTAAGGGACAACAATTGTTTTTGCTTAAGAATATGTGTTCATAATATTTAATACACTTTTCTTATAGTAATCATAATTGTTGTTGACTTGAAATGCTTGAAGCAATATATTCAAGCGAATCTCAAGTCATCTGTTAAGAAAAATTACTCATACAACAAATAAACATATTAATTATAACGGTTGCCAATGTTCAGCTAAGAATATAAATTGTGCATAAATATTGAGGGAGTCAATAAATCAAAATGTTTATATATATACGATTGGTGTCTATATAAATTCCTTATCAGTATATACTGAACATTTCTTAACCACTATCTTTAACGCTTTATGCCTCTCTCTCTCTCTGTCTCTGTCTCTGTCTGCTTTTTCTATCTCTCTCTCTTTCTGTTTCTCTAGTACGTAATCTCTTTCTGTTCTGCCCAGTATATCTGCCATATATACATACACATACATACAAACATATATATATAAATATATATTCTTCTTTGCAATATTCATAAGCGTATCCCTTGCTCCGTGTTGCCATTTTGTTTGTGTTTCTGTGTCGCCCGCATGTGGCATAAGCAAATATTTATATTTGTGTGAAATGTGTTGGCATTGGAGCTGTCGCCATCGCTCCGCATTTCCCAGCCTTTATAATAGTCGTTTTGCGGTGCCTTTTACTACACTCTAGCTGTGAGTGTATAAAAATATTGTCACGAATTGAATAGAAGCTTCAAACAGCTAAAAATTTTAATGTATATTACAAACAGTTTAAAACAGCACAACAATTCGTATATTTTATAATTTTGTATAATTTACGAAAGTTTTCTTATAATTAACTTACATAATTTATAGCCAACCGCAAATAGGAAAAATTTTTACTTCAGGATATATAAAAAAATATTGTGAAAAGTTTTAAAGTGTATTTAAAGTAAGGCTTAACAATATGAACTTCTTTAACTTGCTTGTGGTATGTAGGTGCCTGACGTTGCAAAACAACAAAATACATTCAAGCATAAAATGCATAAATTGAAAATTCAATTTCACAAAGGCATTTATTGCATCGTTTTTTTTTTTGCTTCTCTTATTTGTTGCAAGCAATTCAATTCTCGTTAAAATGTAGTGAAATTATTTAATCATTTAGCGAATGGAACAATATTAATAATAATAATAATAATAATAATATGGGAGACAAGTTAATTAACGCAAATGTGTCATCAAATTGCTTAACTGTTTATATATAATTTATATATATATTTCTATTGAAATTAACTGAACGCTTGATTGAACACATAATAACACATCTGGGGCATCACTTAACAATTCCACCACTTCTCATGTGCCACAAACAAAATAACGGGTGTGGCAACTCAGATTGAAAGATTGTCAGGTATTGATTAATAAAATGAGCTAAGAGTCTGTGTACTCACTTTTTCATAATGCCCGTTTAATATGCAGAGAATAATGAAGAGATATATATACTTATAAGTGACAAATATAATAAGAAGGGAAAAAAGATATAACTCAATATAAAGAAATTTAAATAATTTTTATTAATAATTTAATTAATAACAAAAATATTTCTAATATATTTTTGTTTTACATAGAAATTATCTGCAAGATATATATTTATATATATATATATATATATAGTAATCCTATGAAATATGTTCTTTTTTTTATAATCACTCTAGACTACTTATAAAATGCGAAAAGAATGGAATGAAACACAAAAGCAAATCTATTTAGCAATGCTTATAAGACCGCAGAATCTATTAACCTGAGATAATTTCCTTAAAGTCTGTGTATCTCCTGCAGACTGAATTATAGCCTTGATATTGGTTAAATGTAGAATTTATACTGATAATCATAAAGCCAAAACACAAATTAATTATTTGAGGTGACTTTAATATAAAGCAGAAACTTTTATGTTGCCATTTGTACCACATTTTTCAAAGTTTTTATCTATTTTTAAACTAACATAAAAAATAGCAGAGCTTAAGTTTTCTTTGACAATTTAAGGAAGCTTAAAGTGAAATAAGTTTTTCTCTTCAATTTATATGAAAATTATCTTAAAAGAGATATTTTTAATATTTTAAATATTATTTTTCATCTCTTTAGTTTTATTTCTGATATTTATTTTAGGCCAAAACTCAACATAATTATAACCATTCACAGTATAACCAGTTCAAATTACGTATGTTGTCAATGCTGCATTAGGCAAGCAAATAAAACAAAGAATCTAGAATTATGGTAAAAGTACTATATATGGGTTTCAAATGCAATGAAAAACTTACAAATATTTTTCCATGCTTTTAACCTGTCAGTGGGCAGTAACCATAGTATCAGAACATTTCTTTTAGCCTATCACCTCCTCTTACTATCATTCCATTTAACACTTCAATAATTTACATTTCAATTTGCAAAATTGACTTTTTAATGCAAAACTGCCAAAAACAAAAAATAAAAAAAATGTTTCTTTACGGTTGCTTGGCTTAATTAGCACAAAAAGGCAACACAAAGCTTTGCCAAAAGAAATAAACTCAAGCAAATTGGTTTTAAATTTCAACATGAAATAAGTTCAACATCCTCTCTTCTTACAAGCCCTTCGACATTTACAAATTGTAGGCAACACAAATAATTATGCGCATAAAAGTAGGCAATACTTTTTTTTGCAACAGCAGCAATATTCCTAAATGTGTCCGACAAGAGAAGTGAATGGGTATATCATATGCATATAATAAACTTAAACACTAAAATTACTTTCAACATTAACATATGAATTAGAGTGACTTTAATTTAAATTTTTACAAGGAATACAATTATATTTTATATGCAATTTACATAGTACTTGCAAGTCGTGCATGCCTAATTTGAGTGTTTTTGATTGTTCCTTTTTTTTGTTTTTGGCAGTTTTGCATTAAAAAGTCAATTTTGCAAATTGAAATGTAAATTATTGAAGTGTTAAATGGAATGATAGTAAGAGGAGGTGATAGGCTAAAAGAAATGTTCTGATACTATGGTTACTGCCCACTGACAGGTTAAAAGCATGGAAAAATATTTGTAAGTTTTTCATTGCATTTGAAACCCATATATAGTACTTTTACCATAATTCTAGATTCTTTGTTTTATTTGCTTGCCTAATGCAGCATTGACAACATACGTAATTTGAACTGGTTATACTGTGAATGGTTATAATTATGTTGAGTTTTGGCCTAAAATAAATATCAGAAATAAAACTAAAGAGATGAAAAATAATATTTAAAATATTAAAAATATCTCTTTTAAGATAATTTTCATATAAATTGAAGAGAAAAACTTATTTCACTTTAAGCTTCCTTAAATTGTCAAAGAAAACTTAAGCTCTGCTATTTTTTATGTTAGTTTAAAAATAGATAAAAACTTTGAAAAATGTGGTACAAATGGCAACATAAAAGTTTCTGCTTTATATTAAAGTCACCTCAAATAATTAATTTGTGTTTTGGCTTTATGATTATCAGTATAAATTCTACATTTAACCAATATCAAGGCTATAATTCAGTCTGCAGGAGATACACAGACTTTAAGGAAATTATCTCAGGTTAATAGATTCTGCGGTCTTATAAGCATTGCTAAATAGATTTGCTTTTGTGTTTCATTCCATTCTTTTCGCATTTTATAAGTAGTCTAGAGTGATTATAAAAAAAAGAACATATTTCATAGGATTACTATATATATATATATATATATAAATATATATCTTGCAGATAATTTCTATGTAAAACAAAAATATATTAGAAATATTTTTGTTATTAATTAAATTATTAATAAAAATTATTTAAATTTCTTTATATTGAGTTATACAAAATTATAAAATATACAGGAATTGTTGTGCTGTTTTAAACTGTTTGTAATATACATTAAAATTTTTAGCTGTTTGAAGCTTCTATTCAATTCGTGACAATATTTTTATACACTCACAGCTAGAGTGTAGTAAAAGGCACCGCAAAACGACTATTATAAAGGCTGGGAAATGCGGAGCGATGGCGACAGCTCCAATGCCAACACATTTCACACAAATATAAATATTTGCTTATGCCACATGCGGGCGACACAGAAACACAAACAAAATGGCAACACGGAGCAAGGGATACGCTTATGAATATTGCAAAGAAGAATATATATTTATATATATATGTTTGTATGTATGTGTATGTATATATGGCAGATATACTGGGCAGAACAGAAAGAGATTACGTACTAGAGAAACAGAAAGAGAGAGAGATAGAAAAAGCAGACAGAGACAGAGACAGAGAGAGAGAGAGGCATAAAGCGTTAAAGATAGTGGTTAAGAAATGTTCAGTATATACTGATAAGGAATTTATATAGACACCAATCGTATATATATAAACATTTTGATTTATTGACTCCCTCAATATTTATGCACAATTTATATTCTTAGCTGAACATTGGCAACCGTTATAATTAATATGTTTATTTGTTGTATGAGTAATTTTTCTTAACAGATGACTTGAGATTCGCTTGAATATATTGCTTCAAGCATTTCAAGTCAACAACAATTATGATTACTATAAGAAAAGTGTATTAAATATTATGAACACATATTCTTAAGCAAAAACAATTGTTGTCCCTTAGCAATTGTTATAATTGAAAACTACAAAAAAAGAAAAAAAAAACAAACTCATTTAAAAGTTTTTATTATGAGATGTCATGGCGGTATGTGAAACATCAGAAGAGCTATCAATCAACTGAATCGTTTGAAGCAACTGTCAGAATGACAGTACCGTCAAACTGAAATGCAATCAATATCTCAACCTGCCACTGGACATGTCCTCTACTTCTTTGTTTTCTCACTCTTGCTCCACACTGTCAATGTACGTTAAGTTCAATTTAATGCAGAAAAAAAGTATGAACAAATGTGCTAAGCAACAAGGAATTTGAAATTACTCTAACGCACAGCCAAGTACACTATATAGACACACAGAGAAAGAGAGAGATAGATAGATAGAGAGAGTGACAAACACACAAAAAGTCAACTAATTAATTAAGGTGTAGCATTTCTTGCATTCCTCTTTCCATATTTTTATTAGAAAAGATAAGTTACAATAAGTGAAAAAAGTAAACCTTGAAAATTCTCTCTATTTATTTTACTATTGAACAAGATATAATAAGTAAAATAAAACTAATTTTCTGTGTAAGAGAACAATTGATGTTAAATCTTAAAGTATTTTAAATATTTTATAGAAATACTATTTTAAATATTTATATATAGAATTATTATAAATAATTGATAACTATTTGCATTTCTTTACGCTATTAAACAATACTTCAATTAGTTGGAATTTAAAACTTAAAAAAAAGAAAATGCAAACAATTGTAAATTGATTGCAACAATTAAAATCATTTTTAACGCAATAAATTTTAAATGAATTCCAAACATAACAGCGTAAACTTGATTAAGATTCTTCCAATAGCTTTAATAATAAAATTTGTATTTACTTTAGATTTTTTTTATATTTCTTTTGTGTATCAATACTCTATATAATAAGAAGTAATAATAAATCGAACTGCTGCCAAAGAGAATAACAAAAGTCTGACATAAAATTCTTTACATAGCTGGCATTTAAGCTTTTAAGATTGTTCAGTCCTTTTTGGGATTTCATTCTATAAATAACTCTCAACTGGCCAGAGAATTCATGCAAAATGTAGTTAAAGTGCTTGTTGCGTATGCAACAAAAATGCTTAAAGATTTCCCTAGCTTCTGTTGTTCTTTGGCTTTTGTCTAGTTTCTCTAGTGAAAAGCAAATGGGCAAAGACAAAGGTTCAAGCAAACAAGAAATGATTGCATAAAGCATAGTATATATAACTAAAAGATACTCTATAATAAACTAGATTTTGAATAATATATAAAATAAGGCAAGTAATGTTTGAAATTCAAAAATTGTTTTTTATGTAGATAATTTCTAATTAAATAAATATATTTGTTAATATATTTATCATACCCAACTTATGGGTACTGCGAAATATGATTAGCTGCTTTCTGAGCTTATGAAAAAATTCAAATTTTTTAATGGAAACATACCTTCACTTATTTAGTTTTTAAAGCATTAATATTCTAAAGTTTTATTTTTATTCTTTATTTTTATTCGTAAAATTTATTATTTTATATTCAATTGTAACTTAACCCCTTATTCTGTATTAAGAATTATTTTCTTTCAGTTTTAGTATTTATTATAATTTCAGTACACTGATTTGTATTATTTTCTTTCTTCTATTTGCTGGCCAAACACAGCTCACATACGTATAAAGCTGCCAATGTCGATATTAGTTGATTTCAATTGAAATTTCAGAAAATTAAAATATCATTATTTATGCGCACAATATTGAAATGAATGGTAGCAAATGGTATCTAAAATTGAACTTCATTCTATATGTATAATTTTGATATGGATTCAACATTTGTTACAAAATTTATCTGCATATGACAAACAGAGACCTTCATAAAATGTTATTTGCTTAAACTTTGAGTTGGCAACATTCAAATAGATGGACAGCTGAATAGCTGTATAACTGGACAGCAGGACATGTGCTTATACTCCATAGACTTGGTTGTTGATGCTGGTATGGAAAAGAGATGTGTACTTGTTGGGATTAAATATGTCTGCAAATGTATTTTATACGCATTACACAACTTTATAAAAAAATATTATTGTTCTTTTACCCATTTACCATTTACCAACGAAAAAAAAAGAAAAAAAAAGTATTACAATGTGTACAGGGTATATGGAAAAACATTGTTGATACCCGCAAGTATAACAAAATGTTTGCTCATTCGACATACCAAATCGACCACAGACGACAGTTCCACAATCAGACAGATTGGAATTGGTATGGGATTTGTTTTTGACTCCTGCCTGACGGTTCATTGTCGCATTCATTGTTGTCAAGCGGCTCTGAAAAAGCCAGTCAGAGTGAAGCTAAGAGAAAAATGTTCTAAGCACGTTTACTCGTTCGTATACACATACGAAATCTGTATCATAATACCCTTACTTAAGGGTATTTTAATTTAAGCAATTATTCTATGAAATGTTGATTATAATATAGACTACATTTCATAAATAATTGCTTAAATTAAAATACCCTTAAGTAAGGGTATTATGATACAGATTGCCGTATGTGTATACGAACGAGTAAACGTGCTTAGAACATTTTTCTCTTAGCTTCACTCTGACTGGCTTTTTCAGAGCCGCTTGACAACAATGAATGCGACAATGAACCGTCAGGCAGGAGTCAAAAACAAATCCCATACCAATTCCAATCTGTCTGATTGTGGAACTGTCGTCTGTGGTCGATTTGGTATGTCGAATGAGCAAACATTTTGTTATACTTGCGGGTATCAACAATGTTTTTCCATATACCCTGTACACATTGTAATACTTTTTTTTTCTTTTTTTTTGTTGATAAATGGTAAATGGGTAAAAGAACAATAATATTTTTTTATAAAGTTGTGTAATGCGTATAAAATACATTTGCAGACATATTTAATCCCAACAAGTA